>JAOTAY010000004.1:21577297-21599813 GCA_025629805.1 Erythroxylum baracoense
TAGTAGTTATATACTAAAAATATTAATTTGATGTGACTCTTTATGTTCAAAAACTTAATATTATGATATTTTTAAATATAAACTAATATTATAAAATTAAATAAAGATTTAAAAGTCTAATTAATCCTTTTATTATATTCTTCCAAACTTCATGACATAACTGTAAAAGAAAAGGTAACTTTAAAAACACACAAATTAAAAGTAGAGAGTAAAGTAGAGGGCAATATTGTCATTAGGTAAACAGCTAACTCCAAAAGCTCCTCTTATGAAGCTTTTATAAATCAGCTTATTAAGGGTTAAATAAGCTAACTAATAAATCATTTACCAAACAAATTAATAATTTTTTAAAATAAAAAAAACTAACTTTTAGTTAATAAGCTAAAAAACAGCTAATATGTTATTTGCCAAATAACTACTATGTATTCGTAGAAGTGGGAAGTGAGACATCACGGAAGGAAAAAAACGAGGAAGAGTGATTACGAAAGATTAAAAAAAACTCAATTATAGTCTTCAGATTGGATTTTAATTTTTAATTTATTTTAAATATTACATGTATGTTGATAAGTACAATATTTAATTTACATGATTATTTATGTCAATTTATTTAAAGAGAAGTTAATAATATACTTTCTTAGTTTTTTACGATAAAATTAAAATTTTGATCATATGGTTAATATTATAAAATTAAGGAAATAATTTACTCTAATTTTTATTTTTTAATTTGGTTGGTTTATTGGAGAAGAAGAAAATATTATAAGAGGAGAATTAGGAGTGGGCAAAAACTTGAAAAAATTGAACCGACCTGTAAAATTGAAGAAACCGAGTGAAATATGTTGGTGTGGAGTGTGTGCGATGGTCGATTCGATTTTGGATATTGAGAAAACCGACTTTATCGGTTCGGGTGCGATGTAGGCAAAATTTTTTATTAAACCAACCCGAACCAAACTGATCAAGTAAAAACAAAAAATATTTATATTTTTTATACTTCTGTAGGTATATAAGGTAATATTTTTACCTTCTCACCACAACTTATATGTTTGGCCGCCGCTTATGTTTTCTCTCTCTTAGTCTCTCGATCTCTCTCTTGCTCTCAGTCTCACTCTCATTCTCGAACTCTCTAAGCTCTTCTCTGAGTCTCACTCTCTCATCTCCAACTCTCTTCTCTGAGTCTTACCCTCTCATCTCGAGCTCTCTTCTTTCTAGCTCACCTTCTCATCTTGAGCTCTCTTCTTTGTGGCTCTATGCGATCTCGATTCGAAAGCCCCTTCGACCAAAACCTTAAATCCCTAACTCTTCTTTGACCTTCTTCTTTTCCATCTTCTTCGTCTTCTTCTACTTCTCTTTTTTTTTTCATCATCCCAGTGAAAGGAGTTGGTGTAGAGATGTGGAGTTATGACTTTTGAGTTATGAGTTGTGAGTTTGTGACTTGTGAGAGTTTGTCTTGATTTTGTTCTTTATACATTTGCTAAGGCCTAAGGGGGATTGACTGATTGGCAGATTTGGTAAGTCATTTAGCATTTTTTCAAGTTTAGAGTTTTTATTTTTGTTTGCTTTCAAATGTGTTTGAGTTTATCTAATGCCCTAAATTTTTAATGCATGTGTTGTATTCTTTATGATGCAGATTTGGTGAAATGATTTTGAAGTTTTAGACTCTATTGAAGACTCTCAGTTAGCTTAAAAAAAGGTTATATTTAAGCTTTTAAACCCTGTATTTGACGGAGTACTTGTTTAATGTTAGAGACTATTCAACTTGTTAATTGCTATCTGGTTATCTGCTATGTTATCTGAGTATCTGTGATTCTGTGATCAGACTGAATGGGTGATGACTAATGTGTGTGATTTGCTTGTGATATTTTTGGTTTGAAATGGTTCTGTCTACTTGTCTAATGTCTAATTGTCTAGTGTTAGTGTTCCTATTACAAACTGGTTTTGTGTATTAGTAACTTAGTATGTTAATTTATTGATTTTGTTTATGATATATATTTTGTATGATTGTATTGATCAAATGAAATGATATAATTATATATATTTCTATCAAATTGTCAATGAAGTGAAGAATGATGTTGAAAGTAAATCAATTTTAATTAACTAGTAGCAATTAAGTATATTTTTTGATATAGATTTTGTGTTGACGGATTTACTGCTTTATTTGCATATTTGTGATCCTTTTCTCTGAGTTTAGGATTTTGTGATTTGTATTTCATTTGTTGTGCTTTCTAGGTATTTGGCAGAGCCTTGTGAACCAGGAAATGTTAAAGATTTTGATATCCTAAATTAGTGGATGGTTAATGGGGTTAGATATCCTATACTCTCTAAGGTGGCAAGGGATGTGTTTGCAATACAAGTATCCACTGTAGCTTCTGAGAATGCTTTTGGCACTGGGGGCAGGATTCTTGACCCTTTTAGGAGTTCATTAACTCCTAAGATAGTTGAAACTCTGATATGCTTGCAAAACTGGCTTGATTCCTCTCCAATGGCTGATAGATTTTTTATGGATGACATTGCCTTATATGAAGCAATAGATTCAGGTCTGCTATTCCATTTTTTCCTGCTTATGTTATATTATTTTTTATCCTTGATAAGTTAGTATTATAGATATCTACTTATCCCTTTAGTTTTCTTTGTAAACATTGCCTCTAAATCTAGAAAGAAAGACACATCCAGCCAAAGTCAACCTGAAAGCAGACCTCCAATTTAAGTAAAGTTCTTCACTATAAACTTAAAAACAATGAACAATGTTTATTAACTAGTTAACTACTGTGTATGCACTGCTTTTTGCTTCTTTTGATATTCACTTGTGAATTTGATGCTTTGCAGGTTGTGTAGCACAGTTATGCAAAAATGCAAGGCTTGTTCAATTGTAAACTTGTAATTACCAGTGGTTGTGCACTTATTTTTGGGATTATGCACAATGACAAATGGACAAAAATGCATTCTTACATGGACAAACTTTTTTGTGAAGTATTCAAGCCATTTTGGATTGTAATTATTTTTAAGTTTTGTATGTATTTGATTGTAATCTTGTAAGGTGAAAACGTAATCTGTATTTTGTATTAAATTTCAAAAGTAGAACTAGGGTAGGACACATTGACACTAAAGCAGATATATGTCTTATGTAGTAGCAAAGATAGCAATATAGCTTTATGTTGTAATTTGATTGTCATAAAGGCAAGTTGCAAATAGGCATTGTAAATTGCAAGTTTGCAACTTTGCAAGTATGACAATCACCCAATGGGCTAATACTTGGTCAATTTTTTTGATATATATATTTGAGGTATTTCAGTATATCAAACTGATGTTTTTATTACTCCCCTTTTAAAAAAAGGCCTTAAAATGAAATAAAAATGTTAGACATGTACTAAAATTGGCCCAAATTTTAAGGCCTAAGATTTGAGCCCAATTCGATTGAAGTAACCGAACCTAACCGAATCGCATGGCACATCGAAAATTTGATTTTATCTGACACTTGGTTCGGTTCAATTTTCTTGTGTCACAAAACTGATTACTCGGTTAGGTCTAAAAAACTAGCTTAAAATTGACCAAACCGGACCATGCCCACCGCTAACTTATTTAATCCTAACTTTAAAAATAAAAATCCTAATATAGTAATTATACAAAATTAACGAAATTGAACATTAAATTCATGCAAAACATACAATTTACACGTAATTAAACACAAACCCAACTTCAATTAACATAAAAAACAACTAATTAACCTAATTTCACACAAAAAGTCACAATTAAACAATTGGTGAGCAATAATCGCACAATTTTGCAATTCAAGTTGAATTTTCACCCCATTCATACCCAATTAATAAAACCGAATCATTAAATCCAATAGGTGATGATAATATTCAACTATTAAACTACAATCAATCATAAATTTACATAAATTTGCATAAAATCCCAAATACTTAATTCTAGTGTTTTTGGGATTAAATTCCCTAGATAATGCAAAACACCTATGAATCATGCATAAACAAGTGAAAACAATATGAAAACTTATATGAGTGTTGCTAATTTGGGATAAAAACACAAAAAAGTGGATAAGAGATTGGAAGACAATGATGGGGAGTGAGAGACAAAGAGAGAAAATGAGAAATTGGAAGGTTAAGGTGTATTGTGGACTTACATGGTCTGCTACATGATCGTCTAGTTGACTGCGTAGGTCATTGAACTGCAGCTTTTCACCAGACTTGCATGGTTATTTACACGGGAGTGTATCTAACTGTGTAAGTCTACACTAGCATGTCTGGAGAGTGTATAACTCTTTGTAAACATGTGCAACTTTAAAATTAGATGATCAAATGTAAAAATTTTGCACTTTAGCATTATAACACATAAACACGCATAACGTGCACATCAATTATGCACAATCTCATTAGATTCTCAACTGTTTCCATCCTAAAAACACACAAAAACTAAAAAACTTAAATAAATTCTATATTAAAATTAAAGCAAAAATAAAATAACATGAAATTTGAGATAAAAAAACTAAACTAATTTATGGGTTACCTTTTATTTACTACTTATTTAATGTTGTTTTCTCGACGTACCTTTTAAGCTCAAGGTGGCTTATATAGATTATGTTTTTATAACCTTATCATCAATTCCATGACCTGCATGTAGGCTAGCTTTTATCACTTTATGCCAAAATTTTTTTTAGTTTGTTCCCTTGAACTTGTGAAGGTTCCGGTGAGCCTTTTCTTATATAGTCCTGCAGAATGTCAGGCATATTACAAGTTTCACTAGGTCTAGTTACATCTATAAATTTAAGAGAATGATTAATGAAATTAGAAATTCTAAAAATGACCTCTTCATCCCCCACCCTTAATGTTAACTTGCCTTCGTTAACGTTCATTATTGACTTAGCAATTGCTAAAATCATCTGTGGACTAAAGGCACTTCCATGTCCTCTTCTATGTCAAGAATCACGAAATCAGTTGGGAATAAAATCTTATAAACCTTAACAGTAAAATCTTCTACGATTCCTCTAGGATATTTAATTAATATATCAACTAATTGCACACTTATCCTAGTTAGTTTAAGTTCACTTATTCCTGATTTTTCAAACAATGATAAAGGTATCATATTGATACTGGCCCCTAGGTCGGCTAAAGCTTTATATATTTTAAGCTACCCTTTTCGCAAGGAATAGAGATACTTCCTGGATTTGTTTGCTTCTTTGGTAGTTTCTTTTGTTATCTTCTAAACTCCTTTTGCTCAGTGTAGTGGTCTTCAACTTCTCCAATATCTATATTAGCTCTTTCAAAAGATCCACACGCTTCGGTAGCTACACAAGAGGTTCAACAAGGGGTACGTTTTCTTGGAGTTGTTTCAAAAGATCAAGAAATTTACCTAAATCTGCATCCATTCAATCTTTCTTTACTTCAGCAGGATATAGGACGACAAGATAATATTACTTGACTTCTTCTAGATTTTGTTCGGCTTCAACTTTTGAGTGACTCTCAGTAGTCATCTTCTTCTTTTCTTAGAACTTTTTCTCACTTTTCTAGGTGATGGCAATTACGCCTTCCTTAGGATTTGTTTCTAATGTACTAAGCAAACTCCCTGTCAGTATTTCTGTCACTTTCTTAACTAATTGGTTGATTTGAATCTCTAAGTTATGTATGGAAACCTCTATTCTCTGATGTTTTACATCAAAGTCCTGAGCAATTTTCAATATTATTTCTTCCAAATTAGGCTTCTTAGGTTGAGGAGTGATATGTGGTTAAGTGATGATACATTTAATAATTTACACTTGGCGATTAGTGATACAAAAATGCTTAAGATACTCACTTTAATTCATTTATGATTTTAGGTACAATTGGAAGTAAAGAAATTAAAGTGAGTTGAAAGCACTACATTTGGGTTATTTTCTGAAGATTAATTTTCACTTTTCTTCATGGTGCAAGAAGAAGAAAATTAAAAGGCAAGGAGAGAAAAAAAAGGAAATGTGAATTTAATGGAGTGATGGCTGGATGATGAAAGGTGGACAAGTAAGGAGTGAAATGACAACATATTAAGGAGCAGTAAATGAATAAAATGCAGCCAGTTGTAATTGGGAAAAGTTGCATTAAATGCAACGCAACGTATGTAGCACCTCCACTACCATAAATTAGATACCGGAACACCCTGAGGACATTCCGATACATAATCTATAATAATGGCTTGTTAACTATCTCACCTTCACTTATTACATGGCAGTATATATCCAACTTAAACATGGCATCGACTATATAAGTAACAGTGACAAAATAGAATTTTTAAAAACAAACTCAACTTGTCATTGCATTAATACATAATAGCTTACAAACCTTTATAACAAAAGTTCTACATATCAAAGAAATTACAAAATGAAATTTTCAACTCCTTTGATGTCAGTTGACAGACCTTTGATCCATATCTAGTCCAAAATGTGCTTCTAGAAAATCTTAGAATATAAGTCTCCTGTCTCATACCTGTAAAATCATGTTGCAAATTTTAGATGAGTTTTTGCAAACTTAATGAGAGACCAATCATTGATGATCTCACTCTAGGCACATATAGATATCATACAACCAATCAGATTCACAACATTTTATATAAAAATAAGACATAAGAATGTCATACAATTCACATACCTTCTTTCAGAATTTGAACACCCAATTAATCACATTATCATGATATATCATTTTAACATCACAACTTTAGAAAGAATTCACGTTCATATATTTCATAATCATAATATGCAATTGCAGATGCATATGAGATTCTCAATTCGTTATTACTTATTATGACCGAGTGCCTTTCAGATACAGAAGTAGATATTGGCCCATTGGGATCAGTCAGAAATATAAATCACGGAGCAAAGCTCTACATGCAGAATGTTGAGCTTATAACTCTTTCAAATTGGCTACTCTTATCACAATGCTTTTAACTGAGCATGCATTTTATCAAAATGCATCAAATAACAGATTATGCCATGAATAACATTCATTTATGATACACAGACAAAATTTCATATTCATCGGACCTCAGTCTGGCATTCAGCTTTTGTTGAGCATTCAGAACTCAGAGGCAAACATATATCATTCAATTTTCAGATGCAAATATACATTTACAATACATTCCCAACTATTTAAGTCCGAAATTCATATTCAGATCACAACAAGTTCAATAATTGGAAGTTAAACAGAATAAATCAAACAATCAATCCTAGGAAGATCATCTAGGTTGACTCACATATGCTCCTTTTAGCTCATTGCCTTGAAGTGCCAGCAATATCTGGATGCTATCGTTCAATGTGATCCTCTATAACATATCATACATACACATCACAATTTTGCACAATTAAGAATTTATAAATGCACATTCATGTATACTAAATATGTAAAATGCATGTTCATGACAAATTTCGGGTTCTTTATTCAATTTCTTGTCAATCCAGATTTTTCTAAAAACATACTTTCTGGTCTACTTTGCATGATTATTAACATAAGAAAAATAAAGTAATTTGGAAACAGTTCCCTTTGGAAAATTATTTTCCCATGTCTTAAGATTCTAATGACTCTAAGATCTCTAATTTGGTTATTCACAGATCAAGTTATGCCCTAAATATAGATGTATGTTCAATAAAATTCTGTATATCTCATACTCCAGCTCACTTTAAACTTTCATCTGTTTATTCATATTACCGAATCTGCTTCTTCCATCCCCAACCATATATGCATTAACACAATTTACGCATGCAACAATCCACAAGCATGAAAATGGACTCCATTTATGCATGCATCTAGTTGCAAACATTAAAACATGCTTAAAACTTACTTGATTAAGCTTCTCTCTCTTCAGAAAATTTTCCAGAACATAGGAAGCGAACAACTGGTTTCGGTTAGAAATGAACAAGGGATTTAGCCACAATCAAAACCTCTAATGACAGAAAACTTCACAGGGTGTAACCTTGATAGAATATCCAAAATCCAATAGATGAAAATGGGCAGATATGTTTTTGGTGATGGTGAAAAGAAGAAAGGACTAAACAAAAGACCTGAAGAAAAATTTCTTACTCAAACATAACTTAGGTGGCTTTATCACACAATGCCACATGTCACTCTTGCTTGTAGCCCATTTTTCATCAATGTAAGGCTACCACTTATCACTTATCTATTGGTCCACATGTCACACACTAATAGGTCCATTTGTCACTCCATAATTTGTCTCTTAATTTTTTTATTTTTCTTAATCTAAAATACCTCGAAATTTTAATAGCTTTCTTAAATATCCTAAATGTCTCCAAAAAAATGCGTAATTTATTTTGATACACACCAATTTAATTATCTAATACAATTAATCCATAATGCATCAAAATTCTGAAATAATAACTATTATCATTATTTTAATACACACCAATTTAGTTATCCAAAATTCATACTTTAATCACATTAAAAATTCATTTATAGTTGAAAAAATGTCAATGAATGGATGTACAATTATTTCATGAATGAAAATATTATCCACGTGCACGTGTATGCCATATAATACATGAAATGCATTTCTAAAGTCTCAACAAATTCTTATTTATAAAGCATCATAGGGTTTTAACCCTAATCATAGGATGTTACAACGCATATGTTGCATTTAGTGCTTAAGTTTTTAAAGTTAGATGAACAGTGACGGTGGACTAAGAACCACATAGTCGTGGCTAGGGAGAAAACATAGGAGTGGTGATAGAAATAGAGAGAGTTGTGTGAGAAGAGAAGAGAAGAGTTACTTGAATAGTATAGATGGACCACCATCTTTATTTGTCAAATCAAAAACAGTAGCTAGGAGAAGAAACTTGCGTCGTGAAGAAGAAACAAAGGGGTCTTCAGTTAGGGTAATTTTTATGGGGCTAAGCTTTTCCTTGGGAGACTCATGGAAGGCTAAATGTCTCGATGTTGGTTCAGAGTTGACATTAACACCGACAACCCAAGTTAAGTGCATTTTCCTGTTTTGGATATTTCTTTAGAAATTGATTGTGTTATTCTATGTTAATTGATTTGGGTTTTATGTATGGATAATCAGATTTTTGTTATTGTTCAGTTATTTATGTATGAACCCATTGGGTATTATGAAAGGATGATTTCAATGCGTTTATTGAATCGCTTAATTGAATACCCATTGCTAGAAATTTGATATAATCCATAATTGTTATGTTGAAATTTATGTGTAGCGACTATTGATTCGTAATCATTAGGGATAACATGACCTAGGTTAAACGAAAAATCGTATGTGGTCGTTGCCTTGATTAATCGATTTTCCTAATTTGTAATGCTACTGCCTAATTAAATCTAGAGATCGTATCCTAGGTTATTCGGTGGTTAGGTTTAATTAATGATCATATCTTGATTAAACAAAAGCTAAGGGAAAACTCAGATTAATTATTAACCGATTAATAGTTGTTAGGAGAGGTTTGAGAACAACAAATCGTTAAAATATGCTTAATTAAGGTGTAGGTTGAGATTGAACCATAGAACCGAATCCTTATCGAATTCCCTAATTTTATCATTTTTTACATTTTTTCTTCAATTTGTTTTCATTAGGTTTATTTTATATTATTTTCTTATTAAATCCAACCCCCATTACCTAAACATCAATTAATTTCATTTCTTAAGCTAACCGAACACTCCCTGTGGGATCGACCTAGACTGACCACTACTACAGTAATAGTTTAGTTATTTTATTTTGACTAACGTTACAACAAGCCTGTCCAGGTGCTTACTGCTAGAATCTCGACAGATGGTTATTTCTCATTTGACATTGATTTCCCAAAGAAAATTTATGGTGATTTCTCCATCTTGGATTGTATGTGTTACTATATGGATTATTTTGGGTTTTAGGAACATTCCCAAAATAGTCCATATGCTTGGGTTATACTGATTTACATTCTTGACCTTGATGATCCCATCATAAGTTTATCTGTCTTTCTAATCAAGGCTTCCACTTAGCTCACCAACTGTGTCACTGTATGCACTTTATTAAATCCCACTGGCTTATTGATTCGTGCTCTAGACGACTACCATTGGTAGTTTTTCATAGCCATATCTTTTATTAATTCTTGGGCCACCTTTGGTATCTTATTGTTAAGCGTGCCTATTGTGTTATAACTATAGACTGCTTGGTGCTTTTATTCATCCTATTGTAAAATGTTTAGATTTTCATCCAAAAAGGTAAAACGTGATGTGGGCATCTTCTTAACATCTCCTTGAATCTCTACCATGTATCATATAAGGGTTCAGCTTCGGTATGGGAGTATAAGTAGATGTCATTACTTTGACAAGAGCTTCTTTGCCACTTGTTCCTATATTGTCAATGAAGATAGTGCCATTGATTCAACCATTGCTTGGCCCTTCCCTTTAAAGAAAACAGGAATAATCACTATTTTATCGCATCATCATTAGCTCCATTAATTTTAAAAGTAATAAAAATCTCTAGAACATTAGAGATATGGGCATTTGGATCTTTGTCACTGGGTCCATCATATTGGATTGGTTGTTGCACCATCTTGATGATACTAGGCTTTAACTCAAAGTTGTTGGCACTAACAGTTGGTCTAAAGACGTTGGCCTCTGCTATAGTCAAGTATGGTCTAGCATAGTCAAACATGGTCCTTGATTGGTTTTTAATATTGTGTGATTCTTCAATGTCCACTTGACCACCCAAGTCTTCTATTTGACAATCTAGTTTAAACTCTTACAGTTGTGTCCTATAATGGTTTTTGCTATGCTTTCGATCTCTAGATCTGCGTCGATTAAGCTCTCAGAAGTACTTAGGTCATAAACTGATTAAGAGTCATAATCTACAAAAATAAAGAAAACTAAACAAATTAATCAAAGAAAATAACTTAAAAATAATAAAACAAAATAAAATAACAGTGGCTAGAGTAATAAAATCTAGGTGTTTCTATCAAAAATGGAACTAAAAACTTGATTAGTTAATTTCCTATACCAATAGTAAAATTTATCGCAAGTGCACGAAGTAGCTATAGTTAGCATAGGCAAGTATATGTTGATCTTATGAAGACAGTAAATTTTTTTGAAAAGTATGAAGATAGTAATTACTAGTAGTTACCCTTTTTATATTATCTAGCCTAAGAATTAGATTTTTAGTTGTAATTAAAAATAAACCTAAACAAATAAGCAAAATTAAGGTTAAACAATTTTAAACTTAGGACAAGAATAATAAGAAGAAAAACCAATATCAAATAGCAGTGTGTAGGTGATAAATCCCCCTAAGAATCAATCAATTATTAACTGTTTATAATGTAATTATATTAATGATTATTGGACTGTGGAAATTCCTATCTTAAGTTAATAATTGTCTTGAGACTATTAAGAACTAATCCACCAATTAATTAACCTAAATCTTTCTAGTTAAAACCCCTAGGATTGCTTTATCGATTTATGAATTTAGCTATTTGGTTTGACCTTAATCTAGAGGATCTATATCGGCCTATCTCTACATTTACATGCAACTCCTTCCAATTATGATAGATCGATTCACACAAGAGGATTTCTCAATCTCAATCATATGAAAACAAATCATGTATTAATATTCTAGATTTATTAGAATAAGAATAAAACATATAATTGAATCATAAAAAATCAATCAATATAATTGCTTTGAATAAAATATCAGAACATATTATTATCCCAAACTAGGTTTCATCACACCTTGATACTAAAAACATTTAGTTACTAATCATAGAAAATGATATCAAAGATAAACATGAAGAAAAAGTAATAGAAAACAAAGGAATCATAATTCTATATCTCCTGTTTTCTTTTATTGAATCTTCTTGCAAGTTTGGACTTGATGTAGCTTTCTATCAGATTTCTTTATGTTAACTTCATGTTTTCCTCTTCCTTTGATCAAAATTGTCACCTCTTTAGGTTTCTTATATTTAAAAACTATTGTAAAACATGGCTCCCTACAATTTTTCTCTACTCACATCCTTTTATAGTAAAATTTAGGTTTCTGGGATATACATGGTCACTTATATAGGCATGTAAAAGACCACTTATAATAAAAAACACATGAATTTGCAAATTCACCGAGGTATAGAGACTTACACGGGCAACATACAAGGCCATGTTTCTCATGATACACAGGTGTGTAACTCCACACAACCAGAAACTAAATTCTTCAATCTTTACATTTTTATAGATGCTTACACTGTCTTTATACTTGATCGTGTCCTTAGTTGCTTCAAAACTTCATCCCATGCTATGATTTCATTCGAATTCTTCTCTTTTTGGTCTATGAAGGCAATTATTGTTATGCGCTTAGAGTGAATTAAGCTCCTACTATACAACAAAACTATAAAATATTAAGCAACACATGTAAAATATAGGTGCATATTTATAGTCAAATATGAATTTATCATCTATCACTATTAATCTAATTAGCAATATTAATTTGTTATTGCTTCATATCCAACAAGACTTGTTCTAGGACTATCATATCTTCAATTATTGAAAATGTGAATTATTATTCTCTATAAATAGTATGTCTTTATACGCTCTCATTAACCGTCTTGTATTTACAATAAATTCACAATCATTTTCCTAAGCCAAAGAGAGTGATATAATTTTTAAAAGGAATTAGGGATGTAATTTCATAGGTCTAAGTTACAATATACTTAAATACTAGTTAAATTCCAACTAGATGGATAGAGTAATTTGGGTGAGGGATCCCCTACAGAGCTTCAATGACATATCCTACAATGATAGAATTAGGCCTTAATTCTCCAAAAATTCCCTAGTCTCATCTCGTTTGGTCTAAAAGTCTATCTTTTAAATCCTCATTTATCAATTGACCAGAATTGAGGCAAATGATTCAAAAAAAAGGGATAGTTGCTATAGAATGTAGACAAAATTGTGCATATTGTGTTAATTGGCTCATAAAACCAACATCATCTCTATTTCCAATGCTCCTACTCTTAGATTACCTAATCTACAATCTAACAATTGATGTGTCTTTTGTTTTAATGAATGACCATTTATTGTGAATTAGTATGCTAAAACTATTAAATACCTTAAGCAATATGCTAGTGTCTTCGAAACTACTTTCATGTACTACATTTATTCTAATTAGAGGGATAGGAAAAATAGACTTTATAAGGTTTGGAAAGTATGAAACGAAAAACAATACCATCTTTTGGATGAGATAAAATCTAATGGCAAGCAAAGCTCATAACTCAATTCCCAAATAAAGATTAATTGGGATCTAGATTGCTAAGTTCTAACTATATTTTCTCCTCGTATAGTATCTAATTTAGGCCAACAATGGTAACATGCCTAATTAGTTAGTTATTCCCCTTTAAGGGCTTAATTATAATATATTGCTCCTTTTTGTAAGCTCAAAGCTTAGTTAACATAATTTCTTTATTTATCAAACTTGTTAAATTCATCATGAACGTGAATTTTGAATACCTTGTAACCTTTCGACTATACATTAACTATTTAAACAAAGGAACTAGTTCTTTTTGGATATAATATCACGAGATTTAAACTTTTCAAACTTTATCTAATTCTAAATACTTATCTTGAGAATCATTCTCCTATAACATGTATTGAAACAAATAATTTATTCAATGGGGTTTGTAAGATGATATCCAAACTTTTGGATATATCATAACTTTTTATTATCCAATTTAATTCTAAGCTTATTTGATAATATGTGCTTTAACACAGAATCACATCTCCAAAATCACTAACTTTGAATCTTTTAAAGTCTTACCATTCTATATCTAATATGAAATCTTGCTAATTGGTTTATTTAGAACTTAGAAAGACAAAGTTGTTAAACTAAGTTTAATTATATAATAAATAAATATTGTATCATACAATATCTCATATTGTATTTTTCCTTACATAAAACCATACAATTATATAATTTAGGTTTCGAGATATTTTCTAAAGAATCTTATTCGTTATACATAACTTACAAAATTTAAATCTGATCACATCGATCTTATCAAAGGGTTTCAACATTCTAAATGCTTAATTTCTACTAGATTTAAATAACTAAAATGTTCAAAATTTTAAATCAATATTTCATTTAATAATATGATTAATATCATACAAATTCATTGTTAAATTTAATTAAGACAAAAATTCATTCTTTCATGAATTATTATTTCGTCCCATACTTAATATGTACACAATTAAATAATTCATTAATATAATCATACTTTCATTAAAGGTTGAATTGGTCTCTTTAACCTAACAAGTTTCATAACTATCAAATGATTCATAATCAAAGGATACATATATCCGTATATACAATTTTAGGATTCTCATTATGTTGATTTAACCAATATGTTATAAAAGTTAATTTATTCATGTTAAGATAAAAAAGTGCTTACAAAGAGCCCAATTGTCTTAGTAAATACACTCGACATTGCCTATTTTGTGGTTCCTAAAGGCCCACGTAAGCTTAGCTTAATTCACTAACTAAAGCTTAATTTCACTTTGTTTAACCCTTCTGACTATTAAACATATGCTAATAATGAGCATCTTCTTAATTTGCATGTCCATCTATAGTGCATATAGAAATAAACCAATACAAAATGGACAACTTAGCTTTTTGCTTAACTTGTCTGCTTCATGGGTGAGTATGTTCAAGTTCCTTATACTTTCTTGCTTATGTGAAACTATATTTCTAGGTTGCATATATGGTTAGCTAGTATGATTATACCTTTCTGATGATATGTTCTTATGTCTCTGTGAAGTTAGAAGTCCAATTAACTGTTTAACTTATTACCCTTAATTAATTATAGTTCCTGCTTTCATGTTTGGTTTGACTTATGAATGTTGTGGAATTCTCTATTTGTGGACTGTTTCTTAATTGTACTCTAGGTTCTTTTGATCAGTTATTAACTGCTCCTTATGGCATTCATTGTTGTGATAGTTAAGCTTTGTGCATTACTTGATTCCTTTGTGAATATTATTCAATTTCTCTTAAGCTAAATGTTTTAAATCGTATTACTTAGTACTAGCTTTACTACTAACTAGTCCAATAATTCCTTTTTTTCGTTTCTTCTACACCACTATATTAGTCCTTGTGAAATCGAGAATGAAGAAGGAACGACACTCAATCTTTTTGGTCACTCTTATACACTTGATGCGCACTAAAATTTAAAAAATAAGTGACTCATTGTCTCCACTTACATGGCACACACATTTCATACACTCTAAAAAATTTCTTTATTATCTAGAATTAAGTAATTTCCTTTTGATGGATAGCTATAATACAACTGATGCACTAGGAAAAGCATATATGTAACAAATTATTTTGGGCCATAAGACCTAGGAACTTCTTCCATTTATTAGTTGTCTATAGGTTTTGTTTATTAATTCATCATTTTTACTATTCCTCCACTTAACCCCATCTTCTTTTTCTCTAATTAGATGCATTGTAATAATTTGAGTACACTCCAACTTTGCTAATGCATCCTTATGAATAGTTAAGGCTTGTTGAATTGAATAGTCTTTTGGTATGGAACTCTTTAAGGTGTTACGCTCCTGAAACTCATTAAGAGATCCTAGATTAGTCCATTGATAGGTGTGCATTAGGATATGTTTGTATAGGTAATTGGCATATGTTCTCCAACATAATTGTTGATTATTGTTCTAGTTTAGGATTCATTTTGTATTTTTTTGTTAAGTTTTCTTTTCATTGTTGTTTTTGTGTGTTTGATGTTAACTGAGGGAAAGAATTGACTATTTTTATGTAGGAAGAAGGAAGGAGTAACTTGGAGGGTAAACTAGAGATCAAAGAGGAGAAGAAATGAGGAGTGCATTTGTGACAAATTCCTACGCTCGTGGGAATCATTAAAATTCTCACGTCACGTGGGAATTACAAAAGAAAATAAAAGATGCATCTGTGAAAAATTCCCACACTCATGGGAGTCATGCCAATTCCCACGAGCGTAGGAATTACAATTCAAGGCAATCTGCAAGGCTTCAATAAACTTAAGGTTTTTAAACTATACAAAGAGAATTAAGCCTCCATCTTAAGGAGAGACGACATCCACCTGTAGAAACACCATCCTTGAGTGAAGAACAGTTGTTTGGAGCACTGAGGAAGGATTGAAGATAAGGATCAACATCAAGATTGGGCAAAATAGCACATCAATACCAAAATTCCATATTTTGGCAAAGAAGAGAAGGGGTCCTTCTATTCAATTTTTTTGTCATTTTAATCTCTTCTATTCTTTGTAAAAATGGATTATTTGAATGTTAACGATGTTATGGAGACCATGTTAGGCTGATTTTATTTTAGGGGTTACTTTTGGAACTATTATGTTGAACTCCTATTTTATTGAATTGAATGCAATTGTCTTTGTTGATTACTGTTTTTAATTGTCATCTTGCAACAAATTGAGAGAGTGAATGAGACAAAATCTGTGAAGGAATATACAACAAGAGTTGGCGACCTATAGACTAGCAATCATCATGATAATTGAATAGTTAGAAGAGAGATCTCAACTAGTCAATTTATCACCCATAGGATAGTTTGATAACTAATTGGATCAGTAAAGTCATTGGGTAGGTTGAGAGATCATCCAATTGATTCCTGTTAATTTGATTAGGGATAAATAGTTACACCTTGAGATAGGGTAATTAGTTCATTTGGAAATTTAGGGTTAGACATAATTCAATCGATAAAATAAGAGGGAGACAAAATAGGAAAAAAGTAATCTCTAGTATTTAGATTCTTGAATTCAGATTTTCTACAATTTCAGTATTGTCCATTGTTTACATTAGTCTTTTAATTTTAATTTAATTTTCTAGATTATTTGGATTTCATAATTTAGTTTCTCAAACAAATTTGTGTCTAAATTAAGCAATGTCTAGGTATCAATCCCTGTGGGATCGATATCTGTTCTTTTTACTACAAGTCACGACCTGTTCACTTGCAGTTTTTGAGCGTGAAACAAGTAGATAGGTTTTACTATCAACAAGTTTTTTGGCACTGCTGCTGGGGATTGATTGTTGAGCATTGTGTTTAATTTTGATTACTTTGCTTTAAGAGTTTTTGATGCTTTTCCTTGTGTAATTGCAGTTGCATGAACACAAGGAACACACGAAGAATGATAGAATTTGGTAACACATCAAGGCATCTTAGAATGAGGAATGAGACATCTAAAGAGCTAGATGTTGAGAAGAAATAGAAAGAACAATGATGGAAGACAATTATTATAGGGAGCAAGTAACTTTTGCAAATTTAATGAGGCGTAGTATGGTTGGGAAAGTACCGATTCTTATTGGAACACATACATTGCGGGATGGCAGAACCACCCAGATTTTTATTGGTCCAATAATGTATGTACTCACATGGGACATCAAGACCTATTTGAATTTTAAGAAGATCGAATTGGGGCAATGGAGAGTAAGTTGGACAAGTTTATGGAGACATTTGGTTCTAAACTAGCAGCTCAGGAAGAGAACTAGAAAAGGATGTTTTCCAGCCAGGACGAAAGTCAGAAGAGACTGGAAAAGAAATTTGATCAAATTCTTAAAAATCATGCCGCTTCTATTCACAGCCTAGAGATTCAAGTAAGACAACTTTCTCGTGAATTTTGTATGAGAAGTGTGGAAGAATCTTTCAGAAACATGGAATTACATCAACTAGGGCAATATGAGGCTATCACACTTAAGAATGAGGAAGAACTAGAAGAACTAGTGGAACGCCATGCTGAACCCTACTTTATTGAAGAACAAGAGACGAAAAAAGAGATTGAAGAAAAAAATGCTAACCCTCCATATTATTCACTAGTTTTTGATATACAAAAGAATCCAAAGGATAGTAGCTCATTCAAGACAATTGATGAGTTTAAATCTTCTGAAGAACAAACTGATGAAGAAAAAATGACAACAGGCATCGAGTTTAAAGAATTTATGAAAGTCTCTGTTGGTGAAAAGGAATGAGCAGAGGAGACAACGGTGATTAAGGAAGAAAGAGAGCAACTTACCTTCGTACAGAACAAGCTATTTGATTTGTTGGACGATTCAGGGAGTTTTGTTATTCCCTATTTTATTTACAGTTTGTTAATGAAAAAGACATTGATGAAATTAATTGGTTTGCTTAAATTTATCAATATTGTCCTTCAATTCATTTTGCAATTTGTAGCTTACTTATAGGCTATAAAATCGATGTTGAATGAAAAAGGTGGAAGCAAGCTGCTTATAATTGATCCTGGATGACTTTCCTATGAAAGAAGAGTGTCGAGCTACCAACATTAAAAGAAGCGCTGCATGGGAGGCAACCTATGGAATTCTATTTCCTTTCGATTGTTTTGTTTACCTATTTTTTTGTTTTCTTTCTTTAGTTATGATCATTTTTGAATTGAGTTCGATTGATGTTCATGTTGATTTTGTTTGAATTTCAACTTGTTTTCTTTTCAAATTTCTTGTTGATGATATTATCTTGCAGTGTTTATATGATTTGGGATCATAGAGAATTCATTTAAGCTTGGAAGAAGGTTTGAAATTATAAGGATCTCTAATTCCCACGTTCGTGGGAATTGAAGTGATTCCCACGAGCATGGGAAATCTCTCCAGAAAGTTTCTGGAGAGAAAACCCATGTTTGTGGGAATTGTGGTGATTTCCACAAACGTGGGAATCCTTTCTAGAAAGTTTTTACAAAGGAATCCCACGCTCGTGGAAATTGTGGTGATCTCCACAAATGTGAGAATCCTCTCCAGAAAGTTTATGGAGAGGAATCCCACGCTCGTGGGAATTGTGGGAATTCCCACAAGCGTGGGAAAGTTTCCCTCCCCTTTTTTTCCTCTCACCTTATCTTCAAAATTTCACCCCTTTTCTCTCTAACCTATGAAATTCTCTCCTCCCACTCTCTAACACTCTTCAATTTTCCTCTAGATTCTTGGTATTTTCTTCAACTCTTTCATTATTCTTACAATCGTTTCATCTTTTCATGTATTAATTACACAAAAACACAAGGATTTGGGTAAGATTTTGCTCTCTCTCTCTCTTAAATCTAAGTTTTTCTCTCTCTCTCTCTCATTTTTTGCTGATTTTCTTCTTGAAATGGCACCACCAAGGAAGATCATGGCTACAAACCTGGTTGACGAACTCCAAGTTTAAGTTCCCAGCGAAGGTAAACCCAACTTAGCAATAACCTATCGAGCCCCATTTTTGATTTACTCGGAAGAAGAAAGTACGAGATTTTACGACTTTAGGAATAGAGAAATAGTCACTCCTAGGTATTTTGATTTTGAAGTGCTAAAGAATATAGGAGTGAGACGACAACTTGAGCAACTAGCTGTAAACGTAGGGTGGAATAGGTTTGCTCGATGCGATATACCTATTTATGCTACTATAACCTTAGAGTTTTTCACAACAGTCCGGTATAACCCTAAAATGGATGCGTTTTGGTTTAGGTTTGCTAGAAATATTTTTAAACTTGATTATCCTATCATACATGAAAATTTCAGTTTATCAAATGCAAAAATTCTAAATGGTCACGTTGATTTTGATGTTGATTACTATTGGAAAACTCTCACAGGTAAAGAACCATTTTGACTCATATAATGCACCGAATTCTTTATTCTATAGTGTCGAACATTTGCTGTTACAAAAATTTATATGTCTAACTGTGTTAAATAAAACAGAAAGCAACAAATGCTCAGCTAAAGAGAATTTTTTATGGTGCATGGATCAAAAAATTAAAACTAACACACCGTACAGGATTTTTCGATCACTAGTGAGTGTGGTTGATAAAAAGAGTTCGTCTTTTGGGATGTCTCATATTGCTTCCGCTTTGGGTGTATTTTATAATATTAATATGGAGAATTTGCGTACTACTTCCCGTGATATGTTGGACATAGCCTATTTGAGGGGCTCTGAGATTGTGGAGGTCCATTCTATAGAACTCCGCAATCCTCAGGCACGCATTTCAGTAAGGAATAGGAGGGCACTAGTACAGTCACATCCCGACCCTCCACATCCCGAGCAGCTTTGAAGCCCGAGGAGGAAGCAGTAGAAGTAGAACCAAATGCACTGGTAGAGGTTGATCGATTTCAACAAATCCTCGACCAAATGGCTGCCAACCAACAACAAATAACTTCCCGACTTGATGAACTCGGCACTCAAATGCAGCATGTTTATAAGGAGCAATGTAGCTTGAAGAAAAGATTCTTCAACTTCTATGGGCAGAACAACTTTGAAGCTCCTTCACCTACATCATCACCACCATCATTTCCACAAGCCACTTCTTACCTTAAACTTTTCATTTGTGTCATTTTCTTTTGTTTGATTTCCTGTCATTTCTATTTTATTTTATTTTATTTTCTTTTATGTGGTTTTATGTCTTTTGTTTATTTTCGTGTCATTATTTTTGTTTGTTTTATTTGAGGTCATTTTCCTTTATTGGTTGTTGTTTTGTTACAATGAGGATAATGTGATCTTTAAGTGTGGGAGGTGTCATTGACTTTCTTAATTGCATTGTTTGCATTTTGTTAATTAGTATGCATGTTTAGGCATATTATATGTGCTTTGTTTCCGCAATGGTGTTTTGTGTTAGCAATGGAACCGTACTTGAATCACTCTGATAAATATTGCCATAAAATTCTGTCATGTTAGTTGGAATTAGATTGAATGCATGCTTGAACTCAGATTAGGCTACTTAAATAGAAAGTGAACCATATAGAGAGATGAAAAGTAGTTAGTTACATAAGCTTATTCATAAGTTGACATTTGAACAATGAGATAGTGAAGAGATGCATAATGAGTTTTCATTTGAGCCAAAGTGAGGATTGAGCCATATGACTCCATCTATAGTCATGTCATTTCTTTATTGAGTGTTACTTCCTTAGGTTACTGCCTTCAGAACTTGCTTTGAATCAATTTGAGTCTACTAGATGCATGCTTAATAAAGATGATTTAGACCCTTTTTGTGTTAACCCTTGGCTTAAGTAACCTACCCATTGATTATCCTTTGCTACCCATTGAGCCTTAACCTTTTGTTTTTTGAAAACACCCAAAATTTTAAAACTTTAAACCCCATTATCCAATACTTTCATAAGCTTAGTAAAGTATTAAGCAATACATTAGTTGGGATTGTGTTAAAAAATTTTCTGAGTTGAGTTGAGTATATTTCTGCTTGTGGATTACAGTGTATATAGCTGCTTTTTTATTTATAGTTCTTCCATGTATGAAAAAAAATGAAAAAAGTGTTGAAAAGAAAAGAAAAAGAAAAAGAAAAAAAAGGATAAGAAATAGGAAGAACAATCGAGTAGCATAAATGAGTGCAGAGTACTACATTAGTTATGTTTGGATGTTTCAAAGTTATGTTTTATTATCCTATTTTATATGTTCTTTTTTACTTTACTTATGCTTGTGCTTAACCCTCTTTCCCTTCTTTTGACCCACCTTAACCCTTACCGCATTACATCCTTAAACAAACCCTTTTGATCTATTTATGCATGTAATCATTGTAGAGGAGAATTTGTGTATTAAGCAAGCCTATGGTAGTGTAGTTTCCTATAGCAAGTTTGAGCGAAACACTAAACCATAAACAATTGAGAGAAGTGAGTGAAAACTGTGAGGAAAATTCATTCTACACCTTTACTTATCTTTGAGTGATTGTGTCAATTATGAGTTTGCTTATGTATACCAATGAAAAAGTAGTCATGATATGTGCATTAACTTGATATTTAAGTTGGCTTGAATTTGAGGGATTTTATGCTTTGATCTTTATGAAAATGAAGTGGTAGAATTGATTGGTTGTATTTATTTTTCTTGAGGATAAGCAAAGATTCAAGTGTGGGGATGTTGATAGGTGTGCATTAGGATATGTTCTTATAGGTAATTGGTATGTGTTTTCTAGCATAATTATTGATTATTGTTTTAGTTTAGGATTCATTTTGTATGTTTTCGTTAAGTTTGATTTTCATTATTGGTCTTGTGTGTTTGATGTTAATTGAGAGCAATAATTGACTATTTTTATGTAGGAAGAAGGAAGGAACAATTTGGAGGGTGAACTAAAGATCAAAGAGGAGAAGAAATGAGGAGTACATCTGTGACAAATTCCCACGTTCGTGGGAATCATGCAAATTCCCACGTCACATGGGAATTAGGAAAGAAAATGAGAGATGCGTCTGTGAAAAATTCTCGCGCTCGTGGGAATCATGCAAATTCTCTCAAACGTGGGAATTACAATCTGAGGCAATCTGCGAGGCTTCATTAAACTTAGAGTTTTTGGACTATAAAAAGAGAATTAAGCCTCCATCTTCAATAGAGACAACACCCACCTATAGAAACACCATCCTTGAGTGAAGAACACATATTTGGAGCATTGAGGAAGGATTGAAGACAAGTATCATCATTAAGATTGAGTAAAATAGCACATCAACACCCAAATTCCAGATTTTGGCAAAGAAGAGAAAGAGTTCTATTCATTTTTTTGTCATTTTAATCTCTTCTATTCTTTGTAAAAATGGATTATTTGAATGTTGATGATGTTATG
>JAOTAY010000004.1:21605783-21623128 GCA_025629805.1 Erythroxylum baracoense
CCAACTCATTCTACAACATTGGAATACTACTCTCACGAAAAGTATTTCACGCTATAAATTCACCATTCCCTTGACCAAAGGTAACATCCTAGTTGATTTCCTATCTCTTCCTCTCAGTTTGATCACTATCTTGAACTATATCCTCTCCTCCTTTCTATGGCTGACATGCCTACTACTGCCAAAACAAAGAAATCATTTCCTCCAATTGCTAGTGTACTCACTACTGTGACAGAAGTTGCATCTCTTTCTCTATTGAGCCTGTTTAATTACCTACACCTCTTTCCTCAGTTAGACCAACACACCTTGTAGTCCCTTTTTGTTTAACCTCAGAGCACCATACCTTGATGTGTTCTTCCTTCTCTGGGCACTCTCTATCCTTTATGCATATGTTGTCACTTTACTTCCTCTATAAGTCTATCAATATATTTATGATCGAGATAATGAAAATTTCCTATTATGGACTTTCCTTGAGTGATATCAACCACTGGAACAATGGAGAAAACAACTTTCTATAGTCATTGAACAACATCAATTATGGGAAGCACCTTTAAAGAAACAATTTGCACAATGTTTCTTTATTCTTTATCGTCCATATCTCACAGCACGTACTGGAGCAATCTATTTTAACAACAAATTCTTTTTCCATCACATGTCACTTTAATGGCCAAAGGATAAGGAAAATGTCCTTAACTCTCTTCGAAGTTTTCTTAAGGAAATCAACCATTTTCCTCAGCATACACTTGTCATCTCTACTTCTCTTGGACCTTACCCAAGAGAATTTATTCCTGGTGAACATGAAGTGCCAAAAGTAGACATACTAGGCCCAAATAATCCAATATATTCTGAATCTGATGATACGACACAAGTCCAAAAAACCTTTGATATTGTAGGACCTTCACAACCTCTGGCCTCCTTCTTCCAAGGTGCACAAGATCCCAATGATGATATTTTTATCTCTAATGAAGAAGAGCTTAACCAATTCCTACAAAGACTCCACACAGACGATGCTAGCTCCAACAAAAGACAAAGAACCTACAAAGCTCATTATGACACTGAGAGCTCAAGTGATGAAGCCTCTCCATCCCATCTCCAGTAGTGGCAAGAATCAATTTGGCATAAGTAATGACTAGAGTTCCACTCCTCACTGTGGGACCCTTATATTAGTTGTCTTTATAATTATGTGTCTTTTCTAAAGTGCCGTAATGTTTGTAAAAGAATCTTTAGGAACCACCTTATCTTTCCACCCTCTTTAAAGATTCTTTCTTATCTCTTAAGAATGTTTAGGACCTTATGTTTCCCACATTTTACTATTTGCTTTTTAAAAGTTGCGTGAATGATTGTATCTAGGGATTCTTTTCCCTAAAGTTGTTTTTCCTATTCCCTTGTTTAGTTTATAAAAGCAAGGCTTCTTTATCGTTGTAATCAAACCTTGTTTGAGAGCTTGATCAATGAAAAATATATTGTTTTTCATTATGTGGCTTCTCTCTAAGTTTTCCCTCTCTTAAAAGCTTGGTTCTTGAATAATGTATTCATGGTAATACAAAAAGACAAGTATGCTTTACACTTGTGTCTTCATGAGGATCCTATGTATCAGAAAGTCTTAAACCTTAGATCTTGTTTAAGATCATTAAAATAGGGAGAGATTGGAGGTGTAAGATTCCTAAAAAGCAAGCCTTAAGATTTTATGCCCACAGAGAGAAAGGGCTTATGTATCTCGACCAGCATACCTAGAATTTACACTCTAATCTTGCTTTGTTTTCCCTGATCTCCGATGGATGATCTATTCTTAAGCACTAAATCTTGTATTCCCAGAGCCCTCTGACCAGGGGTTACCTCATTGGTAAAATTTTTCTGTAAATTACTTCTTCTTTGGATATATTTCTTAGAGCCAACAATGTGCTTAAAATGAGCCCTTATGTAGCTAAATTATGATTTTTTGCCTTAATTGAGATCATTGGTCATCTGGGTTTCGCGATTTTCATCATTGGTTATCTGGGTTTCCAATAATGAGGTTCAATTATTCTTACCACATGACATGCCAACACTTTAAGCCATCGGAGGTGGGTATCTTAGATAGGTGCTTTTGCATACCACTTGTTTCAATTCCCATCGGCAAAATTAATAAGAGAGGGACCTTGTTCTGCCTTATTTCCATAAGCTAGTTGAATTAGTCTGGATTCTAGTTTATGTTATTTCCTTTTTTTTTTTGGAAATGTGTGATTCTTTATTATGAATTTGTGCCTCTAGTTTTGTCAAATCTCTCATACAATGTCTGGTCAAAAATTTACGCTTCTATACTTTTCTATCTTGTCTGATCAATTATCTTCCATATTATGAATTTATGGAACTTTTATCTATGTTGTGCTAATTTCCAATCATTGTCAAATATAACATCTATTTGTAATCCTTGATATATTTTCAAATAACCAGATGACCTATGTAATGACTACATGTGCTCAAAAACTTTAAATTATATACATATGGTTTAGATTAGGTATATATCCCTTTAGATCTTTGCATTCAACTCATGATCCAGTTCAAATAAAAGTAGTATTTGTGTTGAGTATTGTTTCTTCTGTGTGGTTGTGTTTAAACAAATTATAGTCAACATATTGGTTTTAGGTTCTAAGGAATCATATACTTCTCTATATATAGATCTATTGGTTTATTGTAACGGTGATGTTGCTTCTTGGTGGTTCGGCAGTTGTGAATGCACTTACTAGAGTCAAATTCTATACAGCTAGCTTTCTGATACCACTTAAAATGACAGTTTATACTCTGGCTAGTTTTCTAAAAGCAACATTGTTAACAAGTTATATACATTATGCTATAGGTAATTGTATTTGTCATTTGAATCTTTTTCTTGGGCAAGTCAATGATGTTACTGATATTTTTTGACTAACATACTTTTGCTTATCTGTATAACCAATTTATATTTTAATACATACAGTGTTAGTTATCTTCTTATACCTAGTTTACACAACAAGTATTAAGCTTGGAAGTCCCAACCTTATATACAATCACCTAAAGGAGGTAGCATATAAATCAAGAACTAGAGCCAATCTCTTATAAAGGACAGTCTTGTGGTCCTATTAGCAAAAATTACAAAGGGTCTAACCTAACAATGTTGAGTTTAGGATTATAAATGTTATTAGCAACTTCGGCATATTTTTTGTTGACAATGTAAGCTTCGCATAATGCATCTTTTTATTGTTATTAATAAGTAACTAAATTCCTTTTCTCTTATTCATGCACCTTTTTTTTGTTTCTTTTTCATTGACATTGAATTGTTTAGGGATATTGGGTGAGTGCTATAGCTATAAGGCCATCATCAACCTATAAGCGCTACTTATTAGTTAGGCTTGTGTGGTTTGCTGTGCAATTCTCACTGGTAATAGCTTTGGTTCTATGATCACTTGCACTTGATTTACCAATAATAGAGACTGAGGCAAGTCATGGACTTGTTCCTCCTGCCACTTCTATAGCCTTGATAGGGAAGGGAGGATCAATTCTTTTGCTAACTAAGCTTTTTATGTAAGCTTTTTTTTATGACAAGCCATCTATAGATTTATCTTTTAAATTCTATCTACTTTAAGAGGTATAGAGTTAATAAGTTAATAATGTTCAATTCTTTGTCTCTATATTTCTTAGTTCCTTAGACAATTCTGCAGTCTTATCGTACTCTTAATGGTTACTCATATGGTTCAAACATTTGAAGTTGAGTGACAAAATTGTTCCATCCATAAAAAAATGTAATCTTCATTTATATAAGGATATATAAACTGTTAGGATGATCTAAATTTTCAATTCTTCAGAACTCCAGTTTAAAGTACCATCTTTACTTATCCATACAATAACATTTAACTTTCAACATCTGTTTATACTTGGACTTTTGTTGAATGATCATGCCTATGACATTTGCTGGATCCTTTGAGTTGATTACATTATCATCACTATGCACTTATAATTGCACTTACATAAATCCAGATCTAAGTGGTAAGAAAATCCTCAGCTTCTCATTTAAATATTCTCATGGGTTGGTGATAATTGTTTATGTAATTTTGAAAAAATGAAGGTCGTTATGAAGAGTTACAATGTTTATCCTAAAGATGAAAATGTAGCTCCATATAGAGTGGAGGATATGACAAAATTGGATTATTTGCATGAACCAGGAGTCCTCTATACATATTGGTTTTATTTGCCATTTAGATTAATTCATTTGTATTCCATATGAAATGGTGGAAGATAATGTAGGTGACTATTTTTGCTAGTTATTTTTTGCTTTTATATTTTGAATATGTTAAAAGGTTGAATTATACAAGTCCTTGTGGACTATACAACATATATAAATGCATTTTTTTGGTTGTTTACATTTGATAGTGCATATGCAATTAAGACATGCAATTATATAGATATCGCCTATTTAATGACAAGAGTTTGCTTTTACATTAACATATTATTGTTAATAAAAGAATAAATTGTTGCTTTTATTATTGAAAATTGTTGCCTAAAAAATCCAAATCATTGCCTTATAAAGATTGAAGTTGTAGTTACATCCATTCAAAATTGTTGCTATAGTTTGAGACTGTTTTGTTACCTTAGTCAAACTCTTAAGCAACATTATTCATTCGATTTCCTAAAAAGATTATTATTGCCTTACATCTATAATAACGTCACTTTATTTAACAATATGAATTTTGTTGCCTTAATAAAAAGGCAACAATAAGTGTACTTATAATTACACTTTTTTTCTGTTGCCTAAAACTCTATTTGCCATAGTGAGTTCATGTATTAATGTGTTAAAAATATAATTTTAACTAATTTTAATAATATTTATCTGTATTTAATTGTTGATACATTTAACCACACTTAGTGATTGATGCTTTAAAATGCTTAAGAGAGTCACCTTAGTTAATATTTGATCTTAGGTACAATTTGGAAGCATAATAGCTAAAGTTAGCCAAAAGCATACTCGTTGAGCCATCTTCTTAAGATTCACACTGAATTGGCTTCACGGAGCAAAAAAGAGAAGGATTAGAATGAATAGGAAGCAAGAAAATACCAAAAAAAATGGAAAGATGCTAGTTTCATGGCTATGGAGGTGTCTTATTGCCATGACAAAATTTTCATGGCTGTGAGACTAGTGTTATGCCTATAAAAAAATTGTCATGGGTGTGACAATATTGTCATGGGCATGATAGCCTATGTCATGCCCATGAAATATGAAATTATCACCTGTCCTTCCTGTGACCTAGTTTTTTACTATAAAAGCATTAAGTTGTGACGACAGACATTATTCTTGAAAACTTATGCAATTTTCTTCATTTTCTCTTTGGTTTTTCACATATTAGAGGCTATTCATGGGTCTTTCTTAGAGATTGATGGAGAAGATGGAGAGCTAACCTTTTCGATGTTGGTTTGGAGGTGAAGTCAACGGCGAGAAGCACATTTGAGCATATCGTCGTTGTGTATCGTTTTCTTTCCCTTTTTTTGGATTATTTACGTTATCTTTTATTTATTGATTGGGTATTATATGAGAATGATTTTAATACTCTATTGAATCATTTTTCATGAAAACCTATTGCTAGAACATGATGCGATACGTAATAATCGTGTTGGAAGTCGTATGTGGCAACTAACGGTAATAAATCATTAAGGATAATGTAGCATTAGTTAAATAAATCCGAGCTTGTGTGATTATTGCTTAGATTGATCCATTTTTCTCACTTGTACTATGGCTATAAGGATAAACTTAGAGAGACTGTTTTAGGCTTCCTAATAGTTATGGTTAATTAACGAGCTCTTATTGATTAACTACAACTTAAGGAAAAATCGTGATTAATAGAGCTTATTGTTAATTCACGATCAATAGACTAAAGAGAGGTAGGCAGACGATTATGCAATGACATGTGTGAAATTGTGAGTAGGCTGAGATGAAACTAAAGAACCGGATTTCAAACCATTAATCGATTTTATCACTTTGGCGCTATTTAATTTGAGTTTCTTTTATATATTCAGATTTACTTGTTTTCTAATTTGTAATGAATTAAACCCCCCTTGTTTTACATATACGTATAATTTGGGAAAGTAATTGGACTTAATCTATATGAGATTGACCTAGACTTGTCACTACTATAGTTGTAGGTTTAGTTATTTTGTGTAATGTTACGACGCGCTATGTTAAATATTCTTAAAGATTTAAATTAAAATATCAACCTTCATTTAGTATACAATAAATTTTAGAATCATAAGAACTTCTATAACTTAATTTAATTTTAAATTAAATTATACATGATAACAAAAATATATTTTACTTAGAAACTTACATGTAAAATAATCTTATGTGAAAAAAGCTAGAAATTCTTTATTTTTACTTTAATACATATATAATTACTTTAAATGTGAGTTATGATTTCTCTTTATCTTAGAGAAAGACAATTGTGTAAACAGTTAATTTTTAATGCAAAGGCAACATTATGTATCAAAGTGATGAATTAATACTTTGAAAAACTTTGAATTGTTTAAAAAATTCTAAGTCAGAGCATTAGGTTAACTAAATGCCAATTTAACTTTGATCATTTTCTGGAAATTAAAGAATATATTTCATTTGAAATTAAAAGTGATATGGCATATAGTACATCCCATTAAGTAAGGACAAAGAAGCTAACAAGAGCTCCTAGTATAGCCAATTATATGAGATGAAGTTTATGGAGTGTTTTAAGGCTAAAGTTTCCTTCCTTGAATCCTCAGTATTTGAGTATAACAATTGTTTTGGATTTCAAGCTTGCCATTCTCTTCTCATAAGTTCCACGTTAGTACCAGATCCAAGCTGCAAAGTACATGTATTTGGTTGTCTACAAACTGCTTCTTTACCATTTTAGTACTTGTTCCTTTGTTTTTTTTTCTTATCCTTAGAAGCATTTGATAGTCTTTTCTTTTAATGTATAATCAATGTTTAGGATATTGTACCATATTAGCTGAAAAAGTTACAAAATTAGAGTATTTTGCACTGGTCGATATTTGAAACATTGGTACTAGTTGGTATTGTGAATTTTAAAAAGTTAAGAGGACTGAAATGCAAAAAAATATATAACCCTAAAACAATTATTTCCTAGAGGACCCTAACACCCCTCTCTTCGTCGTAGCTCATAGCTTGTCAGCTCTTTTCCTTTACTAGTTACCGTAAGTCGCTAGTCACACCAACCATCGTCATTTATTAGTCACAATGTCGCACTAGCTAGTAATAGACAAGAATAGAACCAAAAGAGGTAATGGTTATATGTAGTTTCAAGTGAGAAAATTACCCCTTAACTACCACACCCACCATGTCAGTATTCCTAATTACATGAGACATAATAATCCAACAAAGCTTCCAATGCTTATTATTATTCTTATCTAAGACTGAGCTTTGCTCTATTGCTACCTTCTTCTTGTAACTTATTCATAAGGTTCTTATTTAATCGATCAATTATTTTATTTTCTTTAGAAAAATATTATATTTAAAATTTGACATGTTATGCGAAGTCTCGATCAGTTCATTACATTTTGTATTCAACATTATTAATTATGAAAAATAATGTAAATTTTTATTCTTATGAAATATAATGCAATGCATGATAAATATTCATTAAACCACTTAGTTTAATGAATTTTTAAGTATGGATTTAGTTAGTCGTCAATTAGGTTACTGCAGATTGTACAATGTAAAATTTTTAAATAACATGACAAAAATATTTTTTATATATGTGGTTTAATAATTTATTATTCTTATACTAAATTTTATTATATTAATAAAAATATAACTCTAATACAAAATACATGTAATATTTCTTGATAACTCTTATCTTTTACAGTATATCAATAAGACATAATTTTCATTATTTTATTTTCATTGATATTAGTCATAACAAATTATGGAGTTAGTGTGATAATTCGACGATATTTTAATGAAATCTTTTCAATTAAACCCTCCATTGTTAATAATTTTTCTAATTAATTCATTCCCTTAATTCTGTTAATGGAAGTGCAAACACGAATCGCACATATGAGACGTCAATATATCACATATAACATGGCAATGTGGGCTCCATGAATGTCATATAAACATATCATCCATATAAATGTCATATCACTCACACTATCATAAGTCCTCTAGGTTTTAATTAAGAAATTATCAAACTTGGTCTAGTCTATCCAAATATGGTATGTGTGCCTGAAATAATAATAAGTATCAATCAATTATGGAATAAATGTAAACTATTATAGATCAAAAATGACAAAAGACAAACCTGAATTCATGACTTGTGCAATGTTCTCGATACAAAGTTTATTCCCTCTCTTCCTTACTTCCACTATTTTTTTGTTTCTTCGATGGTTAAGAAATAATGCTCTGATTTGTTTTTAGTTTTCAGAAATGTTATGATACCCTTTAGAAACATACGAACCAAGTTTATATATGTTTCTATGGTTTGTTTAAAGGAGAGAGGGAAAGGGTCTTAGACCTATTTAAGTCCAACTCGTTGAGGCCCAACAACCCTGATCTTGGGCTCTTTCCATTAGACTCAAAGCCATAAGTGACATGGGCCACTAAATATCTGATCTCCCACTTAGCCCATGTTACGACTTGATGATTCAACAATAAAATTTTAAGTGCGCACAATTCATTGAATCGATCAAATCATCCTTAAGTGAATTAAGATGATTGGATCATGGCGGTCACAAGTTATATAACATGATTCCTTCCATGTATCACATAATCAACTCAACTCAACTCATATAACCTTAAAGTGGGTAATTCTGTAATTTGTTATCTCACATAAACAATTATTGTATACAACAATATGAATAACAAGTAAGTGAGCAAAAACAAATATGATTGTAATTGAATTCACAAGTGTCATAACAATTTGAGCAAGACAATCATATGTATATATACATGTCAGAACTCTATGCTAACAAGGACTTATCTATAATGTCCATCCGTTTAACATGGCCAATAAATGTTTTTGGCGGTAAGCCTTTAGTTAACGAATCTACTATCATTAGAGTTGTACCAATATGCTCAATTGACACTTTATGTTTTTGCACTTCTTCTTTCACAGATAAGTACTTCAAATCCATGTGTTTCGCATCTTTTGAATACCTGTCATTTTTGGAAAAGAAAACGGCTACATAATTATCACAATAAATTTTTAATGGTCTAGCAATGCTGTCGACAAGACCAAGACCTAAGATAAAGTTCCGCAACCATAATCCATGAATCGTAGCCTCAAAGCACGCCATAAATTTAGCCTCCATAGTGGAAGTAGCAATGACGGACTGTTTTTCACTTTTCCACGAAATTGCTCCTCCAGCTAATAGGAACATATAACCAAATATAGATTTCTGTGAATTTACACAACCGGCATAATCTAAATCTAAGTAGCCTATCATTTCGAGGTAGGATTTTCTATATGTCAGAATATAGTCCTTAGTGCCTTGTAAATATCTAAGGACTTTCTTTGCAGCTTTCCAATCGTCCATTCTAGGATTGCTTTAATATCGGCCTAACATTCTAACAACAAAATTGATATCTGGCCAAGTACATGTTTAAGCATACATTTAGCTCCCAACTACTGATGCATAAGGAATAAAGTCCATTTCCTTATGTTCCAAATCATTTTGTGGACATTGCATTTGACTAAATTTGTCCCCTTTCTGAATTGAAACTATTCCTGTGGAGCACTTTTTTATTTTAAATCTTTCTAATATTTTCTCAATATAACCTTTATGAGACAATCCTAACAATCCTTGTGATCTATCATGGAATAGTTATATTCTAATCACATAGGATGCCTCACCCATATCTTTCATTTCCAAATTGTTAGAAAGAAAATTCTTGACATCATGTAACAAAACCATATTATTCGCAACAAGCAAGATATTGTCAACATATAGGACTAATATAATGAACTTGCTCCCACTTATCTTCATATGGATACACTGATCAATAGTGTTTTCTACAAAACCGTAAGACATAATGGTATCATTAAACTTAAGATACCATTGTCTGGAAGCCTGTTTCAGTCCATATATTAACTTCTTTAATTTACAAAATAACTTGTCCTTTTCTGTGTTTTTAAAACCTTCTGGTTGATCCATATACACTTCCTCTTCTAAGTCACCATTTAGAAAGCTAGTCTTTACATCCATTTGGTGAAGCTCTAGATTATAATGAGTCACTAAGGCCATAACAATTCTTAAAAAGTCCTTCTTTGAAACTAGAGAGAAGGTCTCTTTATAATCAATGCCATTCTTTTGAGTATAACCTTTGGCAACAAGTTTGACTTTATACCTTTCAATGTTGCCTTGTGAGTCACGTTTAGTCTTAAAGACCCATTTACAACCCACTTGCTTTGCACCTTCTAGCAACGTAACTAATTCTTAGACTTTGTTGTCATCCATTGATTTCAACTCTTCTTTCATAGCATTAAACCATTTTTCATAATTGTTACATTCCATGACTTGTTTGAATGAGACAGAATCCTTATTAATGCTCAAGTCACATTTATGTTTAAGTGAGTAAACTTCATAGTCACATTTATGCCTTATAGACCTTCGTAATGCTACTTCTTGTGGCATCACTTGATCATTTGTAACTTGAACATCATTATCTGGTTCTTCATTAATATGTTCAATTTGTGGAATTGGAACATTAATTTGTTATTTCAGTATGTTACGTATCCGTGATGCAGCAAGAGGAATAACAACCGGTGGGATCACGTTTGATGTAGTAGTTTCTACTCAACTTGGAGTAGGTTCTACACGATTCTCATGAATATCCACTTTTCGAGATTCTCCACTCCCATTGATTGGACCATTTTCAATGAATTGAGCATTACCAAACTCAACTATTTTTGTACTATAGTTAGGACAGTAAAATCTGTACCCCTTTGATTTTTCAGGATAGTCGACGAAAAAACCACTAATAGTTCTCGTATCAAGCTTCTTTTCATGTGGATTATACAGCCTTACTTCTACCAGACAACCCTAAATATGAAGGTGTCATAAATTAGGTTTCTTTCCTATCCACAGTTCATAAGGTGTCTTAGGAACTGCTTTACTAGGAATCCTATTAAGCAGATATGTAGCGGTCTTTAATGCATGCATCTACAATGATAACAGTACAGTACTATAACTTAACATACTCTTAACCATATCTATAAGAGTATGATTTCGCCTTTCAGCTACACCATTTTGTTGTGGTATACTAGGCATTGTGTATTGTGCACATATGCCTCAACTTGCAAGAAACTTTGCAAATGGACCTGGACATTGTCCACTTTCATCATATTTTTCATAATATTCGCCACATCTCAGACCTCACTATCTTTACTTTTCTATCTAACTGTCTTTTTACCTCATTAATGAACACCTCTAGGATGTCCATAAACTAAGATTTTTCATGCAGTAGATAAATATAACCATATCGTGAGAAGTCATGAATAAAGGTAATAAAATATTTTTCACCGCCCTTAGAAGGAACGTCGAAAGGACCACAGATGTCAGTGTGTACCAATTCCAGTAATTCGTTACTTCTTATAGCTGGATGCTTTGATATATGTTTGGTTTGCTTGCCTTTGATGCAATCCACACATATATCCTAGTCAACAAAATCCAATGGAGGTAAGATTTCATTAGTTACTAACCTCTATACCCTTTTTTTGGATATATGACCTAATATTTTATGCCACAAAAAAGAAGAACATTCATTTTGTGCATTACGTTTACTTCCTATAATATGGTCAACATGAAACAGAGATGCAGCAAAATCGACATCAAGATTGAAATGATATAAACAATCAATTAAAGTACTAGAACCATAATATTATTTGTGTTTATACAATGAAAAATACTGTTTCCAATCTTAAATTGAAATCCTACAACATCCAACTTTGCAACAGAAACTAAATAGCACATTCAGGAACATAAAGACACTTTTCTAGATCCAGGTAACACCCAGTGTCCAAGATCAATTTGTACGTCCCAATGCCCTCTATTTGTGCCTTCATTCTATTCCCTATATATAATAACTTTTCAATTCCGTTTATGGGTTAGATTGCAAGGACTCCCTGTTGAATATGTGACACATGAGTAGTTGCACCAAAATCTAACCACCAGGTATTATTAGGCACTTTAATAAGATTTGATTCAAAAAAAAATGAGACATAGTATGTACCTTTCTTTTCGAACCAAGTATTTCATTTAAGGCAATCCTTTTTGAAGTGATCACGCTTCTTGCAGAAGTGGCACCTCTTGTCTTTATAGATTCGGCCCTCATTTTCTTTACTGAGAGCTTTGCCTTTCTTGCTTAGTTTGTGCTTGCTGCTACTAGCTCCTAGATGAAATGTGAAATGAAATGTGAAATGAACGGAGTGTTCCTTCATTTTCTTCAATCTCCCTTCCTCCTGAACCAACATGACCTTAATTTCTTGAAGGTTCCATTTTTCTTTAATGGTGTTATAATTCAGCTGGAACTGGCCAAACTCAAGAGGAAGTGTTAATAATGAACTGTCCCAAAAAGGACGCACTCATATCCATACCTGTAGATTTCAACTTTGCAGCTAGGTTTGACATATGATTGACATGATCATTAATGGGTTGTGACCAGTCAAACTTCTTGGTCATTAGCTCACTCATTAAAGTCCCTACTATGGACTTGTCAGCTATATCAGATTGGGAGTATTCTTTAAGCTTTAACATGAACTCCTTTGTATTATCTGTCTTAGATAATGATGGCTTCACATTTTCTGTGATTGTCATTCGCATCAAATGCAAACTCAGCCTGTTAGAACTAGTCTTAATTATGGTTGTGGGGCTTGCGTCTGAAACTATGGCCAAGTCCAAATCCATTACATCCAGTTGGAACTGGATTTGTTCAGACCAATCCACATAATTCAAACCATTGAACTTGACTAAGCCATTTCCTAAAGCGAACAAATTAGAAGATGCCGTAAATCAAACATATAGCTCACACATTAATGCTTCGAGTAGACTCAAGTGGATTCAAACTAATAATAGACTTTGATTATGCATTTAAATATAATTTAAATTCTCCTTTGGGTGAAATTTCAATGTATAGTTGTAAACTATCATAATGCAAATATAGTTCACTATAATAGACAATCAATCATATTCTAGTTAACATGCATGTTATCTTTGGATATACAATCATATTAACTAAATACGTTGATAAAGTCCCTTTAATATTTTTAATTATAAGCAATGGTCCACCTTTGGGTGACCTCCTATCGTTATAATTAATAATCTCAATTGTTCAGTTCAACTTTTATGCCATTTTAATATAATCATATCAACATGAACAATTGAAAATGTTTAAAAAATTTCAAGCCAGGTCATTTTGGTGGCTAACAAGCTTTTTATGTAATAAACATTTAATTAGACAATTATTGTACATGAAAACTTTTAATTTAATTAGTTTGGTCACTTTGGTGACTAACAAACTATTTTAAATTACCATTATGTCATATAGCACATTCAACATATAATAAGAAAATTTAATTCCAAAAATTGCATAATATAAAATATTCAAAGTACCAAATAAAACATATAATATGGCACTAATTTTCAAAGTCAGGCCAAAAAAATGAGTTTTGGGCCTAGGAAGATGTCTCTCGAAGTTGTACAGCGTCTGGTACGAGCTCTGTATGCGCCAGCGCTGCTCTCTCATCGTCAAATGGGGCATGCGAAGTCACACATCCCATCTTCCTCCATTACGTAGACTGGTTTTTCTACGTTTCTTTTGTTTTTTAATTATTCCACAACCTTTTGTCATGGATTCCCTTTGCAATGCCTTTCCAGAATCCTTACTTAACTTGAGCCAACATTACGGACATCCACCATGTTCTTATTCAGTGGCCGAAATAACATCACTTTTGTGTTCCTTTTGTTTCTCTTTCTACAGGTTTTTATTTTCACTCTAAACATATAACAGAGACATGTCTTTTAATTTGATTTAATAAAAATCACGTTAATAACCAAGATTTTTGTTTCAAGAACCAAGCCTTTTCCATTGTCTTTTCAACAACCATAACTACATGTCTTTGCAGAAAACATGAATTAGTTCATGAAAACCACAGTAAGACTAAACCTTTTGTTTTAAGAACCAAGCCTTTCAGTTCTTTCTTAACAACCATAAACACAGCACAAAATTAACACTAAAAAACTATAGGTTGCCCTTCATTCCAGTATAGTACAGAGAGCAACATTCCATACATGAAAATAAACAATGCAACACGGGCTCTTATATCAATTGTGAAAAAATTTTATGGATCGAACAATAATAAAAGACAAACCTAAATCAATGTCGTATACGTAATGTTGTCGATTAATAGTTTATTCCCTCTCTGCCTTTATTTCTTCTGTGATTTGTTTCTTCAATGGTTAAGAAACAATGCCCTTTCTTTCTCTTTTGAAACGTTGTTCCTTCCTCTCTTTTCAGAAAAACGTCGTATATCACTCTATATAAACATATGCTACCTTTATATATGTTTTTATTGATAAGATGGGTTGTTTAAAGGAGAGAGGGAAAGGGTCTTGGACCCATTTGAGCCCAACAATGTAAGACCTAACCATGATCTTGGGCTCTTTTCATTAGACTCAAATCTATAAGTGACATGGGCTACTAAAATATCTTCCATGATATCCTTCCTCTCTCTCCCAAAATCACATTACTATTTCTTCTTAACCAAAATCACGCAATAATTCTTCATCATATTGGACGCTTGTTTCTCCGCTGCCCTTGCTATACCACACCGTTCTTCGTCTCTTCTAGGTAATCCTTATTTTCCTCTTATCCTTCTCCCTTTCCTTGTTGTCTTGTCTCTTCCGTGGTGCCCGAAAATAATGTCACTACAACAAATAGGACATTTAGCGATGAAATTAAACGTCGCTAAAAAGTAACAAATCGTCACAAATACTAATGTGCGATAAAAAGATATCGTCGCCAAAATCGTCGTTGAATCCCGGTAGCAAAATAACATCTGCAACATTTTCCTAAAATCGTCACAAAAAATGTTTTCAACATAAATAGTTCGTCGGTAAAAAGTATAACCGACAATATTGAAGAACATCGTACATAGTAATGTGTGACGTTTATGTTTCGTAGATAAAACTTTTCCCTATTAAAGACTATTCGTAGGTAATTGATTTTAGTGATGATTTTATTTTAGTAGCAGAATAGTTTTAGCTACTAAGTTCTTGTTGTAGGGAAACATTTTTAGATACGCTTCTTAAATGTAGGTAAAATTTTTTTGTGATGAACTAGGTTTTGGTAGCTAATAGGTTTTTGTGACGATTTTGTTTTGGTAGCCAAATTCCTTTAGTTACTAATATGTTGTTGTAGCGAAACATTTTTAGCGACGTGTTATATACGTAGCTAATGATCTTTTGTGACGAAAATTTTTAGTAGCTAATATTATTTAGTGACAAGTTTTAATTTTGAATTTAATAATGATTATAATTGTTAAAAAAATTTTAATTTTAATTTATTACAATTTTAGGACATTTTGTAACGAATTTATTTTGGTAGCTAATATTATTTGGTGACAAAATAACACATTTTGAATTTAATAATTATTATAATTGTTAAAAGCAAATTTATTTTGAATTTATGACAATTTTTAAGAAAGTTTGAAATATTAATATTATTCATTTTATAATTAATGATAGTGACATATTTTTAAATAATAATAAATATAAATAAAATAAACATATAAAATGGAATGCATTATATATAAAAAAATATTTACACTTCATTTACAAATTAAAAGTCTTCATCTAAGTCATTAGTACTAACATATGCAGAACCTAGTATTTGTTTAACTAATTTTTTAAGCTTGTTAACTTCTTTAATATTATGATCTAACTTAGTCTTCAATGTCTTAGAGGAGAAGTGCCGTCAATAATGCTGGTCAGAACGAAGAGGCATCAATAGGCTTAGCGCTATACCCAAGACCCTTGATATAGCCAGATCGTGTACCAAGGACATTGTTGTAAATGTCATCGACATTGGGCTAATTCCTCTCAGCCAATGACGTCTGCAACAACTCCTGCATCTTGTCCTACAATTTAAAGTAGAAAATCGAGTTAACTAAAAAATAATTACTTACTATTACATAGAAAAATAAATTGTAATATTAATTTATTTGTACTTACATAATTGCTTTATGCCTCTTTAGACGTCTAGTCTTAACCTTCCTTATAGTGTGTGTGTTTATAGAGTGTGATCCTATCACACTCCTGCCCTTGGAGTTGTATTTGACTCCATAATATGAGTTTAAAAAGTTATAACCATTTAGAATTTATTGTATTCAAAAATAGAATAATAAATTGAAAATGTTACACTTACATATTCTTGTCGAACGACTACAAATGACCTGGACCTGGTGTTAAGAGGAGTCTTCATTTTTACTCTGTTGGCCTTGGCTTTCTCACACTTTTCCTAAATTAAAAGAAGTATTTATGAGATGTTTAAACATAATTAATGGAAGAAAATATGGAGAGAAGACTAATTACCTGAACCTTCGCTGAAGCCCAATAATCGCACATTTCATTCTAATTTTCTTCAGTCACCTGTTCCGGAACATGTCTCCTTGCCTCTTCGTCAGAAAGGAAAGACTGATAATATTTATGAAGTCGATGTCGATAATCCTTCACCCTTTGTTTCAACAGTAAACTAAAACTGCTTGAAACCTCTGGCGTGTCTATATCAACGATATTGAGATTCATCTGTGAAAACACGTATTAAATAAGTTATTATTTTAGTGAAGTAAAATTGCAATACATATAATGAAATTAATTGAAAATTTGCATTTTGCAGTAAGTTGTCTTCCTTCAACTGCCTGACTTGCTGAAGGCAAAACATCTCATTCCTCACAACAGCGCCCAACTCACTGACCAATTTTGCAGCTTGGATCTTATCTACTAGGCGCCCTTGCGTGGGGTCATTTGTCACTGACAACTTGGCATTCATTGCAACATTCATCCGTTGCAACTAAGTTCCTTTTGTCTTACCTCTATCTCGTTTTCTAAGGTCAATATTAGGACTTGAAGACAAACATAATGATTAAAACACACTAAAAATGTAATGAGAGTATAAATGTAAATACGTTTGGTTATCAAGAACAGAACTGAAGATCCTTCATGATTACCACACGATGTTGGTAAAGGTTGTTGTTGCTGACTTTCCTCATGTGATGATGCAATTGCTGGTTGTTCTGAGGGAAGAACTTCATCGCTTGGTAAAGGTTGTTGTTTCGACTAGGTGTCATTATAACGAACTTGTG
>JAOTAY010000004.1:21641861-21652954 GCA_025629805.1 Erythroxylum baracoense
TGGTCTCCTCCTGCAACTCCACAACATAATGGAGTTTCTGAGAGGAGAAATCGTACACTATTAGATATGGTACGTTCTATGATGAGTCATGCAGTCCTTCCTATGTCCTTTTGTGGATACGCAATTGAAATCGCAATATATCTTCTAAATAGAGTTCCATCTAAATAGGTTGATAAGATACCATATGAGATATAGACTGGTAGAAGACTTAGATTGTCATACTTAAAGATTTGGGGATGTGAAGCTTATGTGAAGCGTGCTATACTTGATAAGCTTCAAGCTAAATAAGATAAATGCAAATTTGTGGGATATCCAAAAGAGAGTTTCAGTTATCAATTTTATCATCCTATTGAGCAAAAGGTGTTTGTTTTAAGACTTGTTATATTATTAGAAAGAGAATTTATTCTCAAAGAAAGTAGTGGGAGTGAGGTTTAACTTAGATAAGTTCAAGAGCCACAAATTCACATCGAAATGGAACAAAAACCTCAAGTTGATACATATGATGTACAATTGAGAGTTCAAAAGATATATAGTCTACGATAAACTTCTAGGATACATCATCCTCCCACTAGATTAGATCTACATATTGAGCAAGGAAAGGATAACGTATCACTTATACATGGTGAGCCTACTCCTTTTAAAGAAGCAATGTCTGATATTGATTCTTTAAAATGGAAAGAAGTTATGAGATCTGAAATATATTCCATGTACACTAACCAAGTATGGACTTTGGTTGATGCACCTATTGGTATTGTACCTATTGGATGCAAATGGGTTTTTAAGAGAAAAACTGATAAGGATGGTAATTTACATACGTACAAAGTAAGGTTAGTGGCTAAAGGTTACAAACAAAAATAAGGAGTTGATTTTGATGAAACCTTTTTGCCAGTAGCTGTGCTAAAATCCATTAGGATCTTGTTAGCCATAGCAGCATATCATGATTATGAAATCTAGCAAATGGATGTCAAAACTACATTTTTCAATGGAAATTTACAGGAGGATGTATATATGATACAACCTGAAGGTTTTGAATCTAAGAGATTTCCTAATGAAGTATGCAAGTTGTAAACGTCTATTTATAGACTTAAGCAAGCGTCACGGAGTTGGAACATCCGTTTTGATGAGACAATCAAAGAGTTTGATTTTATCAAAAATATGGATGAAACATGTGTTTATAAGAAGGTTAGTGGGAGTGCAGTCGTTTTCTTTTTACTATATATGGATGACATATTGCTGATTGGAAACGACAGACCTATTTTACAGTCTGTAAAGATCTGGTTATCCAAGAACTTCTCTATAAAGGATATGGGAGAAGTAGTCTATATTATGGGAATAAAGATCTATAGAGATAAATCAAAAAGGTTGCTTGGATTGTCCTAATCCAGGTATATAGATAAAGTATTAAAGAGGTTTATCATGGAGAATTCCAAGAGGGAATTCTTACCCATATCGTGTGAGATTTCTCTCTCACAGAGTATGTGTCCAAAGACACAAAAGGAAAGAGATAAATGGATTGTATTCCATATGCTTCAGCAATTGGATCAATCATGTATGCGATGCTATGTATTAGACCAGATGTTTCTTATGCTTTGAGCATAACGAGCAAGTTTCAGTCTAATCCTAGTGAGGGTCATTGGACGATTGTGAAAAATATCTTAAAGTATTTGAGAAGAACTAAAGATGTTTTCTTGGCCTATGGAGGAGATGAACTAAGAGTTTAAGGATATTTAGATGCTAGTTTCCAGTCAGATCATGATGATTTTAGATCACAGTCAGGGTATATCTTCATTCTAAATGGTGGTGTAGTAAGTTGGAAAAGTTCTAAACAACCAACTATTGCAAATTCAACGACCGAAATAGAGTACATTTCATTGTTAGAGGCGACAAAGGAAGCAGTTTGGATTAAGAAGTTCATCACTGAACTTGGAGTGGTTTCTAGTATTGTTGAGCCCATAGTATTGTATTGTGACAACAACGGTACTATTGCACAAGCAAAAGAACCTAGGTCTCATCAGCAGTTTAAACATGTACTTAGGAAGTTTCACTTGATCAGGGAGATAGTGGAGCAAAAAGACATAGCATTGGAGCGAGTTCTCACTGAAGAGAATCTAGCAGATCCTCTTACTAAGCCATTGTCTCAAAAGACACATGATCGACATATGGATGGAAATGGTATTAGATTCATAGGAGATTGGCTTTAGTGCAAGTGGGAGATTGTCCCTTGCAGCCAATCAATTGGATGCAAATTAATGTATTACATTATTTTGAATTAATGAAAATGCTTTATTTATCTTTATGTATTAATTTAATTAATATTTTATGTTTTAATACTAAAGATAAAATCCTTGGAATAATTGCTGTGTAATTGAAATTTTGATGAGATCATAATTATGAGATTCAATTTACACTTATGTATTATTCCTAAATATTCCTAGTTATAGTTTCATCAAGATGTGATATTGTTGAAACGATAAAACTAGCACACATTATGTTTCTTTCTTATGAAGAAAATAACTGATCTCATAAATTAAAGTATTGAGATACTTAAACTAATCTATGGATGATTATTAGAGAATAAGTCAATGAACTAACCCGAATATGAGAATTTCGGTGGAATATTACTTATGTGTCTATTGGTTATCTTATAATGATGGTTGTATAATTAATTCTCAAATTTGAGATTACCAAGGTATCTAGTGTGGAAATTACTATGTTTTGATGCTACTTATGAATCGTCCTAAGATAATTCAGTTGGTAGTAATTGGATATAATATGAACTATATATAGATAGTTGAGTAAATCAATATAGGATTCATCATTCTAAAGTAATTAGGGAGAATATTCTACTATTCTTGATTAGTAATGATTTATGGAATTCTCTGGTTAGAGTAAATCGACATTTGAAAATGTGTTTTCAAATTTTAATTATAATTCATTTACTAATTAGCAAGAACGAACATGATTGGATGATAAGAGTAGATATTGTGTCTATACTCTGTCCAATTAAAATATTGAATGTCGAAAGGATTAAATTATACTTCATAGCCATGCATGGACAGGTTAAGTCAATCACTTTGACATTCTTGATATTTGGGTAATCATGACATGTTGCTAGACGTCAATCATGATTTATGATTATGAATTGTTTAATTGGAGAATTAAAGATAAATTAAAAGAAGTTTTAATTTATCTAATTTTAATTGTGAATTAGAATTATAATTTACAATCATTGCCAATTTATTAGAAAAGGAGTAACCTTATCAATTACTCCAAAACTTGCCCTCTCAATATATTATTTACTTTCTAAAAAAAAAAATCTAACACTAAATAATGAGATTGCCAAAAGGAAGTACAAACGAATCGACATTTTCTCAAACGCAGCATGGTAAGGATGCAATTTGATTGACCTTTGACCATGGAAGAGACTAAATTAAGAGAAGCAAAGAAAATATGTCCAGTGTGGTTATTGCCTAGAAACTTACAGCGTCACGTCAGTGTTTGTAATTGGCACCCAAGTATCGAAGTCCAAATTATGAAGAAGATCAAACACGTGAACTAATTGTTTACAAATTTTGGAGTCAATCAATTATGCCAAATTGATTTGATCCTGAACATTTGACTATAATTAAAATAAAATTTTAATCCTCATGTTAATTGTTTAAAAAGTCTTGGGAATAACTTGTCCAAGTGCAATATGTATCTTATTAATATGTCAAACGAAATCATTTCTTCTTTAATCCTTTTTCAAAATTGATCCTCAATATGTTTTTATACATAATGTAACCTAAATATCAATTATTTTAATTTTTGTCATACAAAAATTAATAAAATAAGTATTATATTGTTCCATTTAATAAATGTTAAAAGCTTAGTTAAATAGTTAAAAATATTAATGCCTTCGAACAACTATTAAAAAATTTGCTTAACAATTTCAGTGATTGCATTTCATTTCATTGTTACGACAATCAATCAGAGGTTAATAGAAGAGACAGCATAACCACCTTTCCGATGAGTACACAAAGCCGTACAACAAGAATATGAACCTCTAAGAAGAGCAATAATATTTTAGAAGGATATATAAGATATTCTTCGTGACGAAAACGAGAATGAAACAAATAAAAGGAAAAATGGAGATTTACCGTAAATAAATTTTCTTATTAGTCGCAGAACCAAGATTGTTGATTGGAGATGAAGCGGCATATTAGCAATTGGGAATTAGGACGTTGAGACAAATTAGGATTCAAGATTGGGAACCAAACTATAGTTGAATAAAATCCCAAGTGAGTTGAATTGGGATAAGTAATTGTGTGTTTGGTTCCTTCCTAACTGTAGTCATTCAGACACGTTTGGATTCTTTTCAGGAGCTAACACTTAAAGAGCTGCTTATTCTTCGATCTAATCCCCAAAATATTCTTCTTTATACGGATTTCCTGTAGTTGTATTCATTACAGTAAGAATCATCACTCACTCAATACTAGAAGAGCATTAGACACATCATATGGGATAATACGTACATTGCACGACGATTGGTTCTTTATTGATGCATTTTTCTCAACTAAGTACTAAAACACGAGCATGGTGACGTGTCAACGTGGAATACATTTTCAGTTGAAAGAAGCCGCCTAAAATGAGCTAAAACCCATCTTTTCCGTTGACGTTGAACATTCATCGATGGCTATTACATTCATATCAGATAGTAACATAAGTGGAGTTGAGGTCCCACCAGTTACGCATAGTTGCAGCTCCGTCGTTGATCTTCGGCGACTCATACTGTTTTGCTTGACTTGTAAAATCTGGTTGTAATACCCAAAACCAGTCCTCCTTAAAAATCATGTCCTGTAATGTTTTGAGTGTTTTCCCGTCAATCACGCCTTGTAACGGTTGGCTGTGAGAGAGTCAAACTTCAATACGTTTGCTGCCATTTTTCTTTTGTATGCTTACAGAAAGGCTCTTTTGGAACGTATGTTTCGGGAGAATTAAGATTCTATGGTGCGCATTAAAGTGAAGAGTGAGAAATTAGAAAAGTCAATATAAATGATTCCAAACTTCTAATTTACACTTCCCATCTTACATATTCCTTTCCCTATCCCACTAGCAATAAGAATTTAAGAATTATATATATAATCTCATAATTTAATATCTTAAAATTTTACTAAAAATAAACTTGTAATTTGTATATAAATTATTTCTCTTTCTTATTTTGAAAATTAATATAAGAAAACTTAATAGGATATTACAACAAAACTAATTCGATAATAAGCTTCCACAAATCTCCAATCCTACAATTTTGACATAGAGATATCCGTTCTGGAGCTAGAGAGGATGCATTAGAATTTTAAATTCTCATATCAATTAGGGATAAGAACTAAAGATGACTTATATACAAAATTGATATCAAAATTTAATGTCTTGATTTATATGTAAGAATACTTTTATAACTTAATATCTTAATTTTTTTAAAAGTTAAAGAACAAAATTGAGGAATTGGATAGATTATAGAACTGTTGGGATTCATCACAATTCTCACAACATCAATTAAGAGTAACTCACTAATTTCAAAATACCCAATCTTAAAAACAAACGACTAAACAATATATATGATAAGAAAATAAATCAAACACAGAGATATACGTGAAAAACCATCCAATATAACGGAAAAAATACTAGTCAAACTAATAAGTAAATGCACTAATTTCAAATCGAAACTTACAAGAGTTTAAAGTTCCCAAGCTACTGACCCTTGCTTGGAACTATTCCTCAAAGCTGCTACAAGTTATGTCATGTTGATATCCTAAATCAACAACACTGTTAATCTAATCTTACAACAAACACTCAAAAAGAACTTATAACTAAAAATTGCCAGTTATAGAATGAGAAAGATCTCTCAACTAACTTTCATTCTCTTTCTTTTCTTGTTTTGGTTTTCTTTTTCACTCATACTGATGAACCCCATTATTTCACATTTATATAAGAATTAGGGTTCCATCACTGGACATGGTCACTTACAAGGCTATGTAGAACACCGTGTCCTAACCAATTAAAGAATCATGGATATACAAAATCTCAGTTAGTCACACGGTTCACTTACATAGCCGTGTATACTTGGGATATGTGCATGTGTGTTCTATATGGTCATGTATGCTTTTGAATCTTGCTAGTCACCTATACATTTTTGTAATGAACTACATGATCTTAACACACGACAGTGTATGATGGGGATAAGGGCATGTCTGATTTTACACAGCCATATATGTCATCATCCAATTTGTACACATTCATAGTCTCTTAAACGACCTTCAAGCACGAGCATGTAAGTCAAGGAAATGAGCGTGTTATACTCTACACGGTCGTGTCTATAAAAATTTGTCTAGATCAACCGTTATTTCTCTTGACTTCACTTTTTCTTCATTTCAAGATCACCAAAAATCACTTTTTCCTCTAAATAGGGATGGACATACAATAATCTCCCCCTCCAACCTATTTTTGTAAGAGACATATATCACTCCGATGTCTATTTAAGAGACATCCCGACAAGCTTACTACAAAGCTGATGTTTGCTCCTAGTAATCGTTTTTGTTAACATGTTAACATTGTAATTATTGTTCCTCAATCACAAATCTCAACCAATGATATCTAACATTGATATGCTTTGTGCGGGAATGATATATAGTGTCTTCGTAACACTTTGACTATCACAAAATCCTACATAATTATATTACTTAAGATCTGACTCTTGAAGGAACCTCTTTAGCCAGAACATCTCCTTACCTGCTTCCACAATTGCTATATGCTCCGGTTCAGTTGTGGATAAAGCTACATACTTTATAGCTTTGATCGCCATGAGATGGCTTCCCCTACAAACTTGAATAGAAAACTTAAAGTGGATTTCCTACCATTAAGATCACCAAACATATCTGTATTTGTATATCCTTTTAGAATTGGCTCCCTACCACCAAAACACAAGCCCTACTTGGAAGTTCCCCATAAGTATCTCAAAATCTATTTCACCGCTTCCCAACCTTCCCTAGACAATTACCTACTCATTAACCTAATAACTTGTGTAATATCTGATCTTGTACACACTATTGCATACGTCAAGGAACCAGCTATAAATGACTATAGGATAGAGGACATACCATCTTTCCCTTTTTTGTTAAAGGGTATGTGTGCTTACTTAGCTTGAAATAAGTTGCCAATGGCATGCTTATTGGTTTTTGCATGTTTAATATTGAACCTGTCTAACAACTATTCACTATAACTCTCCTATGATAATTATAGTTTTCTACTTTCCTTTCCCAGTTATTTCCATACCCAAAATTTTCTTTATGGGGACCATATATTTCATATCAAAAGATTTGGAAAAGCCCTCCTTTGGTTTGTAGACTATTCCAACTTCTTGACCTACAATCTACATATCATCATTATAAAAAAGAAGAACAATAAAGATTCCCCTAATGAACTTCTTGAAATAGACATAGGAATTGGAAAAAGTTCTCTCATAACCATTACCTATCATAAATGAATTAACTTTCTGATACCATTATCTTGGTGCCTATATAAACCTATATAAGCTCTTCTTTAACTTATAAACCAAATTCTCCTTGCCCTTAACTTCGAATCATTTTAGTTGCTCCATATATATCTCTTCTTCCAATTCTCCATGCAAAAAGGCTATTTTCACATCTAGTTGCTCGAGTTCAAGGTCCAAACTGACAATTAGATCTAACACAGCTCAAATTGAAGCCATCTTAACCACCAGTAAGAAGATTGCATAAAGTTAATCCCTTTTTTTTTGTTGGTTGAATCCCTTCAACGCTAGTTTTGCCTTAAACTTCACTAGTCGCCATTATCTTGAATACCCATTTATTCTTCAATGCCTTCATTCCTTTTGGATGTTTCATTATCTTATAGATTTCATTCTTCTTCAACAAATTCATCTCCTCTTACATAGTTGTAAGCCAAAGATCTTTGTCTTCATGTGACTTTACCCTTTGATGGTTTAAGGCTCCCCTTTGTTAGTAACTAGAAGTTATTCATAACTCGAATAAATTGTATAAGACCTTTTATTTATGGTCAACCTTTAAAGGGTGGATTAGTATCTCTCGAGTTGTAATCACCAGGCCCTAAATCATAAACCTTAATTAAATTGAGTTACTAAACATGTAATCTCTCAATTAGTAAGACAAACCACAACCTAATTAGTTCTTAAGCATTCTAATAAACAACTGGGTCCTCACATGAGATCTCTCTACGTATTGATTTGATTATTTAGATGGTCTATTAGATTGTCTAACACTCATTAACTAACTTAATTATTTTTCTTTTGGTTCACTCTCTCGGTTTATTACGAAAGAATGTAATTACAAAAAATAATCACAACACCCAACATCATTATCAACAAAAGCAACTAGATTAACATTGAATCAATTATAAATCCTTAAAAGAAGTTAGAACATCCTTAATGCAAGATTCATTGTCATCAATGCTTTCTCATACATCAAATGAAGGCTCTTTTTCTAGGTCATTTCTTTTCTCTTTTGTAGTCTTTTCTATTTAGGGTAAAAACTAGGTTTTACCTAGGCCAAAAGTCCGAAATATCCCCCAAAAAATTGAGTTTAGAAGCCAGTCTGTGTCTGCTATCGTGCAGGCCATGATTGTGGTCCCCCAGGCTACGATCGCTTGTGGCCCCCTAAAAAAGATTTTGTCATAGGCCACAATTGTGGCCCTGATTCTTTCTCTAAACTTCCTCTGAATTTCCTCTATTCTTTGATATTTGATCTCAAACACTAACAAATACATCTAGTCACCTCAAATACACAAAATTAAAGGTCAATAGCATGCACTAACCCACATAACACTCAAACACACAGATATCTAGCCAACTAACACAATTCTAAACCTAAACATACATGAATCAATTAATTAACTACTAAAAACATATTAAAATGCTTGCTAAAACGTCATGCAACCTATATATATCAACATCCCTATACTTGAACTTTTGCTTGTCCTTAATAAAAAACAAAATAAACAAAACACAAACACACCAACCAATAACACACACACACACATATGCAATAATGGTACAATGGAATTGAACTTTCACGAAACAAATTTAATTACAAAACAATCCTTCAAATTGTTTTAACTTATTAACTTATGAAATCTTTGTCTAAGTGCTTCAGATTAAATATGCATACTAATCAAGACTTAATGTCAAATTCATTCACTCCTATCACCACTCACACACACACATTGATGATTAGTTATTCAATCAAAAATTTAACTATCCTTATGAAGATCAGTAGGATTTATTAAACAATGTACTATTTTTTTAATTTTCATTAACATGAACCTAGCCTTTTCTCGCAAAGGCAAATATTTATGATAAAGGTCCCTCGGTTACTCAATTAAGTGATGTTTTTATTAAGTGGCTTGGTTGGAATGTCATTATAGCCTTTTGACGCGAAGGAAAACATTTGTGATGAATTTCCCCCAGATAATCAGCTATATCACATTCTTAACTAGCTTCTAGCTTTATTCATAACCTGATTTATTTCAAAAAGGGCCAGCGGAATAGTTATTTATTAAACAAAAAAAGACACACACACACAGACAAACAGACAGACAGACAGACAGACAGACAGACAGACAGACACACACACATACACACACATATATATTTTCTTGCTTACCCCATTTCTTAGCTAATCATTCTTATGAAAAGATATTAATGATGCTACTTATTCAATTGACCTAAAATTATAAATGAATGTGTCAAAATCCTAGAGTGAACAAACTAACATCATATCCTAATTAACATGCATATTTAACCAAAGCAACATAGGACACTAATTTCATAAGCTAATAAATCTTAGCAACCGAAAAGGTTGTGTTCAAAACTAAAATGATTCTATTAAGGCCTAGCTATTAATGCATTCACATGAGTCATATCTTGCAAACCTAAACAAAATTAATATATAATATGCAAAATTCACACTCAAAATAAAAACATATAATACACATAACGCAACCCTCCCTACACATGGACAACACATTGTCCTCATTATGAGAAGGATAAAAAACACACAAGGTGGGAATCAAAATAAAATAATTCGAAAACATAAGAACAAAATAAAGACAGAAATGAAAAGATAAGGGTTAGAGCATAAAGACCCGTTATGGCGATTGAGGTGGTGATGGCATTAGAGTCTGAAACCAACTGCGCTTGACGCCCAAGATTATTGCTCTATCTTGTAATTGCTTTTAAAGGAATGAGAGAGTTAGCAATCCAAACCATTCCAAATCATTAATGATTGGCGTTTGGTTATGTATAAGATTTAATTATTAACCCTCGATAATTCGAAAGTGCACGGTTCATTAGCATAGTACCAAAAGTGTCGATTCCACGAGGAGGGAACTAATCTAAACATAAAATCTAAGGCCAGAAACAATTAACAAAAATTCAAGATGTAACGAAAGTAACATGAGAATTCAATTCAATCAATCAAAGAATCAAACATGAAAATACTAATTATTAAGCAATTTGCAGCACACCTAAGAATCAACCGAAGGAAATTAGCAACTGAGAGAAAGGGGATTTCACCTGTCCTTATTGCTAACCTAACTGATTATGAATTATTGAATTGTTGGTTTTGGACTATCCTAAGGTTGATTACTCTCTCTCGAGTTATAACCATTAACACTAAAGTATAAACCCTAATCAATAGAGGTTGCAATTGCTCAATTCATAACCTATCCAAAACCCTAATTAGTTTTGAAGTTCTCTAATAAACTATCAGAAACCTATACAAGTTCTCTCTTTGTGCAAATTATCAATCTAATTTAATTTTAGTTTCTACTAAATCACCTAACTCTCGTTAGTCTAATTTAATCATTTTTCATTCGATTCACCCTCTCAGTTTATTATCAATTATGCAATAGCATAACTAAACCACAACAATATCCAATAAACATATAAACAATCAGATTCTCATTAATTCAAGAGTAAAATTCTAAAGGTGAGTTTAGAACATCCTCAACATTCTAGATCCTATCATCAACTGTTCAATCCAATTCTATACAATAATAAA
>JAOTAY010000004.1:21659905-21674576 GCA_025629805.1 Erythroxylum baracoense
AAAGTTTAGGTAAATTTTGTCTCATCTCTCTCCACATTATGATTTTGAGTTTGGTGTTAAGATATGTTGTTCTCCATGCTTGAATATGCATGAAACACAATTTAGATGAATGAAATGATCCATGGAGAAGCTTCCTTAAGCCAAAACTATGATGCGCTCTCTTTGGTAAAAGTTTGTGAAATTTTGAATATCTTTGAAATTGATGGTTTAATGAATTCTATGGTGTTAATTGTGTATGTAAAATGTGGATTAAAGAGGCTTTCAAGTTCATGACTTTATGTGTTTGAGAAAATACCTACGTGAACTTGGCTTAGGGTTTAGGGATTGTAATGTTGTACACTGGAAAGAGGCTTTCATGTTTACTTAAAGTAAACTTGAATTTTTGCTTAGATTGATGAGTAGTGGCCTAATGTGCTTGGATAAAAATGTACTTAATTATGTTTTGAAATGTGTAAGTATTGGATCAAAGGCACTAAATGCCTTAGAAAATGCAGAAGAAAGCTTATGTGAATAATAAGGGAAGTAATCATGTGAGTAGCTTAGTGTACAAATCCTATAGCTTAAAAATAGTGATATTATGTTTTATACACTCAAAAGTTGAGCCAACACTCGGATCCGATGGGTGTGTGCACACTAGTTTGGCCGACTAATGGTGACGCACATAACTATTTTAGCCTATTATGAGATTTGACTTCCTGACGAGTTTTGATTTTATATGCGATGCTTTTCTGCTCTTGTGTACTGGAATTAGAACCTATGTTCACTGAAAGAGTGATTAATAAGTTAGGCCTATATGGTTCCTAACCAGTATAGGATGAGTTATAGACTAGGTCTATATGTTTTTATGTCATGCATATTTACTTCATAGGTAGTTATATACATGTTAGATTTGTAAAACCGTCCGTAGGTAATTTCAACCACTTTGGTGCGAACCAAGTTCTGTTTGCGATATATGTATTTTTCCCGCTCACTGAGTACATAGTGTACTCACCCCCTTCTGCTTTCCAACCATACAGATTAATTTGGTGAGCTTGAAGCTTTGAGTGGTTTGTATGGCTTTTGACATATTTGGAGCATTAACACACGTGGGTAGTCTCTATTTTGTACTTTTGTTGTATAGTGGCTTATGATTATGTTGAAATGCTATATAATTTTGTAAATTAACTCTTGTTTGTCTTGTGTTTTGTAAATGGCCTTATGTATAAACATTTTGTATTGTTGCTGAGATTGCTCTTTGGTCGCAGGTTTCCTATATGAAAAAGCTTTAATAATTAACCTCGATATTCTGCAAGCGCATGGGTCGTTTGTGTAGTACCTAAGGTGTCGATCCCATAAGGAGTGTTAATTTAATCCTAAAATTTAAGGCTGAACTCAATTCTCAATAACTCAAAAAGAACAAAACTAAACAAGAAAATATTTCAATCACGCAATTAATTCCAACAATCAAATTCAAAAATAATAATAAGATAGCAGATGTAACATCCAATCACAAAACAACCTAAAAACTACCAATTGAAAGAAAGGGGAATTTCATCCGACTTTAATGAAAACCTAATTGATTATGAATTTATTGAATTATCGGTTCTAGACAGTCCTAGGGTTGATTACTGTCGAGTTATAATCAATGACCCTAATTTATAAACCCTAATTAGAATATGGAAATTGTAACCTCTTGATTCACAATTTATCCAAAACCTAAATTAGATATGAAATTGTTCAATAAACTACCGAAAACCTATGCAAGATCTCTAGTTACACAAATTTACCGATTTGATTCAATTCTTGATCTATTAAATTACCTAACTCTGGTTAGCCCAATTTAATGATTTTTCACTCGGTTCACCCTCTCTATTTATTACCAAATTATGCAAGTGCAGAATTGAAATCAAAATAAATTAAATAAAAATGCAATCAATCAAATTTCATTAATATCAAAGACAAAATATCCCGAAGGTGAGTTTAGACGAATCCTCAACATGTAACAAATCTATCATCTATGGCTATCTCAAATTCTATGCAATTATAAAGAATGAAATAAAACCAGAAATAGATTCAAAATGGATGATAGAGGTAGCAATGGCCGGAAACCTCCTATTATGGGAAGCACTTCACGTAGGCTTCTTCTCCACTTCTCTCTTCCTTTGTTTCTTTCTCAATCTCTCGATAAAGCTCTCTAGGGTTTCAACATGCATCAAACATTTCTGTCATGAACATGGCAATCAAGCCACAATTGTGGGCTGTGGTAAAGTCTTCTATCACGATCGTGGCATGTGGAAGATGCCACGATCGTGGGATGGCTCCCGTATTTCTGTCACGATCGTGGCCTATTGTTGATTTCATGATCTTTTCTTCTTCTTCTCGCCGAGTTTTCTTAAGGGTTCGTTCTAGTCGTGTGATGTCTAAATCTGCGGTTTAAGCTGCGCAACTTGAACCTCTCGTGACCTTTATGTTTATGTAAGAGCATGATTTTATAAATAAAAAACAAAAACAAAAGATTAAAAACTAACTAAACACCTTAAACTATAGAACTAAACTAATCGCTCCCCAGCAACGGCGTCAAAAACTTGATCGCAGGTTTTCGATATGAAAAAGCTTTAATAATTATCCTCGATATTTTGCAAGCGCACAGGTCATTCATGTAGCACCTAAGGTGTTGATCACACGAGGAGTGTTAATCTAATCCTGAAATTTAAGGCTGAACTCAATTCTTAATAATTCAAAAAGAACAAAACTAAACAATAAAATATTCCAATCAAGCAATTAAGTCCAATAATCAAATTCAAAAATAATAACAAGATAACAGATGCAGCACCCAATCACAAAACTGTTGGGTCCCGTTTTCGAAACCCAACTCTTGCTTTGATACCACAACTGTTATACCCCGTTTTTGGAGTCAAACTCCTGCTTTCTCTGATACCACCTCTGTTGGATCCCGTTTTCGGAGCCCAACTTTTGGAATCATCATAAAACGTGAGCGTTTGTATTACCTTGAGGGTTATCTCTATGAACCCGTATTAGCCATTTTTCACGAGAGTAGTATGCCCACAATAGTCAATCGCTAAAATCATAATTGACTTCTTCAACACGATTGCATCTCAAAACCTCTAGTTGTGTTGTAGGGATAGAAGAATGTGTTAGGAAACCATTGCTTCAAGAATCACTTCATTTGGGTTCGGATGATAAAGTTATGGCCAAGACATTTAAGCAATGTTTATATCCTCAATCATATTGTATCTATCTTGGGTGAATTGACATAAATTTCTCTAGAAATCTTGGAATGAGGCCATTCTTAGACCATTTTAAATAAGACTTCTATATCTACAACTTTCATGAACACCACAAAGCGAAATTAAGCTTCAAAAATGGGTCAAAATCGAAATTTACTGTAGCTGTCCCAAGAGTGTCCGTTTAACGGACATAAAGTCCCTTCAAACGGACATAGCGGGCTTGGGAGCCATTTTTCACCCGAAAAGGTCCGCTAAGCGGACATGATGTCGCTCCAAAGGGACATGAATTGAGCTGGTACACAAACAAACCCGAGAAGGTTCGCCCAACGGACATCAGGTTCGTTTAACGGACAGTTACGGGTTAAATTTCACATTTCCAAATGACCCATCTTATGCATATCTAACATTCCTAACTCATTTTCCTCATCGTTTTCACTCCCATTTCAACTCAGTATCACTTACAATCAATTCATCATCCATGTTTGGTCATCATCCCAAAAACGCAACCATTCAACTATACACATTCATTATGAAATTCTACATATGTTCATCCCCATTTATCATCTTCATTTCATCTCTAACTTATCACACTAGTTCTTCCCCTTAAAACATCACAATGCTTATTTTCTATTAACTCAAGTTAAGAGAAAGTCTATAAAATGTCCATCACTTTCCCTGTGCAGCATCACTAACTTGTAATAAGCACATCTCTCAACTCTGATATCGACAAATTACAAACTCTATATCGTTGGAAAGCTGAAAGGATAAACTACAACTTCCAAGAAGACAAATTTGCCTAAATCAGCCCATATTAATACAGTTTTCCCTTGAAGTCAGAAAACAGATTTTTACCCTTATGAATGCTAAAAAAAAATTGCAATCTACCAACTTTGAGAATCATGAGCAAAAGAACATTCATATTTCATTATCATCAATGGAAAGGAGTTTTACAAACTTCAATGGGCATTCTGAGCTATAACACAATATTTCACAAAATCGCAAAATACATAAAATTCTTGAACTATAATTGCTCAACATACAACTATAGCCTTATTTTACATAAATCATTCCAAAACAAAACTAAGCATGCAAATCTGGAGTAGTGCCTTGAATCTTTTTCACTCTTTCTCTTGCTTATCACCTGGAGATGGGACGAAGAGTGTGGGTGAGCTTAAAAGCTCGTGGCTAACAAGCTTATAACTAAGAAACAAGCAAAAGCCATTAAAATATTTATTTCGATTGTAAAATCTCACATTGTAAAAATCCATGTAACAAATATTTCCCAAATTCAGAACTTATCAAGAAATTCATCAACATCATGAATCATGCATTCATCAAACTTGTCACAATCATAAACACATAAGCACGTCAAAATGGTTTGGGTGGTCCATGAATAGAACGAGCTAACACATTCCCTTGAAATGGTCTTGTGTAGTCGTGAACAGAACGAACTAACACAATCCCACATTGTGGTTTTTGTGTAGTTGTAAACATGAGGGAGTCCTTGAAGGAGCTCCGTGCCACTAGCGGGTAGGCGGGAGAAGCCTTTAACAGAGTCAACGTGCATGTGATAACAGAATGGATACCACAAACCCACACAAACATGAATTTCATATCTTGTATTATATTGCCCAAAAGGCACATTTCGGAAAAACTTGTTTTTCATGGGCATGAACTATTTCATATGTAATTCTATCATTATTTCATACTTTATCAACCAAAATCTCATACCAATCATATAAACAATTCTTAAATCATCCAAAAGCCACAAATACAAAAATTATTGGGCAATTTGAAATCATTCACATATCACTCAAAATTTATTCACATAATTCATATACGAAAACATATGGCAAATTCTCAAACCATTTTAAAGAACATTAAATGCACATTTTCAAGGTAGTTGAAAATCATTTAATTCTCTTAATTCAAAATAAAATATTTATGGCTCATTACTCAAATTATAAACATGAAACCCACCTTAATTTCCTTGCTTGAAAACCTTGCTCAAAAGCCTTTACTTTTGCTCCTCTTGCCTCTCTTAAATTTCTTCAACATTTACAAAAATTCCAAATCAATAGACATTCAAATTGGAAAACCTAAAGAACCAAAAACATGAAATTGATCCTAGAATACTTAAACCCATACATTTCTTAAGCTTCATCACCCAAAACCCTTACAAAAATCCAAAAGATTACATATGAACTTACCTTGAATCTTCACCAGTCAAAGAGTTTCTTGGCTCTAATGAGAGCTCTTCTCTTCCTCTATCTTTTTCTCTTCTTGAATCACCTTGAAATCTCTCTTGAAAGCTAGGAAATGGTGAAACCCTAGCTTCTTCTTCTTGTTTTCTCTCCAAATGCCGACTCTCTCTCTCATTTCTCTCTTCTTTTTCATTTTTTTCCTTCTTTCCCTCTGCAATCACGTTTTTGCTTCTTCTTTAAAAGCAAGACACCCTTCTTATTACAATTTTGCCATTAATGAGTGGACAAAGACCCTTCTAACCTTCCCTATATGCCTTGTAACTTAAATGCTTAAGTGACTTGCCAAAAATGCCCGTAAAACAATCTTACTACCTTAAACACTATAATTCAATTAACCTATGTCATAAAATTTTACTCGCCTTAACATAATAATTAACTCCACAAAAAATAGAATAATTAATCTATTAAGACCTCAAATTTTATTTAAGTCATTGCCTAACTTCTTCCAAAAATCAAGACCTGTTTCTAATCATGTAATTGAAGGAATTAGATAACACTTCCTTCTAAAACAATGTTCCTCACTGTCATAATTTTCTAATGACACTAAAATCATTCAATTCGGTTCAAAAATCTGAAAGTTATATCCCAACACTTCTGAACTATTCTTGTACTGAAACAATATTTTGTGCTCAACTTCCATCCAAAAATTAGAATTCTTAGGGACTGACTTAGAACTCATTTTAATCCAAATTAATAATCACCTCATTTGGATAGCTAGACAAAAAGTTATGGCTAAAATACCAAAGCATACTCAGTGAATATGTTCCAACTACATTTTCCAGCTTACCACTTCCAACATTTCACATATAATAGTTCTAACTTCCAAGAAAAGTTATGGGGTCCAACATCTTATTCTTTTGTAAAATGACAGAGTTGAAAGGATCATAAAATGAGACGCAGCTTCATTGTTGTTTGGTTTAGGGAGGTTTCATTCTTGAATTTTCAAACACATGTGCTTTGGTTTATTTGTTTTTGAAAACCTTATCTTATGTACTCTCATTCTTTTAATTATTTTTAATTTTTTAAAAAACATCCTTTTCATATTCACACAGGTGAAATTTTATACCCTTTGCTTAATATTATGAGGAGCTTGCTTGATCGTGAGATGGAAAGCATATTAATATGTTTATTAATATCTTTTACTATTCTAAGATTCTAGACAACCTCCACATCAAAAATACCTCATTGATCATCAACAGCTTCTTGTATGTGTTTACTAAGGCCTTCAACAATCCTACAATGGTTTTCTCGTTTACGACATTAAATGAAACATTCCTGGACAATGTCAATCGAATGACATATAACACTTGCTTGTACAGTTGATCCCACTCGACCTTCACTATGGAATCTAGCTTCTTCTTGCAAAGAGGGAGGTGTAGATTTTTTCAATACAAATAATCTTCAATCTACATCTTCCAAACCCAAAAGCCTTCCCATCAAAACTTTTTATTTTCACCTTCCCATCCTCCATTGCTGTAAATCTTATGATTTTCTAACCTCGCTCTAACACAAGTTAATAAGATATATAGTCACAAACACACAGAAATAATAAATTTGCAAGAAATAAAATTAAATAACATAATATTTCTACATGGTTCAATAATGTGCAAATATCCACAGTCACGTTAGAAATTTTATTCTCTCTTGTCTTATGGTGTAGAATGACATAATATTAGGGTCCTTATATACTAAAAACTTATAGTAGAATATAGAAACATAACCCTATCTAGACTAGGATATTAATTAACTTTCCATATATCATATTATTTCTTACTAGAAATAAAATATAACTCCATGAAATACAAGAAAACTAAATGGTCCTACCAGTCTCTGCAGACTAATAAGGCATTGTAATTTTAAGGCTAAAGAGAAAGAGTTAATGAATTCCTCCAAGCCATAGGTGTAATAGATTAAATGGAGTTTAGCTAGTAGCTTCCTAAAAATTATTACTTTTAGTTGGACTATTTTGTCTTTAACACAATTTTAATTTCTCGAAAAAAAACTTAAGAATTATTATGTAAGAGATTGACAGATATATGAATTAGATGGTTATCTTAATCATCCTAATTATATCTTAAGAGTATAATTCTTCAAAATAAAATATTATTTCTACAAAAGGAAAGACTGACATATTTATTACAGAAATATGAGGCAATGTTACTATACTATCAATGGATATGATAATACCAATTTAAAACATGTATATATAACTTATTCCCCCGAATACCTCAATCAAAAGACTCAATAACTTGTCAAAAACAACCAAACAAAATTATAGGAAGTTAAGTTTGGTAAAATTCACTAAATGATGAAGAAATCTTAAGATAAAACAAGTACTCAACAATAAGTTATAGATTTATAAAATCAAGCTTGAAAAGGTCTGCAAAAATTCAACTTTGTAAATTAAATTTCTTAAATCATCTTGTTTTTCTTCATAAGAAGAAAAATCCGATTTCTCTAAATATAAGAGAAAGAAAGAGTATTTGTTTAACAAAAAGAATATTAAGCATAATTATCCTTAACAATGTTATATTCAATCAAAAATGCAATGCAATAAAATCCAAAAGATGTTATAACACTAGCATAATAAGTCCAAAATAAAAATTATTTGTAGATAGGCTGCGGACAATCATAAGAGTTAGAATTAGATGAAATTTAGAGGCAAACAACTTTTTGTTAGCTTAATACAGTCTCTAACAAAAGTGTAGCCCAGACCATAAACTAATTCATAAAGTTATAGTGAGAGTCATAGACCCTAACGACAAGTATCACTTAGATTATGCCTTAATTTGCAATTATATTGGAGGATTCACATTTTCTAAAAACTATCTTGTCCCAAATCGTGTCCTAAATCGCAAAGATACAAAAGAATCCATGATCTCAAGATATGGGCATGTCTAAGATCATGTCTAATAGCTAATTTATTTGTGGTTGATACGATTTGGCCAATAGTCGTGTGCTAGATCATTCCCACTCAAACCTATTTTTTTATGTTTTGTATTTAAGATATGTTTATTTTTAGTGGAAGATAGTTATTTGTTTTTTAAGATTCGTCATATCTTCTTTCTTTTGTTATTTATTGAACTTTAAAATTATCAAAGAATTCTTTATTTATAATGTTTAAGTATTTTATAAATTTAGTTCTTGAATCTTTTATAAGCAACAGGAATTCCTTCATATATTTGTTTTACCTTTCTTGAGTTGATTTAAACTTATTCTTGGATTTTTTAAGGTTCATTCTTAAGTGGGTTTGCATTATATCATTTTCCAAATAAAAAAGGATATTTTGCAAAGAATTGCCTAAAGAATAACCAAGAAACTAGCCAAGCAACTTAGTCCATCATTCAAGAACTTAAATTTATATTTTTATTAGATGAAGACTATATTTTTAGGATTTGCTAGCTATTAATAAAAATGACAGGTATTCTGATTCTAATTCAAACGTATCATCCACTAAAGATGTATATAAATATTATTCTACTCAATCTATTTCTTCTAAATTTTGCCATATCTAATCTTTATTCGTAATCAAGAAAGACAACAACAAATTCAATTACTCTCAGTAATTCCTTTCCCACAAAATATTTAAAACTAATTCATTTGTTTACCTTTGCAAATACAAGCACTCATAAAACATTTTAGGCCCTATCATATAATAAATGGAAATGTCTTGACAATTAATCTTCAAAACATATTGATTACCATGTAATTCTCTTTAGTATTCTAAATAGAAATCCCACAAATAATTGTTAATATCTAATGATATTAAAATATTTAATTCAAATTTGCAATCAATATTATGAAGAAATATTATCCTTGTTATACAGAATTAGCATTATCTTATCCAACATAACCATTCATTTTAGCTTCAATTAATATGGCTAAAAGTATTTATTTAAATTTTATATTTTCATTATTTCATAATATTAATTAAACCTAGTGTGTCATTGTAATGTATCTATGATTGTAATCTATCAAGTTGTTGTTTTTAAACTTGTTACTACATAATAAATATAATTAAATTCATGATTTGAATGATATATTAATTTTTAATAGTACAGGTTAGTATAGGATAATTTTAAACCAAATTTTAATTTATGTTTACTTGTATAATAAAATCAGTATGCAATCTACATATCGGACATCATTTTTCCAATACAATAAATATTTACATTTGTCAAAGTTCCCTTTGCAAAAATAGAAAATAAAAAAAGTTAGTTTGGTTATTAGGTAATAAAATAATTAGTAATTCAATAGCTGTATTACATTGGTGACAAGTTAGTTCCGTGAACAACCATACACTAGAATTTGATATATGGTATAGTAAATGTAACTCTATTTTTATATAAATAGGTATATAAAATGTCCTTTTTTAAAGATAATTATAGTATTAAACTTATATATTTAATAATTTTAAACATAGAACTAAAGCATTATATATATATATATATATATAGACACACACACACACACACATATATTCATATGTATTATATGTGAAAACAAATTCACAAATTTCAAAACATTCTTAATTCTTAAGATAGTTTAACTATTTCGAAATTTATGTGTATATATATAGTAGAATTATAGATATGACATAATTTTCTTTTTTTTACTATTCTAGTACAAGATTATAGACAAGTAGGCATATCGATTTGCAGCACTATAATGATGAGTAGAATATAAAGTAGATAAATTCAAAAAATTGTAATTACTTATTCATATAATATTCAATAATAAAAAATTAAATTTATTTGTTTAGATATCTAATATGATTGCACATACAATGTTGTTGTTGCTGTATTGCATATAGAGTGTAAAAGGAATAAAGGATTTATTAACTAAATGAATCATACTTATAATTGTATATTCTCCATGTACATACATTATTACAAGTTAATCAAACTTTAACTTGCAAATATTAAAGTTTTATTATAATAATTAAGGTACAATATAAAAATAAATTTTAACATTGCATTTTAAATATTAGTGAATATGATTTCAAATATATTTTAAATATTTATTTGGAATTATATAAAATAGTATATTCACAATTTTTTAACATATCATTAATTATATGTAAGCAATATTAAAATGGATATATCTGTTTTTAAGGAAATTTGACCGTCATGCTTGTAATGATTAAAAGCTCAAGATTAGGCGCTATGAACTTATTGAAAACAAACCCTTTTCCTTTTTTAACATTTGTATTTATAAAGCTTGTCAAAACTCAACACACTGATCAAAGGCTGGAAATAGGGGAACTCTATCGGCGGCAGCAGTTCAAGTAATATCTTCACCGGCTGCGTACGGCAAAGAAAACTCACATATGGAGCCCCCACCAGAAGAAACCCTAGATATTTAATCTAATGGGAAAGATACTCTTTCAAGAGCTTTGTGTCAACTAGTGCCAACCTTCGCTCAAAAACGACCCCTAAAACATCAAATGTTGAGAAACAGAAATATTCAATGTGAATCGGCCTGTAAAAATTAGGAGGTTATGCCGAAGAAAGAAGAAAAAGAAGATTAACATATAATATTAGTGGGCTACTCTACCTATTACTAATTAAGTTTAAGATAAAACCTATCTCAAGTGTGATCTAACTTTCTTCTTCCTATAAGCCGTAAGCAAATTTAACAATGTATTACTCTTGCCATAAATAAATGGAAAGAACTAGAACGAACCTTCTTCGAAAGGAAGCCAATTCTTGACTACTTCTTTTCCTGCACCACACGTATGGTTTCTTGCAGTATTCATTTTGATACTGTTAATCAACTTACACTAACTACAATGCGTCTATCAAACAACACTGAAACACCTTTATAAGTCACTACCGTCAATCAGAAGATGAAACATGTTAGGCATTACAAGATGGGCAAAAGTTCTAGGACAGACCTGGAAAATAGTTTATCAGAGAAGATGATAATATATTAGAAAGTGATCAAGGAGAAACTAAAACTTCTGCAGAACCGAGCAGCAAAGTTTTAACCGTTGAACCTTATCAATCTTCTATGTTTCCCATGACACACGAATAATACGGTTCACGCTTTCATGATAGGTTGATTAATTATAAGACTTATAGCAAACAGCAAAAAGTCCGATCTTCCTTCCTTCCTCCTATGCTTACATGAACTACTAAAGCATTGTACATATGCTTGATTTAATCAAAACTAATTCTACGTTTTACCGATTCCCACTGCTCCTCATATCAATAAGATGGAGGTGGACGAGGAGGAGGGCCCCAAAACACTTGGTGTGGCATTTGCCCACTAGGCAAAAAATTAGGAGGAACATTGTATACGAGCACTGGGTTTGAACCATGCTGATCACCAATAGCCTGAGAAGATTGAGGCCCTGAATTATTACCACCACCACCGTCGGTAGAATTATTGTTGTTGTTGTCAGATCCAGAATTAGTCGCTTGCTGTTGTAATAGCACCCCTTCTTGTTCTTGATCCTCAAGTGGTAACCTCTCATATGATGCATTACTGAACGTCGCTGCTATGACCATCACCGGACTCACAGCAACCAGTGCCCCTTGGACAGCTCCTCCAACAACTTGCCCTTGTCCTCCCGCCAAATAAATGGTCAGCGCCGTTGCTCCTGGAGGTGATGGAGCAGGAAGAAAGGAACCGGAGAGCGATAATATCTCGAATCTCCCATGAAGAGTGATTACTCCACCAGGTGCAGTAGGCTGTCTGAGAGTAACATTGGCCACTATACCACTTCCACTTAGGATTGAAACTCCACGTTGGCGACGATAAGAGAAATCGGCAATGCAGTCTGCAATGTCACTGCCAGAACTGATTTCAATGACATGGCTGCGGAGAGAATTAGGGCTTTCTTTGGTGATGACGACAGGGGGTTTTGGTTTGTTTTTGGACCCTGGAGGTCTACCTCTGGGCCTCCGGGACCTGCTGCCACTGCCAGGTTCGACGGTTTCTTGGTCGTTGTTATGTTCCTCGATTTCTTGGTGGTATTTGTCTCTAGTTTCGGTTTGATCTTCTTGGATCTGGTTTTGGTTCTGAGAGGGAGTGTTAGGGCTACCGCTATTCGCGTTCGTGTTGGTTTCAATGAAATCCTGCTCCCTTCTGAAACCCATGGTGTTCATTCTCAGAGTGTTATCCTCTGGGTGAAGAGATGGAGAACAAGTTAGCGCACTAACACCTCTTATTGCAACATTTCCAGCCCACCAGCGATTTGCCATATTATTTGATTAATGAACCAAATAAGAAGTCTTTCTATTTTAATCTTTATTGTCCTTGTGTCTTGTTTGAATCTGAAACCTCAACAAGGGATGATAGCTCCTTATACTTTGCTTATATGAGAGGCCTCTGTATCTAGTGTTCAAATGCATACAAATACAAGCCCCACCCCAAGGACAATAACTAAAAGGATCGAGCGACCCCCTGCTCCAGCGGGATACCCATAATGCCTAAATCATACATTAGACATATGGGTTTTTCTGTTTTTTGTATGAGAATCACAACCCTAACCAACAACAACAAACAAAAACCTCCATATTCCATACAATCAGATCTAAGTACCCCAACAACAAAATACCCCCTTGCCACGAGATCCAGCAGCAATTCACCTCCAAATCTACCCCGAGACCCAAATATATCCTTAGATTCTTAGCGAGACATGAAACTACTCCTCAGCCCTCCATTCACGGCAAGGAAGGAAGATTGCTTCAATAGAGAAAACATTGAAACTTACCTGCAACTGCAATATACCGAATACGCGGAACTATATAATATGAATGTTAATGCAGCGCAAGCCGGAAGTGAAATTGTAAAACAGCTTCTGCTTTTATTACTCGCTGCCCCTGTGACTGTGTGACTATCTCAGCTGTCCTCCGTAGAAAGTAGATTAGATATGGTCAGATTTAGTACGGCAAAATAAGAGTTTCTGTTTTTGGGTCCGAAGGTCCTCTAAATTTTAGTCGTGGGCGTTACCAGTTCTGAGAAGTGGGCGTACGATAGGATTCGTGTCGTATCACTTGCACCCATTACCGGTTTTTGCTTGTCTCCCCGATACAAGTGTTTTTTCGCCAGAATAATAAAAAGAATAATAAAGACCAATCACTCTCTAAGTATTACAGTAAAAGTTTGTAAGAGAAAACAGCTACCTAGAAGTAAAACTTGAAACAAAAAAATTACAATTATATTTATATTACATGTACAGAATTTAACACATACATCAAATATAAGTGAAATTAAAAAAATAGGAGAAATAAAAACTTAAAATTTCATTCAATCGAATATCTACCCAAATCACATTGACCTCAATTTTTATTTGCTATAAAATTTTCTTTATTGAGAGGAGTCTCATCTTTACTATCGTTCAAGTTCATTGCACCAAATGACATGTTAATATTTTCCCATCCAAGATCATCTTCCAAGTCACTCTCATTTATCAAACTTAATTCTTCAAAATTAAATCCACCAAAATATCGATATATTCAAGGTAAATTGGATCTATAAAACTACTTGTTTTATTAAGAGTCTAGTAAAAAAATAAAATTAAATTATTAAAAAATTACAAGAATTGTATTTAACATGATAATACTAATAATAACATAACTTTCCCAAAACTTTAGATTGTTTCAAATAAAGATCAAGTGTAATAGCCGGTTTCCAAAACTTACTTAGGGTTAGAATACTAGACTTTTGAGTCATATCATTTTAGAATTAATGAGGTGCATTTCATTCACATGCATAATATGAGCATATATACACACATGAATGTTGATTTGGAAAACATTACAAAGATTGTATGTGTACTCAATTGACATATTTTGGGGTATGAAAGGCTTAAAATGATTATGATATGATTGTAGAATGTTTATGTCTTGAATTTTAGTTTGATGAATTATAATTAGTAATTTGGAGATAATTGTTACAATTAGAAAAATGTCAAGTAGTAAGATAAGTTGACACATGAAAAATTAGGATGACTAAGCCTATAAAATGAGTGACATTTGGCATAAAAAATTAAGTGACTAATGGCAGTAGTGATTGAGTGACAAATGGCCTAGGATATTGGTAACATTGGGCAGCCATATAAGAGGACATGTAGCTTATCTCCTTGGATGACATGTGTCCTTTTAAAACAAGGACACCTTGCACCAAAAGGCTTAAGCAAATGCAGAGTCACTCATCTTTCCTGAAGTTTCT
>JAOTAY010000004.1:21684000-21707706 GCA_025629805.1 Erythroxylum baracoense
TTGAGGAAGGATTGAAGACAAGGATCATCATCAAGATTGGGCAAAATAGCACATCAACACCAAAATTCTAGATTTTGGCAAAGAAAAGGAGTCCTTCTATTCAATTTTCGGTCATTTTAATATCTTCTATTCTTTGTAAAAATGGATTATTTGAATGTTGATGATGTTATGGAGACCATGCTAGGCTAATTTTATTTTAGGGATTGCTTTTGGAGCTATTATGTTGAACTCCTATTTTATTGAATTGAATGCAATTGTCTTGTTAATTGTTGTTTTTAATTGTCATCTTGCAACAAATCTAAAGAGTGAGTGAGATGGAATTTGTGTAGGATTGTACAACAAGAGTTGGCAACCTATAGACTAGCAATCATCACGTTAATTGAATAGTTAGAAGAGAGATCTCGATTAGTCAATTGATTACCTATAGGATAGTTTAATAACTAATTGAATCGGTAGAGTCATTGGGTAGGTTAAGAGATCGTCCAATTGATTCCCATTAATTCAATTAGGGATAAATAGTTACACCTTGAGAGAGGGTAATTAGTACATTTAGAAATCCAGGATGAGACATAATTCAATCAATAAAATAGGAGGGAGATAAAATAGGGAGATTCTTAAATTAAGATTTTCTGCAATTTCAGTATTGTCCATTGTTTACATTAGTCTTTTAATTTTAATTTAATTTTTCAGATTATTTGCATTTCATAATTTAGTTTCTTAAACAAAGTTGTATCTAAATTAATCTAAGCATCAATCCCTATGGGATCGATATCCACTCTTTTTACTACAAGTCATGACCCGTTCACTTGCAGTTTTTAAGCGTAAAACAAGTAGATAAGTTTTATCATCAACAGTTAATGCATAAAAAATTAAGCATACATCAATTTACAAAACCATATGCATGTAAATCACAACATTTTATTAGTCACCTCACTTTTAAAACAACGTAAAAACATTAAACCAAAAAAGAGGCAACTTATTTTTAAAAAAATTAGACTGTAATACCAACACTGACAAGCCCCAATCTTGTAACAACTAGGCGGCTTGCCCAGTAACCCATAGTGACCTTCTAGTGAATATCTGATCCAACTGGAAAGTTCCCTTGGAGATAAGCCTATTGCCTTTTTTATCATAAAGTTTTAACTTAACATATAAAGATATACGTAAGGGAGTTTTTATTTTATTTTTCTAAACCATTTTATGAAAAATTTTGGCAACATAACGGCTGCATTTGGGCATTCCCAAAATTTTCAAAGTCTCTATAAAAGTTCAAAAAAACTTCTATATTTAAATCAAAATCCCCAATACAAATTTTGGACTTCAAGTCCACTCACAAGAAATCTCAACAACCACTTCAATGAACTTTAAAAAGATAAAACATATTCATGCATTTAACTTAAAAACATTCACATACATGTGTTCTTTACACAAAATACATTCCAAAACATATTCATGAATATGCAAATGTTCCCAAAAACCTTTACAAAGTAAAAATGCCCACACAGCAACATATGACGAAGCTGACTACTCGCGAGATGGAGTCCCTTCTACTTAAGCTCTTAAGCGGGCACCTGGGAGGTTTTATTTTGAAAACAGAGAGTAGAGTGTGAGTTAAACAAGCTCAATGAGAGTTAAATTTTCAACGGAAACCATAATTAACAATTTAAACCTCCCTAAAATAAATTGATTTCATTTCTTATGATACAATACAAATATAAAACATATATGCTTTCTAAAATCAAATTTCTCAAGTTACTTTTAAAGCAAATTGTGGTAACATCATTATTGTCATGAACTCTCTTACACAACATAATCCACCGCTAACTTCTTTTCTATATGGTACCTTAGGAATAAAGTCAAAAGGTTGGTTTTGCATCGATTACCCGTGATTGGTTAACCACTAGTTACAAAGCTAGTTCTATATCGCTTACTACACTAGGTTAACTGCTATACATTAGTAGTTATGGAGCTGGTTCTATATCGCTTACCCACAATTGGTTAATAACTAGTTACGGAGCTGGTTCTTTATCACTTACCCACATTAGGTTAACCACTATATACTAGTAGTTACGGAGCCAGTTCTACATTGCTTACTTGTAACTGGTTAATCACTAGTTATGGAGTTAGTTCTACATCACTTACCCACACTAGGTTAACTACTATACATCGGTATAATAACATGTATAAAACTTATCAGTGTACCATAGGCTAAAAACTCATTTCCTTTTCATCAACCAATATCATAATTTCAATATAAATTCAAATCGTATGAAATATAACTTTCAAACTTCAATTCATATATTGCTAAAACATACATTTATACTAGCAATATTCACTTATAATATATCATTTTCATAAAACTCGTAATCATACAATATAAGGTTACATGTCATCAATTCTTTTACAAAGAATTTATTTATATAAATTAGTTAAAATACACATAGTTTTTCAAACTTATCGCCAAGCACACTCACGCATTATGTGCCTCTCCTTTACCTACAAAAATTGCACTTCATTTAGGCATTTATTTCCAAATTAAAAAATAACTATATATTTGGTTTAATCAAATTCAAGATTAGTATTTAATTGCATACATGCTCTAATAGTAGTGTTTTGTATGATATTTTACGGTTTAATTTGTTATGCATTTTTTGTTAAATTGAGTGTTGAGTATTCAAGTAGGGTTTAATTAGATTAGTTTTTTGTGTTTAAGTGTTTTTATGGGTTAGTTTGAATCTTTGAGCTTAAATTTTATATTTTTTAGGTACCTTGATGTGTATGCTGGTGTTACAAGGTAAACAGGGAAGAATGGTGAAGATCTGAAGAGTTTCGGGTTAAAAGACATAGGCCACGATCGTGCACAGTGGCCATGATCGTGACAGAAGAGGAAGAGTCAGAGGCAGCTAGGCCGCGATCATGCACCAGGAGTTACGATCGCGATAGAGAGCATTAAGTTAGGCCACGATCGTGCACTTCAGGCCATAATCGTGATAGAAAGGAAAAAGTGTTGGCCACGATCGTGGCAGGTAGGGTCACAATCGTGTCTTACGTCGGGCTGACACGAAAACTCAAATTTTGAGTGATTTTTTGGACCATGCTCAAGTTTGACTTAGGGCTTCCATAAAATATATAGTATATGATGTGACAGTCACTAGTAGTGATTAGAGAGCCTAGAGAGCTGCGCAAAAGGGAGATTCTATCGAAAATCCAAGAGAGACCTAGATAGAGATCAGGCGATTGAGGAAGGAGACGAAGGAAGAGAGGCACAGATACATGCTTGACGCGACATACTTCCAAGAACAAGTGGTTTCCCGCGATCGCGACCTCTGAGATCCATTCCGACAATATTTTCTAATTTTTATTTCGATTTCATTGATGTATGAAATTTGGAGATTGATTAGAAATATTGTTGTTGAGTGTTGATTTTTCTATCTAAACTCACCTTCGGGTTTTTATTCTTGAGATTAATAAAATTAATTTGATTGTGTTTTATTCGATTTAATTGTGATTCAATTTGATTCTTCATAACTTGGCAATAAACTGAGAGGGTGATCCCTGAAAATCATCGATTTAGATTAACAAGAGTGAGGTAAATCGATAGGTAGAGAATTGAATCAAACCGGTAGACTCGTATAACAAGAGAATGAGTATAGATTCCCAGTAGGTTAATAGATATCTTTAGAACTAATTTAGGTTTTGGGCCAATTGTGGATCGAGAGATCTTAGTTTCCATAATTTGAATTAGGGATTATTAATTAGAGTTAAGAATTATAACTCGAGAGAGAGTAATTCACCCTAGGATCGTCTAGGCCCGTTAAGTCAGAAATTTCATAATTGGATAGATTTTCTTTAATTTTGAATAAATTCCTCCTTTCTCTCAATTGGTCACTTCTAGGTTGAAATTCGGATTATTTGTGTGAGTTGGCTTTTGTTCATTCGTTTGATGCTTTAATTTCTCATATTTGATTATTAATTAATTTTAATTTCTGAAATAGTTGTTAATTAGGTATTGTGAACTTAGTTGCCGTTAGATTTGAGGACTAGTTTCCTTCCTTGTGGGATCGACACCTTAGGTACTACGCGAACAATCCATGTGCTTGCGAAATTTACCGAGGTTATAAATAGTAAAACTTCGCACATGTAACCTCAGGCGAACACACGCTAATCGTATTTCTGGTTACTTCCGTAAGCTAAATTATTATTATTTGTTTCAAAGTCTAACTTCAAAATTTACTTAAATACCATCTTTTACCTATCTAACTTATCAATTTCTTCATAACACTATCTCCCTCAATTAATTTACCATAACCATAAACAAACTTCAACAAGTCACACCAACAACTACATTTTCGCTTAAGGCCAAATTGTCCTCACTACACACACACACACAGATATATATATATATATATATATACATACATTTCATTTTCTTTCCAATTTTTCAACACAATTCACCTAAGATCCATGTCAAGTATCATCCAAACACATTATAATTTATTTCAACTTCATAATTTCCATATACACTCCATATACTAATTTTTCCAACTAATAACATAACACTTCATTTCATAATTCCAATGTCACAAATACACTTAATGACCATCAATAATCACATTCATAAGGTCATTACATCATAACCTTATTTTTATACCAAAAATTCCCTTAAGGCCAAACTTAACATATTTTACATCAAACTTTTCCAATTCATTTCCAAATCAATTCTTTTTCATTTCTAACATATTTTACATCAAAGTTTTCCAATTCATTTACAAATCATTTCTTTTTCATTTCTTTATTTCATTAGCATCAAAACCATACTATGAACACCATGAAACATCACAATAAAATTTTTGGGTCAAATCACAATAAAATCCCTATCCATGTTTGATCCTCTCGTTCTTGATTTCTTAGTTTACTTTCTTGTTTTCAGCCCTTAAATGCTTCTAATATCATTATCTACTCCATGTCAAAATTTACCATTGATTTCAAACACATCTATCCCACTTAATAGAAATTTAGGCTAAGAAAAACTTACTACTTTTCCTTCAATCTTTTGGGTAATTGTTGAGCACCTTTACTTGATCAATATCTCTTCAAATCTCCATCAAAACCTATCAAAAATAGTAGCCCTCTTTTTCCCCTTCTCCTTGGCCATAAGCCACCCTTGCTTGCTCTCTTCCTTTTTTTATTCTTCCCCTCTCTCATGGTTATGTTAAAGAATGAAGCAACTTTGTCTTACTTTTTTAATTTTTATACTCCCCCTTAATGCTACATATGTCACTCTATAATTGGTCTACTCAAATGACTCATTAATCCACTAACTTTCATACAAAAAGGCCAAATTTTCCTTCAATGAATTTAATTCACCAACTAACCGAATTAAGTTTTGAAATTATTCTGTAACCTTCTTATTGTCAAATTGACCATGAAATACACTAATTAGGGTCAATACTTATTGATTGGATGCTTTAAAAAAAATTGAATGGGTTTAAAATTATCAATACCCATTATTTTTCCAAAAAGCACATTTTAGTCCTAAACTTTTGGAACTCCCAAAATCCATCCGTTCGGACTTATTTTCAATCCATTTTAGTATCATTAAACTTTAATATTTAATTCAATATTTCAATGTTACGTCCCCTAAAAATTACTATTCACTCAGATTCACTATTTACCTAAAAATACTATTCACTGAAAAAATTGTTATATTAAATGAAAGGAAAGGTTTGAGGTTTTACAATTTGAATGGAGAGACAACAAGGCCAACTTCAAATGATCCAAATATAGCAATATAGAGGTCTAAAAATTCCTTGACCATATTTGGTTGATAAATTCCATAGAACCTACAATCAGAAAACCTCATATGTTTCTTCCAACAGCTAAATATGTATAGGATACGGTTCGAGAGATGTGTTCTAATTTTAAAATTTCTTCTCAAATTTTCGAACAAAAATGAAGCTATGGAAGGCTAAGCAAGGAGACCATAACGTTACATTATTTTACAACAAACTTTTAAATTTATGGCATGAATTGGACCTATGTTATAAAGATGATTAGGATTGTCTGAATGACAATGGTAGACGTAAAATAAGGAAGGAAAATGATAAATTTTATGTTTTTCTTGTAGGGTTAAATCGAGAATTGGATGAAGTTAGAGGCCAAATTTAGGAAGAAAGCCTTTACCCTCTATTAAAGAGGTTTTCTCATAAGTAACGAGAGAGGAGATAAGGCAGAAAGTGATGATTGGCAACACCAATTCAGAGGCTGAAGGTTCTACGCTCATGACGAAAGGAATAAAGGCTTAGGGAGAGAGAGAAAATAACAAAAAGAAGTGGTGTAATCACTATAAAAGTGATTAAGACACCTGAGAAACATGCTGGAAAATTTATAGGAAGTTGAAAAGTTGGAAGAAAAACAATTCAGAGAAAATCGTACCTCCCAAGCCAACATTATTGAATCTGGGCCCAAAATTTCTCTAGTCCAAATCCTACCTATTTTATAGTTGACAAAGGTAATTATCTAGTTGTCCTTTATTTTAGTGTCAATTCAAATCATTCTAGGATAATTGATTATGGAGCAACAGATCATATAACTAGATCTTCTAAAATTTTTTCTTCTTATAGTCCTTGTGTAGGAATTTAATGACTCAAAATAGTATATGGTTCATACTCAGTAGTGGCTAGGAAAGGATCAATTGTTCTTTCCCCTGATCTTACACTCCACAATGTTCTTCATGTTCCTAAATTGTCCTACAACTTGTTATCAGTCAGTGAAATAATTATTGACCAAAATTGACAAGTTAATTTTTCTTCATATGATTGTCAATACTAATATTTGAATATGAGGAAGATGATTGGCAATGTTAAACAAGATGGAGGTCTCTATTTCTTCGAAAATGGATATGACTTAAACAGGTAATCCTAGAGAACTTGCCTTAATTTTATTTCAATACTTTTGTGAGAATAATTACATTATGGCATTTTAGATTTGGACATCTAACTTTTCATTATATGTGGCATTTATTTCCAAATTTTTTTAGAAATAAAGATCTATATTCATTTCAATGTGAAGTCTGTCAAATTGCTAAACATCTTTGAACGTCTTTCCCAGCACAATCTTACAAGGTCGTAAAATCCTTTGTTATAATCTATAGAGATATTAATGGATGTTTGAGAATAAAAAAGTAACTAGAAAAAGGTTATTCATGACTTTTATTGGTGACCACACTAGAATCACTTGGTTATTTTTACTCAATGGGAAGTTAGAAGTTGAAAGGGTGTTTCAGAACTTTTTAACATGATCCAAACACAGCTTCAAACTAGAATTCATGTTTTTGGAAGTGATATGGAAAATAATACTTTAACAAGGTTTTAAGAAATTTTTTTGTTGAAAAAGGTATTATTCATCAAAGCTCATACACTGACACCCCATAACAAAATGGAATAGCAAAAAGAATAAATAAACATCTATTAGAAATTACAAGGTCTTTGATGTTTTCAATTAATGCTCCTAAGTACTTATAGGGGGGGCCATCCTAACAACTACATATTTGATCAATAGGATGCCTTCGAAAGCTTTAAAATTTCAAACACCTATTAATTGTTTTAATAAATGTTTTCTTTCATCTCAATTGTCATATGATCTCCCTTTTAAAGTGTTTGGGTGTACTAAATTTATTCATATTCATTAAAAAAACTAGGGAAAACTTAATCCTACAACACAAAAATGTGTTTTTTTGGTTATCCTTCCACTCAAAAAGGGTACAAGTTCTCTGATCCAATAATCAAAAGGTTTTTTATTTCCTTAGATGTCACTTTTTTTAAAGATAAACCTTTTTTCTCTCACCACATCTTTAGGGACGACACATAGTGAAGATTCATTTTTTGAGATTTATGATAATGATGTAGATATTTTCTATAATTATGATTCAATCACTGATGTCAGATAATGAAAATAAAGATTCATCTTCAATGCCTTTACAAATTCAATATCGAGAAAAGAATTGAATGTATGCAAGACAAGATGGAATCATTTTAATGGGAAAGTCTTTTTAAGAAAATCCAAAATGACAGAAAAACACAGACAACTTGCAACATAGTCAAAAGTCTAACCCAAAAACAAATCTAGAAATTAGAGACCAACTAGGTAAATCTTAGTTTTAATCTATTTCTATTAAATCAGTGTCACCTGAACCAATGCCTATTCTAGAGTCAAATGAAACTTTAGATTTACCCATTACTCTTAGGAAAGGTTCTAAAACTGGTACCAAATATCCTTTGTATAACTTCTTATCATATCAAAGTCTATCTCCATCATTTCAAGCATTTACTTATAAGTTCTCCTATGTTTACATTCCTAATAATATACAAGAGGCTCTGAATATTATTGAGTGGAGGGATGCAGTCTTGGAGGGGGGTGGAAATAGAATGTGGGAGGAAGTTGATCTTTCAAAAGGGAAAACACTAGTCAGATGTAAATGAGTGTTCACTGTAAAGTACAATTATGATGGATCACTTGAAAGATGTAAGACTCGCCTCATTACTAAGGGGTTTACTCAAACCCATGGCATGGATCATTTAGAAACTTTTTCACTTGTTGCTAAGTTAAATACTGTGAGAGTGTTGCTTTCTATTACAGTTAATCTATATTAGACTCTATGTCAGTTAGATGTGAAAAATTTCCTCCCAAATGGAGATTTAGAAGAAGAGCTGTATATGGAGCCTCCCCTAGAATTTAGTGAAATCTTCGAAAAAAGACTATACAAACAAAAAAAAATCTTTATATGGGCTAAAATAGTCACCAAGGGCCTGGTTTGAAAGATTCTCGAGATTTGTGTAGTCTCAGGGTTTCTTACAAGGGCAACCTTATCATACTCTATTCATAAAAACTTCTGCAAAAGGAAGGAATGCGATTCTAATTGTGTACGTGGGCGACATTATTCTTACTGATGATGATTTTAAGGACATTGAAATTCTTAAAAATAATTTTTCAAAGGAGTTTGAAATCAAAGAGCTGAAGTATGTTAGATACTTCCTAGGAATGGAAATTGCTAGATCTAAGAAGTGCATAGTAGTCATCCAATGAAAGTATATCCTAGAACTTCTAGAAAAAATTAGGATGAATGGATGTGTTTCAGATACTCCTATAGAATTCAACTCAAAGCTGATAAAGTTAAAGGAGTTTCAGTAACTACAGGTCAATATCAATGATTGGTAAGAAAGCTAATCCACTTATCTCACACCAGACCAGATATTTCCTTTTTTTCAGTGTAATAAGCTTGTTTATGCATATTCCCTATAAAGAACACTTGGAGGCAGTATACAAAATCTTAAGATACTTAAAGGAAACTCTAGGGCAAGAATTATTCTTCAAGAAAAGTGATCAAAGGAGAGTTGAAGTCTACACTGATGCAAACTCGGCATGAGATCTTATTGACAAAAGATCAACTTCTGGGTATTGCACCTATTTGTGGGGAAATCTAGTAACCTGAAAGAGTAAAAAAAAATGTGGTAGCTAGAAGAAGTGTGGAGGTAGAGTATAGGGCAATGGCCCAAGGAATTTGTGAAATAATTTGGCTTAAAAGAGTAATGAAAGAACTTAAGAAACTAGTGGAGTAGCTAATGAAGTTTTTTTGTGATAGCAAAGCAACTATCAATATTGCCAACAATCTAGTTCAACATGATCGCACGAAGCACGTGGAGATTAACGGACATTTTATAAAAGAAAAACTTAAAAGTGGACTCATTTGCATCCCATTTGTACCTACAACACAATAAATTGTTGATGGCTTCACCAAAGGGGATAGAAAGATAGAATTTTGAGTTCTTTGTAATTAAGTTGGGTATGATCAATATCTATGCACCAATTCGAATGAGAGTGTTGATATTATAGAAATAATCAATTGATTATCTTTAGAGATAATTAGTTGATTCTCTATAGATAATTAGTTGATATTCTATTAATTAGTTGAGATTCTATTATTTAGAGAATAAATAGATTGTTCTTAATTTACGAAGGTAATTAGAATTTTATTGTCCTATATAAATTCCTTATACTATTCACACAAAAATTAAGAAATAATTACTTTATCTTCTTTTTTCGTATATACTACAAAGGAATTTCATGAAGCTAAGGTAGTAAAAAAAAAAGCTCAAGATATTACCTGAAAGAGTATAAAAAAAATTTAAGCCCAGCAACCTAGAAATTGTTCCTTCCATAGAAATATACAGCACAGGTTGTACAGAGAGATTTTTAGGAGTTGATGGATTTTATACTAGTTTGAACGTGTTTTCTAAGTAGCGGATGGGAGTGGACGGGCTGTTGAACTCGAGCGGATTAACTTCATTTCTTGACTTTCGTGGACGTGGAATAGCTGTTTCTATAACAAATCCATCAACTTTTTGAGAAGGGGGGTTTGGTGATTAAGTGCTACCATTTATTTAGATTATAAGGTATAACAAGAGTCCATAATTAAACGTTGATGCATCACAACCACCCCCCAGCCACCACTAGTTATTTCTCAAGTTGTGAACTACAGGATGAATTGTAATCAATGGCAATCCTTAAACTACAAAAAGAAAAAGAGCTTTTGATTAATGCTCTGGGAAGTTGGGTGTAAAGTCGGAGATAGTTGAGGTTACTGTGAGATTTTAGCTTAGATCATTGCGAACATTAAATAAGATTAGCAACAACACCCAAATCACAAAGTTACATTTTGACCAGTAGAATACTCTGGCGTTACATTTTGGCCAGTAGAATACTCTGGCTGTGTTGGACTACGATAATGTAAATCATGTAGCCGACGACTATAAAAATGTGCTTTCTGGATTTTCAACATAGAGCACTGCTGCGGTCATATATAATAATATGCAAACAGTTTTGGTCCTATTAATACTAGCAGAATTAAGGTATTTTGATAAACTAGCGGAGCAACAAGATGCACATAGGAAGCACAGGTTATTGTTCCGTTCTTCAAAAGGGCACTCTCAACTTGATGCATATGTGCCTGACGAAGATGCATTGGATAGTCTTCTCAAAAAGGACACAACATCTTCTGATGATCCAAGCAAATATCGTGCATTCGTACAGGTTCTTCCAACAGCACACGAGAAGTAATTATCTCCCTTGAGATCAAGCACATTGAAAGATGTCTTTTCTGGTGAGGGTGAGGGTCTTTTCCCACTTCTGCAGTTATGATTATTTGTCTTCGACTCAGTATTTGGTAGAGGACGTTGTGACTTACTCTGGGATGATTTTGACCCAGTCCTACCAGCCGGAAGCTTCAAAGGTCTTCTTTCCCCAGGTAACTTCGGTCCATCTGTTTGTTTGGTTCTTAGTATCCCAAAGCCATCAGAAGGAAGCTCGGGCTCAAAAAATGTATATATATCTTCATCCTGAAGAAGTAAAGAAAACCTATTAGAATCTATGACAAAGTGAGACGCCAACAATTGAAGGGATAAGATAGAATCTATGACAGTGAGACGTCAACGATTGAAGGGATAATATATCAAGCCTACGGGAGCACATGTTTGTATCTTTATTGTGATTGTCAAGTAACTTGAAGATGGTGCACTGTTCACAAACAATTAAAATTCTTGAAGCTTAATTGGGATTTGCCAACTAAGTGAGTTCCAGTAGAAACATGTGTACTCTATTTGGGAAGCAAATATGGTCGCACTGCTGTTGCTTGATTTTGGGTTATTCAGGCAACTACAAATGATTGAAAATGATTTTTTCTTGGAAACATTACTATTGTCCCAATGTAAGGTCTACTGATATTTTATTCTAACTGACGATAATTCAATGAATCTTGGAACATAGTCCACAAAAGCCTACAAATTAGCTTTCATAGATCATTGCAGTTGATAAATCAAGCTAGTTGAAAAGAGCTAAATTGCTACGAAGTATGTTTCAGGTTACCTTTCCCAGAAAATGTCCAATACAAAGGACGTAATCAATTGGTGTTGTCATGGATTTGCTGTGAACTATCTCCCCAAGTATTCTATCAATAAAAGCACCCTGAATAGACAAGGACCTATTAAAAATAGATAAGAACCATAATAAAAAAAATTTCTACAATTCCAAGTTTGCCAGGAGCTTTTGAAATAGAAAATAACTAGTAACCTTTGTAACACCAACTGCTCGAACTTCAACTGAACGGCTACCTTGTACCACATCAACAGATGCATTAGAAATTGGACCTGTCCAGAGATGCTGCAGCATATCTCTTGCTTGAAGTTTTCCAAATTCAATATCTACAGCAGCAAAAAGATGTAAACAACCACAAATGCAAAGACAACCTCAGTTGACACTATATAACCATCTACTTGCGTAAATACCAGAAGAAACAGCACCTGCATATTTGTAGTTCCACACAAGTGAAGTTTCACGCTGCTCAAAGTGTGATCGGGGAGTCCTCTCTGTGAAATACTCAAAAACATGCTGAAAACACGAGCCAAAGAGGCATATGATTCTTTAGTAGATAGTGATCAGCAATTGAAAAATGCAAACTCAACACAAGTAACTTCAGCACCTTCACACTGTCCACCCATTCCAGATTTGAGTGGTCTGGCATTGTTGTCATCCATGTTCCGATTGTATTGCGTAAAAACATTCCATGTTCAGCTGCCAACCACATTTCATAATCCCCAAAGTTCTGTGGATGAGAAAAGCTCGATTACAATATAAACATAATAGGTTTAGAAGGAATCAACCATAGAATTAGGTCAAATACAGCATCCAAAATGCTTCTATCACTCCCACTGAGCACAACAATGGTGGTATTTGAATCCCTGCAAAGTGCTTTTAATGTTTCTCTCAACTCAGGGTGCAACTTAAGTTCCATTTCTTTAATTTGATCACCCCTTCTCCCAGGTGTGTCCACTGGTTCTGTTAATGTTGCATTAAATCCCTGCAGTTTAAACAGCAAAATACATGGAACAATAATGAAATACAGTCTTAGAACCAACGAAACCACACATGCTAGACATGTCAACCCCTGGTTCCTTTTAACATAGAGATGTCATTAGAAATATCCTGTATGACGAATAGCAACCACAAAGGGGTTCCAACTAAACATGTCAAACAGAGCATACCAGTATAAGCAATCGATTATTAGACCGTAAAAATTGTGTAATTGCATCTTCTTCTGGAAGTGGAGGTGGGACTTGTTTGGTCCTTAATTGTGCTTCAACAACCGTGTCATTCAGTTCACTGTGAAGTAAGAAAAATGTGAAATGAAAATTCAGATAGCAGAGGGCATTAATAACAACAATAAACAAACAGATGGAACCCACTCTAAACATAATTCAGTATTACAAAATTATGGAGAATCCTACAGCTTGATGCATTTAGGCTTGTGTTACATGTGAAGGAACATAATTTTATAAAAATGTAGCATTTAAACTGTGTTCTTATTCCCAAGTATACCCCTTCAATGCATTATACATATACGGAATGTCACAGAACTCTTAATAAAACAAAGTAATTTAAACAACTCTTGAGTGAATCTGGCTCCTTTAAGTCAAATTAAATAATCAAGCAACAGCAACCAAAAATCTGCATAACAAATAACTATTTCAGGCAGGGTGAACAACACTGGTCCAGACTAAACTAGCAACTCTCTTCAGCTTTTTCATGAAACACCTCCGCAAGTTCTTCAACATAACTAATGCAGAGGTGAGTCAGGATGAAAATGATAGGAGTGTACTACTGTAAACTACATTAGTCGGACATCAGAAACGAGATTACTCCTCTGAACAAAATTACCACTTGCAACATACTGGCATGCAAGATATTTCTGCTTAAAAGGTTCATATAAAGCTGCAAATATTATAAACATGCCAACCATATTAGTTATCCTCCCCATGTCTCAGGCTTCTTAGTTGGTGAGGAGATCAAAAGCCCTAAAATTTTATATTTTATATGCTTTATCTTTTAACAAGGGATGGGAAACAAAAATAGATTCATATGGATATGCCAAGGAAAATAAGCTTACAAAAAAAGAGTCAGAAGTACACTTTTTAAATTAAAGCTATTCATCATACCTCACAAAAGTTTCTGCCCATTCCTGAGCCGTGTGGGTTGTGACGTGCCGAAAATTATGTAGATGTCGCTTCTCTCTTTCTTCCGCTGACATAGTCAAAGCCTGGCGTATTGAATCAGCAACTTCACTAATGTTCCAAGGATTCACAAGGATTGCTCCAGCACCCAATGACTGTGCGGCACCAGCAAACTATAGAGAACACAAAGCAAACATGTCAAAAAGTCAACACGATCCATTATTGCGAAAGATAATCCAGAACCATGAATCTTCCTACATAGGTAATAAAAGAGCAATTAAAACAAACTAAGAAAGAACATTTCAGATAATAAACATTATAGATATACAATATTCTGAGTACTACCAGGGCAACAGATAGAAATAACAATGACGATAATGGGAGGAAAGCAAATATTGTTTTTAGAAGTCCATATAATCTTAGGAAAAAATTATACAAACCAAATAAAACAAATTGCAAAACCAATTTATTTAGCCTCTAACTACAAGAACATTACACTTCAGCGCAAACTATAAGTGACATGAATATGTGAAATATGATATAAAAAGGTGGCAATCTAAATTTTTCACAAAAGAAAGTCAAGACAAGACCAACTTATATGGTCTATGAGGTTATGCAGCATAAGTTTTAAGCACTTGGGATCACTTGTTCCTCATTTTTATGTCATATCAGTCAAGAGGATAAATATTTTAATGATTTCATTTTCACTTGACAATGACATACAAACAAATGCCAAAATTAAGCTTATCATCCATCATTTACGTCCAGAAAAAATATCCAATGATTGCAAGATTCAACAAGAATGATTAGATAATATGAACTGAGGATTGCTATATTTGATACTTTATACATTGCAGAGGGACGATAAGACTCTAGGTAGTGGTGTTGCATCAGGATCAGTTAGATTAAAAATCATGTATTTTCAGTAACTTATATTTACCTCGCTGAGAATGAGAACACCTTTCTTTGAATCTTGGCAAGCAACAAACTCATAACTGACAAGATTCATTCCATCCCTCAAGGAAGTTACTAGTGCTACATCTGTAGAGACCATATGGAAAAGAGAATTATGTGCAAAACACCAACTATTATTAAACAAGACATGCTTTCCGAAACCTTCATGCAATAATCTATGCAAACTATTAACTCTATTCATCAAGGGTAAGATTTAGTTCTGTCAAAATTTTTCTTGTAACAACATATTTAAGGCAGTTGCAGTACCTAATAGCAATTCTTTTTTTTTTTCTTTGATCATATTATGAGCACTAAAACAACAACAACAATGTCCCAATAGAAATTCCGCTGAGATGCAAAGTTTAGGGAGATCCAAAAGTACAAAACCTTACTCCTAACTAGTAAAGCAATTGTTTCCAATAAACCCACAGAAAAAAAATATATTTTTTGAAAAAATGGGTTTGAAGAAAACAAAAATCAAAAACATAAACAAATAACAACATAAAAATCAAAATCAAAGTAAATAAAGATAAAATAAATATAAAAATAAAAATAAGTAAATAAATAAATATACAAGAAAAAAGACAAATAAATAAATAAAACAAATAAGCAATTGAAAGAAAAATATGAGTTAGAAATATGAGTGCCACATATTAGCTATGACGGCACAATTTTGAAGAGGTATTGCACCTTTGTTAAGTTAACATCTAAGCGTTTTGAAGTAAGAAATATATACAACTGCTACCTTTGATATTATGTTTATGACATCGTAACTCCTCCACTTAACTCGTTTTCTCATCAAGATTCCACTTAGTTAACTTGGAAGTACATAATTTAACAGAACTGATTGTCCCAATTTTTCAAATTACAGAACTGTAAAAGAAGCATTATTTATCTTGACAGACCACAAGAAAACTTCTAATCAAGAAGTCATTTAACTAAGAAGTTTTAGAGAATGAAGATAGTACCAGTAACTGCATATAATGCACATAATGCATGAAAGTCCAAAGAGCGATCCTGTAACGGAAAAGGGCATCCTTTAGGAACTTCCTATTGCCTCATTGAGTAATAACGGAAGAGAAATAACTCATTAGTAACTGTATCAAAAGATCTCTGTTTCAATCACAAAATAAAACTCCTAATCTTGGTTATATCTGCAGTACCAAGCATTACACAGAATGAGCATTAAAGCACATAAATGGCTTGTACATTATCACTTTTTTGTCCATAATATCTAGAGAAAAAGAATAGTTATGTGACTAAGTACTTACAGGAAAAGATAGAGTCAAGATGTTAAGCAAACACTGCACTATTGCAAGGAAGTACAATTAGCTTAAGTATATGAGGAATGAATTTGAGAATAGAAATTTAAGTAAATGGCCAGGCTAAAGTTAGTATAAATTTTTAGAAAGAGACCTCTTCGCTATTTCTCACTCACTTTGGAATTGGAAAATTAGGATTACAGAGAAGATGCCCCTTCTCATTGCTAACGAACTTTGAAAAGCTCAAAATATGGAATTTTGGTTCGACAGATACTTTCTGAAACATGTGAAGTATGTGGAAGACCAGATTGATCTACTTATGGTCTGGTGTTAAGCCGCAATAAATATGATAAGAGCAACACAAAGGTCAGGAACAATAATCCAACAAAGGGATTGGAGTTCGATCACACATTAAACAACTTTCAGAGGAGCTTCCTAAAATAGAAAACGTGTCCAGAGACTCCAACAACTTTAAGTTTCTTTACCAACAAAGGGATTGGAGTTCAATCACACATTAAACAACTTTCAGAGGAGCTTCCTAAAATAGAAAACATGTCCAGAGACTCCAACAACTTTAAGTTTCTTTACTAAAGTTTCTCAATAGAAAAGTCAATTCCCATAGCTCTTGTCAGTTGCATAAAATGTTTATGTTGACGCCAGGAATCTTTGTTAGATTATTAGAGTTCTTGATGCAATATGATATATAAACCTACTGCTTAGTTATGGCTCACATTTTAATAACAAGGGTGGGGGTTATCGTCAGGAGGGAAAATTTTGTTCATAAGCATTGCACATGCCCATCAACTTGCAATGCTTCAGAAACTTCAACACTCAACAAGTATCTATCCTTAGCCTAAATCTCCCTTAACTTTCTTGACAAAACTAATAGCAGTTCAACCATGTCCAATGAATTTCAACACAATAAAAACAATCTGAAATGTTGTATTCTAATAAAGGAGATACATAAATGAAACAGTAGAAAACCACTACTTAGGGTTCATTCGATATGGGAAATACCATGCTTAATGGAGAAAAACTTCATCACTTGGCATGTTAGAAATAAATAAAAAAATGAATGTTAGTTTGATATGTAATCTCTAGTCCGGAACATCTTCGCGAAAAACTAAAAATATAAATTGACAACAAAATGCACTTTCTCATCCACTTATCCAAAAAATCACCATGTTACATTAATATTCTATTATACTTATCCATACGAAAAAGTGCATATTAATGATAGATAAACACACCTTATACCCAATATTACAAGCACTAAAGATATAAATCATTTAACATGAAAGAGAAAACTAAAATCTTCCTCAATATATTTAGATTTTTCATACAAATTACAAATATTTTAAGGAAGACCCATATTTTTCGCAAGTGTTTATTTATCTATTTTAAATATAATATAAACAATGCATCAATTCATCAATCTTCTATTATTATTTACATTGAACACCCTATTTAAATATTTCAATTTCTCCCATATCGATTTAAACTTTTTATGTGAGTTCATAAACTACAATTCCTTATAAATTGCAAGACACCTTAAAGTTTTATGGACAAGAGGCAAATGACCAAATTCAAGTTAAGATGATAAAGACCAGATGATGTATAGGGACAGCAGTCAATGTTCCAAATCTTCCATTAATGCGCCCAACAATTTCATGAACCTGGCTCGTAAGTTTTTGATCTGCATAATAAACAATATATCAATATATATATATATACATCATTCAGCATGAGACAGATTACTAGATGAATAATGCTAAGAATTCTATTATCATTGCCCTTATATTCTAAGAAAGAATTCAAGTAAAAGGATAACAAGAAATCAAAATGTTGGTGAAAGATACCAAGATACAAAGATGATAATGTAGCTTAGAATAATAGACTTGAAAAGAGAAGGAATTAAAGAGAGAAATTGGAACCTCAATAAATGTCAGTGCTCACAAAGAATGATGAGTTCAAAGATCCCTACTGCCCACCAAGGACACAATTTCTTAGCAGCTGAGAATTTTTTGCAAACTAGCAACACCTCAAAAGATCTTTATATAATCGAATATTCTAATGAAGAGCTTATCTTCCACAATCAACCCATAAGAAAGAGATATCAAACTATTGAAGTTGAAAGACCTGTCTACTAGAAACTGAAAATAAGACTCCTAAAACATTCATTATCTAGAAGACCAGCTAGAAAGGATAGCCAACGCGTGAAATAGTTGACTTTGTTGCATTAATATCTTTCACTTGCAGGATGGTCTATCATTCATCTCAGCTCCTCTACATTATAAGAAAAAACTACGCCTGTTTCAGTAAAGCATTGTCATCTCTATCATAGCAGTTTTAACTCAAGTAATATGATCTAAATTCCAAGTCCCACTATGTCTATTATAGCTTCTATTATTTATGTAGACCTGAACCGTCTAGATTGGACAACAGAATCGTTTTTAGTTTCAAGAAAACACAAGCCATTCAGATTAGTTAGGAAAGCAAGTTGAAAATCCTTGGTCTAAAATTAACAAATGAGCAACTCTATGATAACAGTACAAAGAATATTAGGAAGCCTACACTCGGGAACATCAGTTCTTGTCGGCACAGCAATTTGCAGAAGTACAACTTTATCACGCCAGTGAGAGTTTTCCTCCAGAAACTTTTCAAATGCAAGAATTTTCTGTGGAATTCCCTTAATCATATCAAGACGATCAACACCTAACATTACCTTCAAGAGAAATACAAGCAAAAAATGAGAATTCAGTATAAGCTTGGGAGATCAAGTAATGCAAATGATGCAGCCTTTTCATAAAATAAAGACAATATACACTCTAGGTTACTAGATAAAACAGCAATAAAGTAATATTAAAGTAAGTAAACTCTAGACCTATTTGTTAAAATTTAGCAAGGCACAAGCAACAAAAACAGTATTTTATATGCATTCATCTTACGCAGAACAAAGTCAAAATTATACATACAACTTAAACATGCTTCAACCAAGAATTGGTGAGAGTAGAACCTACAAACATTCACTAAGTACTGTAGTCAAAGACAACACGTTCACTTACATCAACAACAGAGGAAATATATCATTCAGAATATCTTAAAATTTATAAAAACCATTTGTGAGGTTAAACATTCACGAGCTTAAATTTTGAATCTTGCTAGGAATCTTTCGTCAAAAGATAAAACAGATTCAAGATAGAGCTACTACAAACACAGAAGGCAGAACACCACTATTATGTCACAGGCATAATGCCACTTCAAGCAACAAAAGTACTAATACATGACAAGAGAAGGAAAATCACATATTAGCATGTCATTATATGATGTCATTTAGTATGGGCTATTCACAAAGTATCTGATGTTGGCATTGAAAATATTTTTCCTTCACTAGAATCACTTCTACAACAATTGATCAAATGGTTAGAAAACGTCAGCTGTCCTCCAAAGTCTTTCCTTTTTTTTTTTTGGAAATTAAACTGTCCTGCAAAGTCTTATCATGCTATAGTCTTCCTTTTTATTTAGCAGAACCTACAATCTTTTTTGGCTCTTTTTTTTTTTAATTTTTCAGTATAAAGCTCTTTTATACAAATATCACAAACCCCGTAGAGGGGCCAATGATCAACACAAAGAACTGCTTTCTTTTCCTGACAACAAATAGTAAACGTAGCTCAAACATTTAACTCTTTATGATAGTTCGCCTTTGTATATGAAATGCTTTACCTTTCTTCCAGCAAATCTTTCTTTCAAGTCTTTGATGTGTTCCTGTACTGGAGGCAGCTCAAGTGCCCTTATGAATCTTTCTGAGTCAATTCCTATAGGAAACTGATGTACAGAGATTAATTGGGAATATAAATAAAGTAATGGCAGGATGTTAACTAATCTTAATGTAATATGTTCAGATGTTGACATGCTTCAGAAAACGCTAACACAATTGATTTAGAAAGAGCACATAATCATATTAACAATTTTATTCAAACATACTGCAGCAACTCGTGTCAACCTTCCTTGATCCTCAACTCCTTCAGGTGTTCCCTCAAGGCCTAGAATGCGGGTGCAAGCACTGACAAAGTGCCTTGCATAGTCATATGTATGAAATCTGTATAGAGTTGCATATGAAGGAAAGGTTGAATAGGATACAGAATAACTTTCTCTGACAATAAAATGAGAAAAATGAAAGAATTTAAAGAGTGCAAAATCATCAAACAAGGAAACTGAGTTGTAAGGACAATGTTCACAACTTAATTACTATTTATCAGCAAGTATATCTGAACTATTGTCTGACAACATGTAAAAATTGTAGTAGTGTCACTATAACATCCAAAAAATCAAGCATTGCAAACCACAAACAAGGCAGGATAAAACATAGATTGAAATTTTCTAAATCCTGAAGCACCTTTCTAATGAAAACTCAAAGCAATAGTTATTTTTTATTAATAGTAGAACAGGAAAAACAACAAATATTTCATTCCTGTGGTGTCAAACTAAGATGTGTAAATGTGCAAAGAGATGAGAATATTCCTCTTACTGGTGTATGGTTAGATTGCTCCAGAATTCATGTTTAAGTCACTATGTGCTGCTGTCTTAAATCTCATGTTATACCATAATATTCCAAGTAATGAAAGAAAGCATAATAAAATATGAATGGAACACCCTAATCACATTATAAACAGCACAAATCAAAAGTACGTCCTGGAGAAGTAACATAGTTGCATAAGTTTGATAATTCTACAGTTATCCATCACATAACAAGGACCAAAAGGTAAGGTAGAAGCATTTTCCTACAATTTGGAAGAATTAGCGAAACAAATGAATCTCACCCAACCAGATCAGCAGCAAGTACTGAACGCAATAGCTCTGAACGAGATGGCAGTGTTCTATGGATTTCAGAAGAAGGAAATGGTGTATGGAGAAACCAACCCACTTTCATATTGATATTGTGTTCTTTTAGGCATTTTGGTAGGAACATTAGATGATAATCATGGCACCAGACCACATCACCTTCTTCATAGTGCTTGTTCACCACGTCAGCAAACATCTGATTAGCTTTCTTATATGCAGCAAATTGAGACTGAAAACTTCGGGTTGTGGCCAAGCGATCTTCTTGTGGAAGCCCAAGGTAATGAAAAAGAGGCCACAATATATTGTTGCAGTAGCCATTATAATATTGGTGAACAATCTCTTCATCCAGGAATACGGGTATGCATCTCTAAAATAATCGGGGGACATGAGACAACAGAAACATAAAATTAACTTCAATAAGTACCGAGTCATTAAAATAAATTTAAAAAAAAAAGGTGCAATACATGAAAAAGAAAAGGGAAAAAGAGTTTAGAACTTGCCTTCTCAGCCAAAGCTTTGGTCAATGCCTTCTGGCCAATCTCATCCGGCACATTTACTCCAGCCCAGCCTATCCATCTTGCCTCAAACTCTTTGACACCTTTGATGACATCAAAAAGTTCTTCAGTGGAAGGAAAACATGTAAAATTGTACTCAAAGAAAATGTGTGTGTGTGTGTGTGTGAGAGAGAGAGAGAGAGAGAGAGAGTCGTATAAAATATATATCACGAATAAGTAACAGACACTTAAAATCAATAATTCAAATTAACTGAACCATGTGGTAGTTTGTAGGGTCAACAATTTTATTCATTTTTTCGATCTACAAACCTAACGAGGGCCATAATCTTCATCAGGAAGTTCAGTAACCAACCTTTTTGCCAAGCAAAACAATAGAATTTTATTAAAAAGAAAAAATGAAAAACGAACAGAGATCTAAACGAGTTACCTAGAAGAGCACTGACTAAGCCTCCAGCACTTATCTCTAAGGACCATGATTCTTCTCCTCTTCTAACTGCAGAGACAGGCAGCCTATTAGCAACAACCAATAGCCTTTGTCTCAAAGGCAATCCGTCCTGCTTTTCACATCCTTCGGGATTTTCCCTTACAGCTGCAGCAGCTGCTTCCAAGTATTGTTCAACATAGGAATTGTTGTTATAGTGGTCAATGTCTCTGAACCTGAAGCCATTTTCCCAAGGTTCAGCCCCTCTATGGCTATCAGTGGCCTCATTGGAATGGGAAGCTCTGCTACTTTTCCTTAGGTTCCTTTCTCGCACGAGCCTTGCAACACGATCCAAATAAGGGGTGGAGCCACCGTTGTACTGGTTTCCAGGCATGCGCTCACCCTAGAAGCACCAAACTCCAAATTCACCAATTTTTCTTTTCGAGAGTTGGATGCTCTTAAAAGAATTCTGTGTCATACATTTTGTTTCAAGTCAGAACCTTTACGACTCAATAAACACTCTAAGCCACGTCAAACACTCAATCTTTCAATTCAGTGATTATAAACTGCTGAACTATGACAATACATAATCATCAGTGAATTATTAAAAATGATTAAGCATCTTCAGTATGTTCATCAAATAGAAAAAGGATAACGAAGAGAATGGGATCCACAGAATTGTAGAAGGGAACAAAAACAAATGGAGTCTACAGAAAATCCTGCCTATATAAGCCCGCATTAGAAGTGACTCAAATATGAGAAAGCCATCAACAAGCACTACAGGTCTGGTGAGGAAAAGCTCTGCTGCTTCTCTTGATCGAAACAAAATAGGAAAAACTATCCACACATTGCATGAAAGAGAACACCGACCGAGCTAAGGTGAAGCTTAAGCAAGCTGAAATCTGAGAAAAGAAAAAAGGTAACAAGAGAATAAGTTTCAAACAAAGAAACCCACTACAAGAAAAAGCTCACAAGACAGCGTAAACGCGAGACCCGTGAGGCGAAAAAGCATAATTTTTAGGGAAAGGGAGAAGGGGGGGCCTAGGCCTACCATTTCCTATGGAAAATCGAACAATTTAATAAAGTAGCCTATGATAATGCTATCTCATAAAGCTTATACTTATTTATAATAGATTTTTAAAATTTTAAAATTTTAATTAAAATTAAATTTTAATTTTAATTAAAATGTTATTAGAATTACAAATAATTCTAATTAAATATTGATTATGTCTAAATATTATTTAATATCTCATACTGATCTTTTTATTAAATATTTTATATTTAATCACAAATTTTACAATTAAGTCCAACTTTATTCGGTTGGACACTCCATTGCATTTCATTTTCAATTTTGTTGTGAATTAGTATTATTTAAGCTAATAATTATAATATAGAAAAAGTTATCTCCTTCCAATTTTGAGGGAGGAATGTTAATTTTATTGTGGTTGTAATGAAAAATAAAACTAGAGATGATAAGTGAATATCTAAATTTTTAAAGGAGTGAACTTTCTTAATTAGTGAACTTGTACTTATTGAAGATATTGCCACACGAACACGGATCAATCACCTTTTGCGGGCTAAATTCTGTGTTTATGATAATAATTAAATTCAATCCTTGAAATATGACTGAAAGGAATGGGTGTGGTAGAAAT
>JAOTAY010000004.1:21707806-21722144 GCA_025629805.1 Erythroxylum baracoense
TATATTTAATTAAGATATTATTATTCATTAATTAAAATATTGTAATTAATTAATAATTACAATTTAATTATTAATTACAATTTAATTATTAATTAATTAATTCATTTGTACTAAATTAATTAATTACAATATAATTACTTAAATTATTATGAATATTTAATTACATTACATTATATTTAATTAAAATATAATTATGCATTAATTTAAATATTATGATTAATTAATTAATTATAATATAATTAATTAAATTATTATTATTACTTAATAGGTTTGAAAGATGTGTTTTGTTTTAGGTTTAAGGGGAGGGTATTTTTGACATTTCACCAATGTCTTTGGTTTCTGTCTCCGTCCCCTCATTTCCGTGCCACAGTCATGAAAGTCACAAGAATTTAATGTCTCTGTCTCCGGAGTCGGGACAAATTTGGGCGGAGACAACAACCAAACACCTTGGGGGACAGGATTTTCCTGTCTCTGTCATCTGTCCCCACCCACGGGGACAGCAACCAAACACTGCGTAAGTAACGCAAGATCTTTGATAAGCATGTCTTTTTTTTTTCCTTTTCTTATTGTCGATTATACTTATTAGCTAATAATTTTCTGTCTATTTTTTTCTTAAAACTTCTAAGAGCAAATGTCTAATAGAAACATGTACATACGTTTTCTTTACCCTCTCAGAGGTTGGTTGTCTTATTAGAAAAATAATTAAAAAGAGAAAACAGCAGCTTATACCCAGAAACAGTATGCATATAAAAAGCTGCAAAACATAAGAGACAAGACTAACAACGATATTGAAGATGGAGAACAACCATGCATATATACATTTTTTTGAATCAGCAGAAAGAAGCAGTCTCACAGCAAAGCGGTTAGTTTAGTTTTGTTGGCTTATGCACATTTATGCTATGACATAAAAGGACACTTTAGCTACACTCCCTCAGATAGAGACTGGGATATCACGAGAACAAGAGAGATTCTAAGTTATAATATCAGACAGGAAAAGATGTATATATATATGTAGAGGACACTTGTAAGTGAATATTGATCTGGGTTATGATTCCGTCATCTTCACTTTTCTGTGTATGTTTCCTAGTGGATTATAGAAAGAACATATAAAGATTGGTTTGGTTTGGTCCTATCACTTTCGAGGGGAATTTGTTCCTTCATTTTTCTTCTCATCTGCTTCTTTAGTGCGATTCTAAGTTATACATTATGTTAATGTAAAGTCATTTCCATCTTAACTTATTTCATTTCATTTTCATATTTTATTCCTATTCTGAATGTTTCCATAATTTGGAAAGTTTTTAAGAGTGGTCCAGATTATAGAAGTACTCTGAAGTATTAAATTATGATATTAAAATTTTATTTAATTGCTCAATCCCTTACATTTTAATTTCAATTTTCATGTGAAATAGTACTGTTTAAGCTAACAATTATAGTATAGAAAAAAATATCTCCTCCTAATTTTGATGGAGGAATGTTAATTTTATTGTGGTTGTAATAAGAAATAAAATTAGAGATGATTAATTGATATTTATGTTTAGAAGTAAATAAACATGTTCAAATCTTAAAGCTTGTTAAACTGATGACTATATCTGCAATCATTCCAATTGATGAACATTTTTTTCTAAGGCCTTAAGCTATTATTGTATTTGATATCTTATTTTGCATATGAGATGTTTTTTTTATAATCTTTTTGGGCCAATTGGAAAGCTTAATTTGTGACATAAGAACTTTTCGAAAGATCCCAATGCCCATGAAAAGTAATCATATAGTTATACTTTAAAGCAAAATATATCTATGTTTTATTTTTTTATTACTTCATTTATTATTAATTTTTGTTTAGAAGAATATTATTTAGTTTGAAACAAAAAATTTAGTTAACCTATGTGAATATGTTTAAGGAAAACTACCCTTGTCCATTCCCATCTTTTTTTTCTTGTTCTTTTGGTAAGACACCTTATTTTTTAGTTCCTTGTTCAATAATAATTTTGAATCACTCTAGATAAATCTTGAAGAAAAAAATGTCACTCTTGAAGTATGTCCGCATCAATTGAGTCCGTTTAAACTTTCTTAATAAGTAACTTTCTCGTGATCTTGTACTCCTTTACTTAGTGAAGATGCCACACGAACAAATATAAAATAACTGAGATTGAAATAACTAATAAAACTAAATAACAAAATAATTGAATAATTGAGTCTAGCAAGAAGAATAAAGTTAATCAACAACAGAAAATTAGGAATTATTCTATCCTTGTTTTGTTTCCCTTTTATCTTGTTGATTCAATTTATGCTTGATCCTAGATATCTTAAGATTTTGATTATCTTCTCTCAATATCTAATCAAGTAATCCCAGTTGAATTCGATATTAATAGAATTAAAACCTTTCAATTCACAAAACTACTCTATTAATTAGATTTGAGGCAATCCTAAGGATAATTAATTCACAATTAAGATCTTTTTTCAATTGTTTATTAATATGATATTTGCAGGTCTATTAAGCTATCAACTCTTGTTGTGCACCTTAACACAAATAACTTGATTCACTCTCTCGATTCATTACCAAGCGTAAGCATTACAAATATCTTAAAGCATTCGTAGATGTATTGAATTCAACAAGAATAAAGTTTAATAAAACAGATCAAGAATAATCCCCAAGATGGAATTAGAAACCCATAATCATATTTAACATCCTAATAATCCAAACCAATATCCAAGACAATGAAATATATGAAGAGAAAAGAAAGAAAAATAGGTTGGTGTCTTGATCCAAAAATCTGGAGTTGATCTTAATGTCTCCTCTTTAATCTCATTAAATCTAATGTGCAGCCTTCTTTTTGGTGTTTTTCTTTTTCTTAAACATATCTTGAGGCTTATAGGGTTGTTTCTAGGGTTTCCCTACTTAATTTAGCTCCAAAAAGAGCCAAAAAATAATAAAAGTATAAAAAACTCATGTGTTGGAAAACACCAGCATGTCTTCATATACAATTGCCTCACCTCCTAAGATTGTGGCTTCTTCCATGCTTTAAATTCTTCATCTTTTCTTCAAATTTTCAGTTTCTATTCACTCACAAACATATCAAACACCCCTTGAAATATAACATTAAGATTAAATTCTTGTTTTAAACCAATCAAACACTTAAAACACATAAAAATAGTAACAATAACACAATTCTAAGTCTTAAACACATGATTATCATCTAAGAAAACATTTAAAAACACACTCAAACACCTGGAAAACATATTATAATCTACACCTAACAAGAACAATTCTAAGTCCGAAAAGTATGATTATCATCTAAGAAAACACTTAAAAACACACTCAAACATCTAGAAAACAAACTATAATCTATACCTATGAGCCACTCACCTTTAATGTCTTCCCTATTTTTAGACTCTTAATATTTACTACATCATAAACAAAAACATTAGTAATCATAAAAGGATCAACCCAATAAGGACATAGGTTGTATGGAAATAATTTATATCTAGAAAAATAAATAAGCACTTTTTAACTAATCATAAAGCTTTTCCGTAAGACATAGAAAGCTTTGGTCTTACATCAAGTTTATATGTAAAATTTTGCTTACAATATGCCTATACTCAATGGTCAATTACATTAATCACAAAAGTATATTGGTCATCTTGGGGGTGCTTTATGACATTAAAAATATTGAAACGGATGAATTTCCCTTCTATTGTAAGGGTACCCTCACGAACATCTATCTTAGTTTAGGTTATGTAAAGGAGCAGTCTCCCCAATAAGATAGCTGTAGAATTAGGGAAAATGTCATTATCCATATCCACCAAATAAATACGCAAGAAATATTAGTTTAGTCACCTACATAGTACATCCTCAATCATCCCATCTAGGTAGGAATTAGTACAATCAACCAATTATATAATAATAGTAGTTTCTTTCAAAAAGCCTTATTTTAAAGAAGCATAAAGGGAATGAGGAATAACATTAATTGAAGGTTTTAAATATAATATGGCCTATTTAATCATAGTGTTGCCAATTTTACAAGAAATTTTGAACATGCCTAGATCTTACACTTAGGAGGTACTTTCTTTTAAAAGAGTGCACAACTCTTCCTGCTCTTCTTCTTGGAATAGTTTCTGACTAACTCTTTCAATAGCATTATGTTATCACCTATGACTTTGCCTGGGCTGTAGGCTCCTTGAGATTGATCAATGTATTTGGGAATTACTACTCTCAACCTATCATCAAGAATATTTGAAATGAATTTGTAAATGGTGTTTCAGTATGCAATTAGTTTAAATTATGAAAAAGTCTTCTACTATCCCCCTTTAGAAACAAGAGTGATGTAAATTCTGTTGAGCTCAAAAAGTAGAACTCCATTCCTTGAAATACTTAAGAATTGCATCGGTAACAATAGGTTTTATGACATACCAAGTTTTGGTAAAAATGTTTCTGTTGAAACCATTAGGTCCAAGTGCCTTGCGAGGATTTAGTGATTTCAAAGAGTTTTCATTTTCTACAATAATGACAGGTCTGGTAAGGCTTTCTACTTCCTAAGAAGTTAAGAAATCGTTAATGATTTCTTTTAGAAATGGAATGAAGAACAAGAGTTTATAGGAGCATTTATTAATTTAGAGAAGTAGTCTACATCTCCATTAAGCATAAGCTATTGATTATTCAATATTTAATCACCATGCTGCAGAAAATAATTTTGTTCTTACATTTCCTGGTAAGAACAACTTTATGGAAGTAAAGAGTGCTTTTGTCTCCATCTTTGAGCCATCTAATGCCATTCATAGCTAATATTCTTTGCAAGATCAAGTGTTTTTGTCTCCATCTTTGAGCCATCTAATATGAGATCTCTGCTTCATCAATGAAAAATCATAGCTAATAGTCTTTGCAAGATCACTCATTTTTATTTTCTTTAGCTTTTGAAAAAGTGATGAGGTTGGAATATTGTATAATTCAAATTGGATCTCCTCTATCTTCCTTTTGGTAGTGCTTAATAGATGATGGGTATTTCCTAAATTGCATGAGAATATCTTCTTCATTTACTATTTGATCAGTTTAATCTTTCTTGAAAAAATGCATTATTTAGTACCTCTAATATCAAAACTTACTCCATTCCATAAGGACTCTTAAAAGCCTGCAAGATCAAACAAGAAGTTGTTAAATCTGAAAGGCATTCTAGGACTTTAAGAAATTGTTTAAGTAATAATAATAGAGTAATCAAATAATTTTCTATTTTGAAAAAGAATGAAGCTGGAAGGAAAAGCCTAGAGCCAAAGCTCATTCCCTGAGCATTTATTAAGTTTGTTCCTAATAAAGCACCCATCATTTTGATTGTTTTTCCAAGTGAGGAAGCATACCTTGAAGGGAGATTAAAGACCCATATATCTTCTAAGAACTTTTTGAAATCAAGACAAGGCATGCTTACAAATCTCTCACCTTCAGTTTCATCAAGACTAATGATTAAGTTAAAATCCCCTACAATTAATCAGGGAGTACTGATGCTTTTTGCAATCTCTTCGAGAGAATTCCATAAATCCAATCTTCCGTAACCTGTTTTATGAGCATAAATGAAAGAAATATGAACTAGTGAGCTTGTTATCTTATCATCTACCTTCATATGCATGATCTGGTTAGTTTTAGTTTTCATAGATGCTTGAACTAAGGAGCTATCAAAGCACACTATAATTCTGCCATTGGGATGTTGAGAGTGATTAGTGGCATATTGCTAATTATGAAGAATTATCTTGATGAGATTACACTTATCATGCTTTATTTAAGATTCTAAAAGACCAGCAATGACTGCTCTATCATCCAAGATTTGATCCCTAATTTAAAACTTTTTATGAGATGCATTTCCACTTCTTAACATTCCAATTTAGAATTATCATTTATGGGAATCCACTAAAAGGGATTTTTTTTCTTCTATTGGATCTTCTTCTACTTGCTGGCTCAAATTCAGTTATGCTACCACACTCTCCATCTATATTTTCTAGAGATTATTGATTAGAGGTGTCTATATCATGCATTGCCTCATCTTGTCTTACCTCTCTCCCCACTAGAGTGCTAGTTTCTTTCTCAGTTGATGACTTGTGACTATTTGTTTGATTGGTTTCAGGCAGTGTGTGTTCAGGATCTTTATAATTAGACTCATCTGGACTAATGGTTGTTAGCTTATTGAATTCTACTAGCTTGAAGACTTTAGAAGTAAGCCTCTATATTTTCTTCTTTTTTGAGTTAGGCCTCCACACATTAATGACTCTAACTACATCCTTAGTGGGTTACATATGCTCTTTGAGTCTAATAATGGGAATTTCCTTAGGCTAACTAGATCACTAACTAGGATGCAGACTATAACATAATTGATCTTTTGAATTTCAATTGTAGCTTGGTCTATACAGATTGGTTTACCAATGAAGCTAGCAAGATGACTAAGAGTAAAGGTGGTCCAGTATTCTAGAAGTACACCATGGATGTAAATTTATATAGGAATGTGCTCATGTTTGATGTCTTCTATGTTTAGTTATAATCTCAACAATTGAAGGAGAATTGGTTTATTGTATACGTGCCAAGTGAGTGAACTTGAACAAAAACATATCATCAGAATTCACTAAAACCTTCTCCAGACCATGCTTTCTCCATTTGTTGAATGCCCATTCTTTCATAATAGGGAAAGGACACTCCTTTATTAAAAAAGAAACCGATTATGATGGCATTCCATCTTTGTGCATAAGCTTTGAGAGTCTCCAAAGGAGGAGACACTATTCTATTTTCTGTAGCTTCGCTTGTAAGACAGTAGCTGAGCGTAGTTTCAGGTCTATTGGTGAGTAGAGGAGGGATTCATCCAAAGTCATAGAGGACCTTTGATAAAAAAACTATTAGGGGGAGAGCGTAATAACCAAAAAGCCTAAAAAGAAAAGAAAAGGAAGGAAAATTGAAAAACTATTCTAAAAATGGTAATGGAAAAAGTAAGAAGCTAGGAAAAAAAGATGAACTAAATTACCCCTACTTTCGAAACATGAAATAGTTTATACTAATTGAGCACAATTTACTTAGAAGGGTTAAGAAGCTAAGGAGAAAAGGAGATGATTGAGATAATGACTTCTAGAAGAAGGAATGACAAAGGATGAAACAAGAGCTAAGTAGAATTGATAAAAGGAAGAAAATGTGTTGAACAAAAACACAAGAGAAAACACACCACAATGGGAAGAGATAAGAGAAGAGAGAGTTGGTTTGACAAGAAGGGAATCCATGAAAGATGAGCTCCACTGAGACCAAATCGTGAGGAACCTCATACAGAGAGAGCTCTCCATCTTCTAAACTTTCAGATTTATTATCAGGTAAAATGAAATTATGTAAACCGCTTGGGTGGCAAAGGGTGATCTTTTGATAATTTTAAATTTATGTTCTTTTAAAAACGATTATACTACATCTAGCATGTAAATATGGTAATCGTATTGGCTGATATTGATTTGTACAATACAAAAAAAGATTCATACTAAACTTTAGTATCAGCCAGTACTAGTTTTGTCGATATTTTGGTTACCATCTAGTACTAGCTAGTAATGACTGGTAACTAAAATATCAGTCAAATGCTATTTTGAATTATAATAAAAAAGTTCTAAGACTAAATTTTGAATTTTTAAAATTTTCCTAACTAAAATAATAGTTACCCATATATAAAAACAATGACTTAATAAAATTGTCTATAATTTATTTGCTAAATAATAATTTTATAAATTAGAATATATTAAATAAAATTTTATGTAGTTGTAATTATATAAAGAAATTATAGATTATATAAATAAATATATTAGTTTAACATAATTTGAATATTATTTAATAAATAAAATTTTATATTTCATATTGTCAATGTACATGCTTTTTAACGTACGTATGTGAAAATTACTATGATAACCTTTAAAATATCTAAAAATATTTAAAATTAAATTCACTTATTATAAACGTATATTTTTTATTTTTATTTTTAAACTTTTATTTCTATAAAAGTTTAAACTATATTTTAACTGTTTGGTTATTATTTATATAAAAATGTGTCAAAATGATATTAATAAAATTTAAAAATAGTTGTTTTATTAAATTTATATTATTAGACACACTAAAGTCAAAAATTATGCTATAATGTACAAAAGAAAAAAACTCCAAATCAAAACCCAGAACTTCTTGTGCCTCGCTAGACCCATCAATCTCAAACGAAGCTTTTCTTGCGAGCTGTAACCGTCCAGACTCCAGAGAGAAGCAAAGCGAAAAGGTAAACAATGCTTTTAATTTAAATTCTTTCTTCTTTTTCTTTTCTTATTTTTTTGGCTTAAGTGCTTTCCTAGTTTATATAATTGCGTCATCGGAACCCGCTGTTGTTATGTTTTCGGGTTTCTGCGATTTGTTTTAGGTTTTCTTGCAATTTACGTTGTTTTGTGTTTTTTTGATGATTTGAACTTCCTTCCATCTGGGGCTTTTTTCCTGCCCTTGTATGATTTCATTAGTTGGTCAATTGGGTTTTTGCCTTTCGATTGAATTCGAAGAGTTTGAATCAGAGTTTCGCATGATTTGTTTATGAGATTTGAATGCTGGGAGTATGTTTGATTGTGTTATTTTTGGTGGTAACAGAATCGTACAACATGCCGAAGAATAAGGGAAAGGGAGGCAAGAACAGAAAGAGAGGAAAGAATGAAGCTGATGACGAGAAGCGTGAGCTCATCTTCAAGGAAGATGGCCAGGAGTATGCCCAAGTGCTTCGCATGCTTGGTAATGGTCGCTGTGAAGCCATGTGCATCGATGGCACCAAGCGCTTGTGCCACATTCGTGGAAAGATGCACAAGAAGGTTTGGATTGCAGCTGGTGATATAATCCTTGTCGGCCTCCGTGATTATCAGGATGACAAGGCTGATGTTATCCTCAAGTACATGCCTGATGAGGCTAGGCTTCTAAAGGCCTACGGTGAACTTCCTGAAAGCACCCGTCTCAATGAGGGCATTGCTGGTGGTCTCGATGAGGAGGACAACGGTGTTGGTGATGATTATATTGAATTTGAAGACGAAGATATCGATAAAATCTAGAAACTTTGCTTTAATTTCTTGTTATGAAGACAGAGATTACTGATGACAGTAACGGATAGATTACGAGCTAAGACTAGGTATTGCCCCCTGTAAATTTCCACGCGAGATGTTTAACTGTCTCATGCCAAATTCCATTCTGTTGAAACTCTTGCCTGTGCAGATCTTGCTTTTAGATTTTGCTATTAGACGCTAATATTATGTGCTTGATCAAATTTGCTTGGTATCATAAGTTATAATGCTCTATCATGGAAGGTGCATTGCCTGTGTTTTTAGTTTAGTTTAGCGGTGATCAACGCCAATTACAATAGATTTCTTCGAATTTGGTCTGGACATCCAATTTCAAGTGCATTTCTTGAAAGACAAAATGCAACTCAATAATCTACAATTGCAGTCTACTGCCATTGGTGAGTGCTTCAGAATATGGCGTCATTAAACAATGACAACCAGGAGAATTGAGGTTTTGAGGGTGACAAATGCTTGAAAGAATGAAATTGCTTTTATTAGTAGATTGTTAGATTACTATACTCTTTATGGTTGTTTTGGGTTTCTACTAAGGAACAACGGAATTTTGGGTATAGACTCTGTCTCTGTTATGGTTGAAAGGGTATCTGACACTAAGAAAGATATAATGATATAATCTTATAATGATATAGAGGTTGAAAATTAATGATATAGAGGTGATATGTAAATACAAGAAAATTAGCTTGGTTAGGATGTAATTCTGGTGATCATTTTATTTAGGCATAAATCATCTTATTTATAAAGTCTACTATTTTCATAATTTTATTTTTAGTAAAAAAATAAGTTAAACAAATTTTACTTCTTTAAAGCCTCTATATTGAGTCTATTTTAAAAGCACTGTGGTGAATAATAAGAAAGATTAGTAAATATGTAAAACACATACGTTTTAGGTTTTTCACGTTTATGCATACACGTGTTTCACTTTTTGCACATACGTTTTCTACATTTTTGGTTTAGTGTTTTCTTGGATTTTTCTGCGTTTTTTGTTTTTTTAATGTTTCTGCATATATATGTTTCGTTTTCTGCGTTTTTGGTTTTTATTTTTTGTTTTTAATTTTTTTATTAAAAGTCTTAACTAAATAAGTTTTTAATTTTTTAGTTAAAAAAATTAAAAAATAAAAAATAAAAATTACAGCAAAATTTTTTTAAAGAAAAAGTAGATATAAACGATCCCTTAGATTTGAGGAGAGTCTGTGGGCTATGCGCGGATGAGACCAGCTGGAAGAAGCTGGTATTAGCAACCACACCTACTCAAATAGGAGCACGGAAAGGAGCATGAGGTAAGCTAGTTTAGGCACCGTTCGTTGCTATTCTAAATTGGAACTCCTCACCTATGATCGTGCTGATGACCCTCTTATGTGGAATTACTAGAAAGAGCAATTCTTTGGGAGCTAAAGGATTTTGAAAGAAGAGACGATGGGGTTGCAGTGTTTCGTCTTAATAGAGAGGCACAACCATGTTCTTTTAAGGTAGAGCAAGAGGAATCGAGTGTACATTGGAAAACCTTCAATGAACAATGTCACCTTTGGTTTAGACCTCCCATGAATCTTAACTCATTAGGTGAATTAGATAACTTGAAATAGTTTAGGACGGTGGAGGAGCACCAAAGGGAGTTTCAGACTTTGTTGATGCGCACAACAGAGCTTACAAAAAGGTAGCAGGTTGCTTTTTTTTTTACCAGCCTCATCGATTGGAAGTGAATCTGCGACAACGATACAGCCTAAGGGCTGTCTGTTGGAAAATTACAAACAAAGTCATCTTCTATAAAGAGACATACGAATAAAATGAGTTATATATAAAGATATGACCCATAATTCAATGTTTTAAGCTTTGGGTTGAGATATAATGACTTAGTTATATATGGGTTCATTTAGATTCATTTCAGTTTCCTACCGGGCTTTCTAAAAAAACCTTTCATAGGTATTAGAGCTAGCTTAGTGAAGTATGATGAATAGAGAGGAGGAGCTAGTTCAATATAGATAGATAAATTCACTTATGAAGGGGAGATGTTGGAAAGTTATAAGTGGAGTCATCCCACGTCGAAAATAGATATATGGATAAAATGAGTTATATACAACTATAGAACTCATAACTCAATGCCTCAAGGTTTTGGCTTGAGATATGATGTCTTAATTGTATATAATTTAGTCTAATTTTTCTCAGGCTTTCTCATAAACCCTTCTTTGGTATCTATTGAGAAATCGGGACAAGATTCGATCATGACTGAAGCAGAATAATTATGAAATTTTTTCACAAATTGTTTTCTCGAAAATCAAGATCAATTTAATTCTATAAAATGATTAACACATAAATAATAATAAAGCGTGAATCTAAATTCGTATCTTACTATGAAGCTTGATTATATTCTTGTCGTATCTCGTTTATGAAATTAATTTGTCTTAACTATTTGTGCGGCCTTTAACGATATTCACAGAATGTGTTGAGAGAACTTTGTAACTCTTACGGAGAAGGTTAAGCAAGAAGTGCTAGGTTCTTAGAACTGAAGCCCATTTATAATAAGCTGAATTTTTTTAATAATTTAATTGAAATTAAATTTTAATTTCAATTAAACTTTAATTAGAATTACAAATAATTCCAATGAAATATAAATTATGATAAAATAAGATTCAATATCTCATATTGATCCTTATTTATTAAATATCTCATACTTAATCATAAAGTTTCTCAAACTTTACAATCAAGTCTAACTTGATTCAAATAACTTTGTTATCTTCAACCCATTATTTACGTGAGACCCATTAAGTTCTCAAATGCATTGGCAATAATTATGAATTATAATTATAATTATAATTCATAATTGGAATTAAATAAATTAAAAATTCCTTTTAATTTATCTTTAATTCTTAAATTAAACAATTTATAATCATAGATCAAAATTGACGTCTAGCAAGGCATTATGATCACTCAAATATTTAGGAATATCAAAGTGGTTTTGACTAACTTTTCCGTGCAAGATTTTTCCATATAATTCAATCCTTTCATCATATAATGTTCTGACTGGACAGAGTATGAAATTAATGTCTACTCTTTTTGAGTCTAATCATATTAGTTCTCCGCTATTAGTTATTGATTCAATTAATGACATTTGCAAACTATTTACAAAACGTTATTTTACCCTGGCGAAGGGTTTCTTGAATCAATACTCAAGAATAATAGAACATTCTTCCTAATTATTTTAGAGTGATGAATCTTACCTTGATTACACAACTACCTTTATATAGTTCATATTACATACAATGACTACCAATAAACTGACCCATGGTTAAATAGGTCATAAGTAGTATCAAAACATAACAATTTTTATACAAAATAACTTTGATGACCTCAAGTCAAAAAATCACTTACACAATCATAATAATGAGAATTCTATAGACATACAAGTAATGTTTCAAATGAATTTTTCATATCAGGTCTGTTCAGTGAACTTGTTTTCTAGCAAGCACCCACGCGTTTGTTTAAGTATCTTCATATTTTAGCTTATGAAATCAACTACTTCCTTCATAACGAAAAACATAACGTGTGCTAGTCTTTTTGCATTCTATTAATTTCTAATCTTAACAGAACAATGATTAGGAATAATACATAAATGTAATATGAATAACTGCGATAGTAATTAAGACAGAAATTGTTAAAGCCTTTTTCACCTTGAAAAGGAAGATATTTATATATTTATAGCGATGGCAATGAGCGATTCATGGGCCTAGATTCAAGTATTTTTAATGGACCAACTCATGAGCTATGCTCAGGTCCAAGCTAACTTTAAGACTCAGCTATTAGAAAAGCTGAATCTCGAGTAGGCCTGAGTCTGAATAACTTAAACTTGGACTTAATTTAAAAAAAATTGTTTTACACTTTTAATTTAAAAACTTCTTTTAAAAAAATTGGTTGGGGGCCATCCTTGCATTTTTACTCTTAATCTTAGAAACAAAGACTTGTAAAGTTCATCTTCATTTAAAAGAGGATGCATGCACAATAGATTTCTGTATGTTTATTGAAGAAGATGATGATAAATTTTCAGGTAAAATTCACATAATGGATGTAAACTACCAGTTATTTGGTTCAACCATTATAAATTGATTTTATTTCTCTCTCTCTTATTCTCTTTTATTATTGTTACGGTTGCTTTTGTGATTGGTATCATTAAATTGTCATAATCATTCATTGGGATCAATAACTTATTTACTAATTTTTAAATAAAAAAGTTAACATGTAAATTACCTCCCTCTTACATGTTATCTATGACCCATCACTTTATTATTTATGTATTTACATTTGTAATTATTTTTAATCTACTAAACAATGTCACAATAGAATTTACTGAATCCTTCACACCTAGATTCATTGTTTGCATATGGTAACACCGCTGACGTGGATGGTTCAAAAGTTTGGCACTTGTTATATAGGACCAGGGTTTCAAACTGTAAAAGAGGTGAGAGATACAAGTGCCCATTTGGTATTTGAGTAGTTAAGTCCAAATCTTAACCGAACTTTTCTTACTTGGGCCAGACCCACACCTGGAAATAAAAGCAAGAGAGCTCCAAGAAACTGTTCTCGGTCGCTAAGATTTCGCCTTTCCACGTTCCTCTGGAGAAGCAAAGCGAAAAGGTTAACCGTAGTTTAGAGTTCTCCTTCCTCTATTTCTTTTTCTTGTCAAGTTCGATCTGTTCGAAGGTTGCTGTCCTAATTTCTGTAACTCTGTTGTCTGATCCCACAGTTTTCTGTTTTCAGGTTTCTGTGATTCATTTTAGGTTTTCCGGTTATTTCATTGTTTATTTTGTTATAATATAAACTTCCTTCCTTCAGGGGTCTATACTCGTTCTTGTCTGATTTCATAAGTCAAGGAGTTAGGTTCTTGCTTTTCGATTGAATTCGAAGAGTTTGCATCAGGGTTTCGCATTTTCTCCATTATTAATTGTATCTGTCTTATCTTTTTACTGGTATTAATCGTAGTTCACTTATTACGTTTGAGTACCTTACCTGTTTTCGTTGCCGTGCCAGGTGACTTTGTCTTTCATCTTAAACCATGATTTGTTTATGAGATTTTAATGCTGGGAGTATTTTTGATTGTGTTCTTTTTGGTGGTAACAGAATCATACATCATGCCGAAGAATAAGGGAAAGGGAGGAAAGAACAGGAAGAGAGGAAAGAATGAAGCGGATGACGAGAAGCGTGAGCTCATCTTCAAGGAAGATGGCCAGGAGTATGCCCAAGTGCTTCGCATGCTTGGTAATGG
>JAOTAY010000004.1:21741539-21753110 GCA_025629805.1 Erythroxylum baracoense
TTTGGGCATTTTGAGATATTGATGTATTATGGCTGAAAATGCCCACTAAAGCTTTGTAAAAACTTTTATATTTTGATATTAATGAAGTATGTTTGTGTTTTGCGGATGGTATGTCAATTTTGTTCATTGCATTTTTTTCAAGTTTTCCATAAGGGTGAGAATATGTGTTCTGGCTTCGAGGGAAATACTGTATTGATCTAGGCTGAATTGGATGAAGCTGCTTTCTTGGAAATCGTAGATTACTTTTCTAGCTTTCCAATGATATATAGTATGTAATCTTTGGACATTTGAGTTGAGAGATATGAGCATTATAAGTGGTAATGTTACGTAGGAAGTATGTACATGACAGTCATGATGAATAATGGGAGTTTGGGTCTGTGATGGCGTCATATCGTCTTAAGTTGACCATCTGAATCTTCTATCTTTTTGCTTCTTCTATCTTTTTGCTTCTTCTACTTTTTGCTTCTTCTATCTTTTTGCTTCCTCTGTCTTTTTGCTTCCTCTATCTTTTTGCTTCCTCTATCTTTTAGCTTCTTCTATCTTTTTGCTTCTTCTCCTTTTTGCTACTTCTACTTTTTGCTTTTTCTACCTTTTTGCTTCTTCTACTTTTTGCTTCTTATATCTTTTGCTTCTTCTATCTTTTTTCTTCTTCTACTTTTTACTTCTTCTATCTTTTTGCTTCTTCTAGCTTTTGCTTCTTCTACTTTTTGCTTCTTCTACCTTTTTGCTTCTTCTATCTTGTTGCTTCTTCTACCCTTTTGCTTCTTTTACTTTTTGCTTCTTCTACTTTTTGCTTCTTCTACCTTTTTGCTTCTTTTATCTTTTTGCTTCTTCTACCTTTTTGCTTCTTCTACCTTTTGCTTCTTCTATCTTTTTGCTTCTTCTACTTTTTGCTTCTTCTACCTTTTTGCTTCTTCTATCTTTTTGCTTTTTCTACTTTTTGCTTCTTCTACTTTTTGCTTCTTCTACCTTTTTGCTTCTTCTATCTTTTTACTTATTCTACTTTTTTCTTCTTCTTCTGTATACTGTTCATTTTGTATCGTCTAGGCCATCTTTGACCCTTTAGACGATAGAGTTTGCTCCTAAGGTCTTCAAGAAACTTATAGACCTATAAGTCCTCTCTCAAACTAGCTAACAAGGATCTTGATTCGATACCTATAACGAAAGTTATGCTAGTTGCCCCATTAGAAAAAGGTTCAATATGATTAAGGACAGAACCAAATTAAATGATTTTGGTGTCAATAGAGACTTAAGACAAAGGGGGAACATAATGTTCTTAAGAGGTCAAATTGAAATTCCACTTTGAGTTTTCCCACAAATATGTCCGGAAATAGGTTAAGTGAGTTCTTTTTGAGGATTGACTAGTTTGGGCATGCCACCTTTGTGGGATGCGCGTCCAGATGTCACTTAGGACGTCGGATACGTGACTCGCAAGGATGGGGTCCCAACATTTCTACAGAAGGATTTTGTCTCTCCTTTATGATGGAGGCTTCATTCTCCTTTAATAGTCTAAGAACCCTAAGTTTAATGAAGCCTCGCGTATTGTCTCGAATTGTAATTCCCATGATCGTGGGAATTAACAACAAACGGAATCCTCTTTTCTTCTCCTCTTTGATCTTTAGCTCAATCTCCAAGTTGCTCAATCTTTCTACCTACATAAAAATAGTCCATTCTTACTATAAATTAACATCAAACATAAAAAAACAATAATGGAAATCAAACTAAATGAAAAATAAATTGGATAAATGTGAATTTTGGCTAAGAGAAGTGGCATTTCTTGGATATGTAATTTCGAAAAAAGGAGTATATGTGGATCCAAGGAAAGTAAAAGTTATGGTTAAATTGGAAGCACCCAAGAATGTGGCAGAAGTGAGGAGTTTCTTAGGATTAGCCAGTTATTATAGACGATTTGTAGAAGGCTTTTCCATTATAGCAACTCCAATTACCAAATTGACAAGGAAGAGTTAAAAGTTTGTATAGATAGAAGAATGTCAGAGGAGCTTTGAGGAATTGAAGATTAAGCTTACAACTGCACCAATTTTGACTTTCCCTTCAGGTAGTGATGGATATACAGTATATAGTGATGCCTCGAGGAAAGGATTGGGATGTGTGTTGATGTAAGGAGATAAAGTGGTTACCTATGCTTCCAGGCAATTAAAATCCTATTAGATGAATTATCCTACACATGACTTGGAATTGGCTGCTATAGTCTTTGCATTGCAAATATGGAGATATTACTTATATGGAGTCACCACTAGGGTATTTACAGACCAAAAGGGTCTTAAATATTTGATGAGCCAAAAAGAGTTAAATTTGAGGCAAAGAAGGTGGCTAGAATTATTAAAGGATTATGACTTGATGATAGATTATTACCCGGGGAAAGCTAATGTAGTAGCGGATGCACTGAGTAGGAAATCCATTATAGCACATGTGAAGATGATATATCTTCCTTTATTAAAGGAATTAGCTAAAATTAAGGTGACATTGAGGCAAGCCAAACCCAGTAGTGTATTGGCTAATTTTAGAATAAGGTCAGTGTTAAATGAGAAGATTAAGTACTTGCAGGAACAAGATGAGTACTTGGGCAAGTTCAAAGAAGAAACTAAAAATGGTAAGCCCTCTGAAATAGGAATAAGAGGAGATGGATTGATGGTGGTAGGCAACAGATTATGCATTCTAGATATGCAAGAGTTGAAGGATGAAATTCTTCATAAGGCACATAATGCTCCATATGCAATGCATCCGAGGAGTACTAAAATGTATAGAGATTTAAAAGAACACTTCTGGTGGAGAGGAATGAAGAAAGGTGTTGTCTAGTATGCTAGAAAATGTTTAGTATGTCAACAAGTTAAAGTAGAACTTCAAGCACCCGCTGATAAGATTAATCCTTTGTCTAGTCCTGAATGGAAGTGGGAGAAGATTACAATGGATTTCTTAATGGGATTACCAAGGCCCAGTAGGAAACATGACGCAGTATAGGTGATTGTTGATAGCTAACCAAATCAGCACATTTCTTGCCAATTAGACAAATAGATTCTTTGAATGCCCTAGCTAAGAAATACATAGATGAAATAATCAGACTTCATAGGACTTCGAGTTCTATTGTCTCAGATAGAGATCCCAAATTCACATCCAGATTTTTGGGAAAGTTTGTAAGAGACTTTGGGAATTAAGTTGCATTTTAGCACCGCTTTCTATCCGCAGACTGATGGTCAATCAGAAAGGACATTGGAAGCAATGTTAAGAGCATACATAATAGATTTCAAGGGTTCATGGGATGATCATTTGCCTTTAATCAAGTTTGCTTACAACAATTCTTACCACTCAGGAATTCAAATGGCACCTTATGAAGCTTTGTATGGTAGGAGGTGCAGAACTCCTATTTGCTTGGATGAGGAAGGTGAAAGAAAACTTTTAAGGCCTGAGTTGGTACAAGCTACAATCGACAAGATTAAATTGGTGAAATAGAGACTCAAGGCGGCTCAAGATAAGATGAGGAGCTATACAGACACACACAGGAAGGAGATCGAGTATGAAGTTGGAGACAAAGTATTTCTTAGAGCCTCACCATGGAAAGGAGTCTTAAGATTTGGTAAAAAGGGTAAGCTCAGTAAAAGATACATAGGCCCTTATGAGATTATTGAGAAGATTAGGCCTCTCACCTACAAGTTAACCTTGCCGCTAGAGTTATCCAAGATTCACAATGTCTTCCATGTATCAATGCTAAGGAGATATACATCGGATCTTTTGCACGTAGTCCAACCTTCAGAGGTTCAATTAAGGGAGGATTTGACTTATAAAGAACAACCAGTGGCTTTTCTAGATTCAAAGGAAAAAGGTCTTGAGAAATAAGCCTGTGAAACTGGTTAAATTTTTTTGAAAGAACCATTCAAGAGAAGAGACAACATGGGAACCCTTGGAAGCCATAAAGGAGAAGCATCCACACCTAATTGTAGCTTTAGGTAAGAATTTTGAGGACGAAATTCTTTAAAGGGGGAGAAATGTTAGACCCAAAATTTTTCTTAGAATTTATTTTAATAAATTAGGAAGAATAAACAGAAAATTTAAATTCTTGGATTAGAAATTTTTTTGGAGTTAGTTAAGATTATATGTTTTATTTATATGTGTTTGCATGTATTAAATGGAAATGTTAAAATAAAGTAAGGAGTTAGTAGGAATTAAATTAAATGCGGAAGGGTAAGTTTAGAAGATTAAAAGTTTGTCTTAAAGAAATAAGAAAAGAAGAGAAGAGAGTCATGCATAGTAAGAAAGAAAAATAGAGAAAATCGTAGAAGAAACTAGAAGAAGAGAAGGAGAAACCGAAGCAAGGAAAGAAAGAAAAAGGAGGGAGAAGAAGAAAGAAAAAGGGTTCAATTGAAAATTTTTAGGTATTCCCTATCTTTTCTTCTTGCTTTAGTAGATGAAGAAACTAGTGAAAGTAGGTTTTAGGTTGAAAATGAAGAGAGAAAGAAGAGAACCAAGAAATTCGTTTTCTTAGATCTTTATAGATTTCTAACTGTATCTTAGTTCTTCTAGCCTAGATAAAGCTTATTTTGAATAGTAGAGCTTTATTGAGGTTCTATTCGTATATGTTATTTGAATGGAAAAAATATGTTTGTTTGAAGGGAATCACGAACATCGAAGGCAAGAGTAAGAGGAAGAACAAACTTAAGTTTGAAGTTACAAGTAAATAAGTGGGTAATATGTTTATAGTTGTTATGTTGATGAGCTGAATTATTTGCTTGCATGTTTACTTAAATGGTTGCCTTTTTATCATTGTGAATATGGGAAAAATATTCTGTAATTGACATCATGTTTGCTTGAAAGACTCTACTGCTTTTGATATTAATGAGAAGAAGAAAAACACAATTTCATGGAAATATGATTATGATATGAAATATGTAAGCATCGAATATTTGCTTATGTGGGTGAGAGAGTTGCCATTTCGTTCATCACGTACAAGTTGACCTATAGCTTTCTCCCGATTGCTCGTTTGTGGCATATGAGCTCTAAAAAATGGACTCATTTTGTTCATAGTGTAAACTTCGGTTTCGCCATTTTGTTCCATGGGATTCCCTCAAACCATTATATGTGTCCATTTTTGCTTTAAATTGTTAAACACAATATATGATTGAATGCTATGTTTCATGATTAAAAAATTTATATGATTTGATTTGTGTAATAATATGTTTATCTGTGAGCTTGAATTGTGGATAATTTGACTGTTATATTTAAATGTGATATAAATTTATGTATATGTTTGGTTGTATGTGTGGTTCATTGCTAATGGCTATAACTGTATTAGCTACTAAACTTCGCAGCTTACCCTACAATTTTCCACTCTTCAGGTGATGAACAAGCAAATCATTAAACCTTACAACTTCAGTAGATTCCGAGAATTGTTATTATCTTTTGTAACTAAGTTAGTTCGAATACCTTAGGTAGTTTTGAAAGCATGAATTCATGTTGTATTTTTTGGATTATGCAATTATATTGAGTCTTAATATATAATTGAAGTTATGTATAAACCTTGTAACATCTGAGAGATGAAACTTTGTCTTGTTGAGAAATGAATGAAAGAAGGGTTAAAGAACTTCTCTTTTGTATATGTACAGAAATTTCTTCTCTGTTAAGTGCCAATTGTGTTGGGAATAAATTTTTAGTTGTTTAATGGCTTTTGCATAAATATTCTTAAGCAAATGGTTAATTTGGAAGTTATGTATGTATAGTCTATGATTGTTGGATTCGGGTCTCGTGATATTGTGTAAGGTGTATACTGACAGTAGAGAGAAAAAGGAGATAAAAATGTGTTCTAAATCTTTAATGAATAAACTGTAATGATTTAGGCATAATTAGACAAAATTGTCTGCATAAGAGTTGTAACTCTTTCTCTTAGCTTTCTAACGACATAAAATTTATAATTTTTGGACTTAGAGATTGAAAGTTATGAGGATTAGAAGTAGGTGTACAAAAGCTGCACTATTCATCTGCACAAACGTGCAAATACCATTTTTGCTGGAAGCTTACGATCGTGCACAAGCATGATCGCGACGTTTGGCTATCACACCTTTGAAATGCACGGCCATGACATTCTCATTTTTTCATTTGTTTGTGTATTTGTTTCTACTTCCAACCGTGACTTATGTTTATTTTATTTATTTTATTTTTGCTATTATTTTCCAAAATTTCCCAATTTTAACGCTTAGTCGCCACGAAATAAGAATCATGACCCAGGGTCAACATCTTTGGTATCAGAACTCGAGGTTTCTAAGGATTCCTAGGCTTAGAATATGTTATACTATGAAATATATGATGACTGATAAAATGTTAGTATCGCTAAATTGCTAAATTACTTGTTTGAACTATTGAGTTTATTGATTGTAGTGAGTGACATGCTGCATATTATGCATACATGAGGAAATAAGATTACAATGAAAAGTAAGCTAAATGATAATATTCAATTATTGAAGGAGTATAATGCTACCTCATCGAAGAATAAGAGGAGTTATGCAAGGATCTGTTGCACCTAACTCTCCACTAAGAGAGTAGGGTCCTGATGAGTCTAGAGCCCCAGCGATTGCTGAGATGACCGTAGAGCGGGAAAGCGAGCCCTTTCAACCATAAACGCATGAGTCTCCTCTTCCTCTAGAGGAAATTCCTAATCCTTTTGATACAAGAATGTTCCAAGCCTTTACTCAGGCTTTTATGCAAGCTATGGGACAGATGCCACCTACTGCTACCGTAGCCCCATCCAAAAGAGGAAGACAATTTGACAAGCTAAGGAAGTATGGCACAGTGGACTTTTATGGATCAACTAATCCAGAAAAAGCTTAAACATGGTTAAGGAAGACGGAAAGAATATTGGAATAGATGGATTGTGAAGATGAGGAAAAGATCGTGTGTGTTGTACGCTTACTACAGGGGGATGCCTTACATTGGTGGGAAAGCATACCAGAGAGCCAGTTAAAGCCGCTAGTGTTAACATGGAATGATTGTCAAGCTGCTTATAAGAAGAAATATCTATCTGAGGTGTATATCTAGCAGAAGCAGAGGGTGTTTTTAAGTCTCAACTAGAGGGAGATGACAGTAAGTGAGTATAAGCGCAAATTTACACAATTATCCAGATATGCAGTTGAGCTGATGATGAGCGAAGCAGCTAAGTGTCGAAGATTTGAAGTGGGATTGTATTTAGTCATAAGAGAAAAAGTGGTTGCAAAAAATTTTTACGACTTTCAACAGCTGGTAGAGGCTACTTTGAGGGTTCAAAATATAGAAAACATAAAGAGTGTAGTGAACAGAAAGAGGAAGGGAAGAGAACAGCTTAGCAGGGGAGGTAGCGTGTGCCTATGCTAGGAAGGAGTGCCAAGACTTTCCCTGCACCATCTAAAGTTAGGAGCAATGGTTCAAGTAGGCACAAACCGACTAGAACTATTTCTCTTCAAGCCTCGACTGTAGGAGGCACAGAAGAGGAGAGGGGAATAATTCATTCTTTCCAAAAAGTGACTGTTGTGGCAAATTCCATAAAGGGGAGTATTATCGACTGAATGGAGCTTACTTTAATTGTAGAGAGAAAGGGTATATTGTTAGAGAATGTCCTCAGTACGCTAGACAGGAGGGAACTTAGACACAAGCTTCAAGAAGGATTGAGACTGTGGGAGTTAAGTCTGCAACTGAAGTGGGTAGTTCCAGTGCAGCGAAGAAAGTAAATCCTCTAGGAAGACTAAAAGAGCAACCACCAGCTAGAGTATTTGTAATGTTGAGGGAGGAAGTAGAAGCATCTCCAGAGGTTGTTGTTGGTATGGCTAAATTGTTTTATGATGAAATTTTGTTTGGATTGATCCGGGGTCTACCCACTCATTTATTTCATCAAGTATGATTTTGCTTGATGGAAATTTGAGTTTATTATATAATCTTTTGATGGTTAGTACCCTAATTGGACAAGATGTTATTATTAGTCATGATTATCCAGAGTGTGAAATATATATTGGTGAGGTAAAATTAGTGGTGGATTTAATGCCATTATAGACAAAGGAATTAGATGTGATTTTGGGTATGGACACCTTAGAAAAATATAATGCCAATTTGAACTACAAACAGAAGACAATAGAGTTTGAATTGGACAAAGGGAAAAAGGTGGTGTTTGTGAGAGATAGTAAGGCAAACCCACAACTTTAACAGCAGAGAAAACGATGAAGAAAGGGTATGAAACATTCTTGGCATATGTGTTAAAAACGAAGGTAGATGAAGAAAAATTAGAAAACATTCTTGTGGTCAAAGAATTTCCAGATGTCTTTCAGAAGGAACTACCAAGACTATCACCACTTAGAGATCGGGTTATCATCAATTGAGAATAAAGGAGTCTGATGTGTTAAAGACTGCTTTCAAAACACAATATGGGCCTTTTGAGTTCTTAGTTATGCCCTTTGGATTAACTAATGCCCTTACAACCTTCATGGACCTAATGAATAGAGTCTTTAAGCCTTTCCTAAACTAATTTATCATAGTCTTAATTGATGATATACTGGTTTATTCCAAGAGTGACAAGGAGCATGAAGAACATTTAAGAATTCCCTTGCAGACATTGAGAAAGAAAGAGTTGTATGCCAAATTCGATAAATGTGAATTTTGGCTAAGGAAAGTGGCGTTTCTTAGATATGTAATTTCAAAAAAGGAGTACATGTGGATCCAAGGAAAGTAGAAGCTGTGGTTAAATGGGAAGCACCCAAGAATGTGGCAGAAGTGAGGAGTTTCTTAGGATTAGCGGGTTATTATAAACGATTTGTAGAAGGTTTTTCCATTATAGTAGCTCCACTCACCAAATTGACAAGGAAGAGTCAGAAGTTTGTATGGACAGAAGAATGTCAGAGCATCTTCGAGTATAAGTACACCAATTCTAACCTTTCCTTCTGGTAGTGATGGATATATAGTATATAGCGATGCCTTGAGGAAAGGTTTGGGGTGCGTGTTGATGCAAGAGGATAAAATGATTGCTTATGCTTCCAGGCAATTAAAACCATATGAGATGAATTATCCCACGTATAACTTGGAATTGGCTGCTATAGTCTTTGCATTGAAAATATGGAGACATTACTTATATAGAGTCACCACCAGGGTATTTATAGACCACAAGAGTCTTAAATATTTAATGAGCCAAAAAGATTTAAATTTGGGGTAGATAATATGGTTAGAATTATTAAAGGATTATGACTTGATGATAGATTACGACCCGGGGAAAGCTAATGTAATAGCGGATGCACTGAGCAAGAAATCTACTATGGTGCATATAAAGACGATATATCTTCCTTTGATGAAGGAATTAGCCAAACTGAAGGTGATATTAAGGTAAGTCAAATCTGATGGGATATTGGCTAATTTTAGAATAAGGCCAGTGTTAAACGAGAAGATTAAGTACTTGCAGGAACAAGATGAGTACTTGGGCAAGCTCAAAGAAGAAATTAAAAATGGTAAGCCCTTTGAAATAGGAATAAGAGGAGATGGATTGATGGTGGTAGGCAATAGATTATGCATTCTGGATATGCAAGAGTTAAAGGATGAAATTCTTGGTGAGGCATATAATGCTCCGTATGCAATGCATTTGGGGAGTACTAAAATGTATAGAGATTTAAAAGAACACTTCTAGTGGAGAGGATTGAAGAAAGATGTTGTAGAGTATGTTGGAAAGTGTTTAGTGTGCCAACAGGTTAAAGCGGAACATCAGACACCCATCGATAAGCTTAAGACCTTGTCTATTATAAAATGGAAGTGGAAGAAGATTACAATGGATTTCTTGATGGGATTAACAAGCACTAATAATATGGGTGATTGTCGATAAGTTAACTAAGTCAGCATATTTCTTGCCAATTAGACAGACAGATTCTTTGAATGTCTTGGCTAAGAAATACACAGATGAAATAACCAGACTTCAAGGGACTCAAAGTTCTATTGTCTCAAATAGAGATCCAAAATTCATATCCAAATTATAGGAAAGTCCACAAGAGGCTTTGGGAACTAAGTTGCATTTTATCACAACTTTCTATCTGCAGACTGACGGTCAATCAGAGAGGACAATAAGGACATTGGAAGCAATGCTAAGAGCATGCGTAATGGATTTCAAGGGTTTATGGGATGATGATTTGCCTTTAATCGAGTTTTCTTACAACAATTCTTACCACTCAGGAGTTCAAATAGCACCTTATAAAGTTTTGTATGGTAGGAGGTACAGAACTCCTATTTGTTAGGATGAGGAAGGTGAAAGAAAACTTTTAGGGCCTGAGTTGGTACAATCTACAATTGACAAGATTAAATTGGTGAAACAGAGGGTCAAAGCAGCTCAAGATAGGATGAAGAGCTATATAGACACATATAGGAAGGAGATGGAATAAGTTGGAGACCAAGTATTTCTTTGAGCCTTACCATTGAAAGGAGTCTTAAGATTTAGTAAAAAGGGTAAGCTTAGTCCAAGATACATAGGTCTTTATGAGATTATTGAGAAGATTGGGCTTCTTGCCTACAAGTTAGCCTTACTGCCAGAGTTATCTAAAATTCACAATGTCTTCCATGTATCAATGCTAAGGAGATATAGATCGGATCCTTCGCACATAGTCTAACTTTTAGAGGTTCAATTAAGGGAGGATTTAACTTATGAAGAACAACTGATGGTGATTCTAGATTCAAAGGAAAAGGTCTTAAGAAACAAGACTGTGAAACTGGTTAAAGTTTTATAGAGGAACCATTCAAGAGAAAAGGTAACATGGGACCCTTGAAAGTCATGAAGGAGAAGTATACACACCTAATTGTAGCTTCAAGTAAGAATTTCGAGGATGAACCGAAATGTTAGACCTCGAACCGAAATTGTAGCTTCAAGTAAGGAGAAGTATACACACCTAAGGGGGGAGAAATGTTAGACCTCGAATTTTTCTTAGAATTTATTTTTATAAATTACCAAGCATGAACCGAAAATTTTAATTCTTGGATTAGAAATTTTTTTGGAGTTAGTTAAGATTATATTTTTTATTTATATGTGTTTGCATGTATTAAATGGAAATGTTAAAATAAAGTAAGGAGTTAGTGGGAATTAAATTAAATGAGGAAGGGTAAGTTTGGAAGATTAAAAAATTTTCTTAAAGAAATAAGAAAATAAGAGAAGCAAGTCGTGCATAGTAAGAAAGAAAAATAGAGATAGTTGTAGAAGAAACTAGAAGAAGAGAAGGAGAAACTGAAGTAAGGAAAGAAAGAAAAAGGGTTCAACTGAAAATTTTTAGGTATTCCCTATCTTTTCTTCTTGCTTTAGTAGATGAAGAAACTAGTGAAAGTAGGTTCTAGGTTGAAAATAAAGAGAGAAAGAAGAGAACCAATAAATTCGTTTTCTTAGATCTTTGTGGATTTCTAACTATATCTTAGTACTTCTAGCCTAGATAAAGCTTATTTTTAAATAGTAGACCTTTAGGGAAGTTCTATTCATGTAACATCCCCTCACTTATGGGAAAGGGCAATTTGGTCTTTTTGAATGGGTTAGAATAATTGAAAGTGTCTTTATCATATTCATGCATTCATATATGCATATGAATAATA
>JAOTAY010000004.1:21832302-21847830 GCA_025629805.1 Erythroxylum baracoense
TGAGTGTGCGTAGGAGTAGATGTGGGGGGAGGGGGGTCTTCCTCCCGTTCGCGTATGCGAACTTTCTTAGTAGCGTGACGATCCATTAACCACGGTAGGTGTTTTGCGTTAGATCAAAGAAGACTTTTAACAAACAGGTAGTAGGCAAGACTTTTAAAGAAAGCAAAGGAAAACTTGTAGAGAGATATGAGAGCTTCTCTCTCTACCAACGGTAACTTCACAAATGTACAAGATTCAAGAAAGTAGCCTTTAGGTAGATAGACCGGTTGGACAAAAAACTAACCGGTTAGCTTATAAACCAGTCGATTTTAATATATAGAAGTTATCAGGTGAAACCGAACCGGACCACTGACCGGTTTAAATTTTTTCTGGTCAGACTGGCCAGTCCGGTCCGGTTTTTAAAACCTTGATTACTCCTATTATTTTAATCAAATTAATAGCCCTCACTATTAAATCAAAAAATTATCAAATAATTTTCTAGTGGGCTGGGATCTGATTTAAAATTAATTGATCTTGAGTTTGCCAAACAAACCAACTAAATTTGAATTAGGTAGAAAACTATTTTTCAATCACATCTTATGTGACTACTGGAACCATTAGGTGGCAACTCTTTGCAAAAATATGTCATATATATTATTCCTAACCTTGCCTCTAAATCCATATGAGTATGAGTTTGCTCATCCAAATCATATAAATTTAGTTAAGCAAGACTCGCCAATTTAATATCCGGATTAAAGTGACCTTGAGTTTACTCAACAAACTAAGATTTATAGAATTCTGGTTTTATTCTCAAATAATGGAAGGCAACTATCACATTCCTAATGTGTACTTAACATTTTATTGAGGGATTTAAATTTTCAAAAATTTATGGTGTCATCAAAATAATATAATCTTATTATATTTTTAATTTCAAACATAATATAATTATGAAAGAAATTATTTAAAACTTTTGCTTGATTCTAATTAGTGATTTGATAACAAATTTAATTCAATTATTAATTTAATAATTCAACTTTTGAATAATTAAATTAAATTCCAAAACTTTTCCTAATAAAATTCTCTTTGAAAACAATTATCAAAAATTTAGAAAAACACTTTTCAGTTTTATTACGAGTATAAATTAATTTAATTGAAGTTAAGTTGTTTTAACAAACGAAAAACAAATAAAATAAGGTGGGAAGCCTTCACACGCCAAAGGAGATTGTGCGCATAGTATGCCTTCAGAGAATGTTGGACGTGTGTCTTACACGCACCCATTGTTCTTACAAGTTCTCTAGAAACGACGACGTTTCTGGTGAATGTTCTAGAGAATGCTTCCGTGGTCGAAACGCTGCTCCTCGTTTTGCAACCGATGTCCACACTCGCTCGTGTGTTAAATCGCAACTCACGTTTCTCCAACTGCTTTCCCACACCTTCTGTGCCATCCACGTAGCCCCTTTAGGTGTCTACCAGTCGGCCACCATGCTTGGCGTCATTTGATGCCATCTAGGGGCGTTAAGTGACACCTAGTAGGCGTCGTGTCGCAGGCAACCTACTGGGTTGCCAGGTGCGAGAATCAAATGGGCGATAATCACCCATCTGATTTCATGTATAATCAGAAGCAACACGCAGAGGACAGAAGCAAAATAGGGCAGAAACACAGATGCAAAATAAATGTTTTCAAGAAACATATGCATATATAGAGAAAACAAATCTCCAATTGCAAATATACAGGCTGTAGTGGCGCTAAAGAAGAGCCTTGTTCGAAATAAATAAACATATGTTAAACAATTGGTTTTAGACTACATATGTGGACATTCCAGAAATAGTACACGCATATACACAGAATATATACATATACATTCACGGAAACAATTTCCAAAAATTAATAGAGGCAAAAACACATATTTTTCAAAATTGCTTAAGCAAGTTTCCAGAACATATAAATCATGTTCTTGTCAATTAATTAAAATTTCAGAACAGACAAGAACAGTCGCACAGTAGCATTAACATATTCAAATCTTAATTTTGCTATCAACATCAATAACAATCAAGCACATAATTCAAGTTAAACAATTAATGAAGGCTCTGATACTACTATTGGAATCCAACCGTGATCAAATCACGGGCGCAGTAAAAAATAAAAAAATTTACAGATTCTGAGCAGATCCTAATAATTGAATAAACTTGAGTGCTAGCTTCTAAAATGTTCTTCCTATTTACAGAAAAATCATTAGGATTTTTAATTTTTATTAAAATTAAATTCTTTAATTATAATTAAAATCTAATTCTAATTCTAATTAATTTAATTTTAATAAAGTCAAATATCTCATATTTGATTCCTAAAGTTTCTCAAACTTTCTAATTAAGTACAATTTAATTAAATTGATTTTTCTTTTACAAATTACTCTTTGATGTGTGACCCATTAGGTTCCTCATATATTGGCAATGATTATAAATTATAATTTTAATTCACAATTAGAATCAGATAAATTAAAACACCTTTTGATTTATCTTTGATTCTCCAATTAAATAATTTATAATCATAGATCAAGACTAACGTCTAGCAACATGTCATGACCACCCAAATATCAAGAATGTCAAAGTGGTTGATTTAACCTGTCCATGCATGATTATGATGTATAATTTGATCTTTTCGTAACCCAATGTTTGAATTGGACAGAGTATAGATACAGGTCTACTCTTTTCGTAACCCAATGTTTGAATTGGACTGTTCCTATAGTTGTCATGTAGAAGTGCACGCCAAATCGATATTTATATTGAAAATGTTTCTTGCAAGTGAATAGCTTCGCGGAGTTGAACGTTTACTTCTTATTTAAATCGAGATTGTTATCCCACACGGTTTGGTGTTGCTGGCATGAAGTCGGAAAAGCGTTAATTGGGCACCACGACCACGCAAGCGCAAACCAGCAAAGCCAGCAGACGACGTGTTTCGGTTCGGTTGGGCTCTTCCACAAAAATCGGAATAAATGGGACCCATCCACAGGAATTTGTGCCTAACCATGGCCATCAATTTTGGCTTTGCGCGTTTCCTCTCGTTATGTTGTGTGAATTTTTTCCTTTGTTTTTATAAATGCTTTTGGTGACTCTTGAATAGCCAATGGGTAGGAACTAAGGCTGTCAGGAGTTTTTTTTTTCAATTCTAATATTAAAGATTAATTTGATTAGAACTTAATTTTTTAAAATAAATTTGAATTTTGATGGAATTGGTTAATGTTGGATAAAATTGAACTTTAAATGACAAGCAGACATCATACTAGTAAATATTGGAGGATGGTAGAAGCTGAGAGGATATCATGATCAACTACTTACAGACGGCAGCGGCGCCGCCTATGTTACATATGTTTCTCATCGGAGAAAATAGAAAAGAAAAAGAAAAACATTAGCCACCAAATAAGAAGAAGCCAATCGAAGAATGTACAGAAAGGATCCATGTCGATGACCCCAGTATTTTGGCTCTAATACTAAAATAATTAATTATGTTTGTTATTAATTAACGAGTTAGAAAAGAGACAACTCATTTGTAATCGTAGCTTGTAGGAGATATAAAATAAAACCTCTTCAATTTTTGATGCACACAGACACCATCCTTTGCTTCTCTCTCTCTCTCTTCTTTCCGTTCTGATGGTATTCAACGGAGTGAATATCAAGGCAAAGGCAAAACTATATCCCATCAAAAGAGGAAGCTTTTGAAACCACCCTCGTTGCCCTTCTATTTCTTTCTTTAAGCCTGGGTTCTTGTGCAAACATCTGTGACTATACCCCAAACAAAGGACCTCAGAGACGTGAGAAAAGGCAGCTGGTGTCTTGCAAATATAGAAGAAAAATAAAAATACGAAAAAATGGTCCGTTGCCATCAGCTCCGAAAAGGTGACATGAAGCATATAGAAGAAGCTGAAGCGCTCTCTTCGGTCTATTACTACAAGAGAGCAAGGCCTAAGCTTCTTTCTGTACTTCTCCTCTGTCTTCTATCTTGCACCCTCATTTTCGCCACTCACTTGTTTTGTTCTTCCCGTGCTTGCTCTCTGTTCTGTAAGCTTTTCTTTGTCTCTGGTTTTCATGTCCTCTTCCATTTCTTTCATTGTATATGTGCATATGTACATTATATCCACATGTTTGTCTCATTTTTGTTCTATATAGATTCATATGGTCCAGAAAGTGAGGGGCTTGTTCCTGATATGGAGTTCAATGATTCTCTGTGTTCCTGCGCCTCCAACGGTTAGTAGTTATCTGTTTATGTCTCGCTTATTTGTTATGCCTCTTGCTCCTTATGCTCCAAAAACATGTTTTGTTGGGTGGAGATGGGAAGCTCTGTATAATAGCTATTTAACTATTGTTTTAGATATTCAGGAGTTCCTTATGCTCCATGGTTTCCTGCAAATCTAAATTCTTTAGTAATCTTATGGATTTCTGTCTGTCATTTTCATGGGTAATTTCATCGAGTAGGGAAACAGAAGTTGCAAGTAATTTCATTGAGTAGAAAGTAAAGCTTCTGTCACATTTTTAAGGACCATGAAAGTGGAGGTAAAAAGAGTTGTAAAATAATTTTAAAAAAACTTGTACTTCCTAATACTTTTACTGTGTTCAAGACAAAGTAGAATAATCCAAAAAATAGGTTTAGCATATAACTGTTGATAAATGAAGCATTTCACACATTTTGTTTTTTTGGGATAAAATTCAGGAACCATATGTTGTGATAGGAAGAGTATTCGAACTGACGTTTGTGTCATGAAAGGGGATGTAAGAACGCAATCTACCTCTTCTTCAATCTTTGTTTATGCCTCAAGAAACACCAGTAATTTCACCGACCTTGCAGCAAAAATAATTAGTCAGCATGGGGAACTCCAGCATGAAATGATCAAACCTTACACCCGGAAGTGGGAGACAAGTGTAATGGATACCATAGATGAATTGCACCTTGTAGCTCAGAAAGAGTATTCTAGGAGTAAGCATGGCTGTGATGTGAAGCATGATGTGCCTGCTGTGGTTTTCTCGACTGGAGGATATACTGGAAATGTTTATCATGAATTCAATGATGGTATTTTGCCCTTGTTCATCACATCCCAGCATTTGAACCGGAAAGTTCAGTTTGTGATCTTGGAGTATCATGATTGGTGGATTACAAAATACGGAAACATTCTTTCTCATCTTTCTGATTATCCAGCTATAGATTTTAGTGGAGACAACAGAACCCACTGCTTCCCTGAAGCCATTGTTGGTCTTAGAATCCATGATGAACTTACCATCAATCCTTCACTCATGCAAGGGAATAAAAGCATTATTGATTTCCGTAATCTTCTGGACCGAGTATATTGGCCTCGAATTAAAGGTTTAATTGAAGAGGAGGAACGAGAAGCTCAAGAACAGCCCAAACTGGACGTGCTACCTTTACCCGTGACTTCTGGAGCTCCTTTAGGCCTGGAAAAGGAAGTGCGTAAAATAATACTGAAGAGACCTAAATTGGTCATATTATCTCGAATTGTTTCTAGAGCGATATCCAATGAGGATTTACTCGTGAAAATGGCAGGAGAAATTGGATTTGAAGTTGAAGTTTTGAGGCCTGACCAAACAACAGAACTTGCTAAAATTTACAGGGCACTCAATTCAAGTGATGTTATGATTGGTGTTCATGGTGCTGCCATGACTCACTTTCTCTTTATGAGGCCTGGTTCAGTGTTTATCCAAGTGATTCCTCTTGGAACAGAATGGTCAGCTGAGACTTACTATGGGGAGCCTGCAAAGAAGCTGGGGTTGAAGTATGTTGGCTATCAGATTCTTCCAAGAGAGAGCTCATTGTATGATAAATATGATATGAATGATCCTGTTCTTCAAGACCCCAGCAGTGTGACCAAAAAGGGTTGGCAGTACACGAAGGCAACATATCTTGATAGCCAAAATGTGACGTTAAACCTCAGAAGATTTGGGAAACGGTTAGTTTTTGCATATGGTTACTCCATTAGAAAAGTGGATCATAAACTTCATCAACAACTACATTAAAATTCAGCCATTATGAGAATGGGGAGATATAAACATCAATTTATTTTTCTTTCATTACCATTCTTTTATTTGATCTTGTACACGGAAAGTAATTATTATTTGTTTGTAGAGGCCAGAGTTCAATCAAGTTATGTACATTCAGTAACAATAAGAAGGCAGATGTAAATGCTAGGATGTTGGAAGCAGTTGTTGCCCACTTCCCAGTATTTGATTGTTCAAACTCGTCAAAAATGTTTCTGTAACTATATTCTTAAATTCAGTTCTGAAATTGTAAATTGGTGTGGGCAAGTGAATTTTGTAAGTTAAAGAAGTTTAATTTTTCAGACCTAAGAAAATAAGAAGTTTGCTTCTATCCTATGTTTTTGGTTGTGAACCTTATCAACCATGTTATCGGGCTCTTCCGCGCCTGAATGAATGTCAATTGACATAGCTCCGTTGTAGTTATATACTCAGTTTGTGATAAATAGATCCTAAATATATTAAAATAATTAATTTGGACGCTTACGTCTTCTTGCTATAAAATAAGTTGATTCATACAAGTTATCCGTGTCTCAAGTTGAAAGAAAGAGCTGCTCTTGTAAGTGTTAGAAGCTCTAATTAAGTCATCCCTCAAACAGAAATTTAGAATCTAATAGCTCTAAGAAGGAGATAGAAACTCAACTTACTTTCCCAATGCTATCCAATCTAGAATTAACATCAACAAAGTAAGTTTTTAACAAATCATAAAGGTGTTTCCTACCTGAAACAGGAGGATTTAGAGACTTCGACTTTTAACTACTTCAAGGATACCTTAAGGATTAAAGCTAACTTAATTTCTTCTGTGCAGGCCATTAAATCATTCATTTCTCCAGCTCTCACACAAGGACAGATAGACGCACTCACAATTTGCATGTGGCAAGTGTGGAGATTGAAAAGGTGTTATTTACTATTCAGCCTAGCAAAATTCTATGGTCTACTAAATTCAATACTTCATTTTTTTTTTAAGAAATCTTGACTATCGGTACCAGTCAAGTCATCAAGGCTATGCAAGAAATTTTCACAATAAGAGAAGTACTAAAGGAAATGAAACAAGACATTTCTCTGCCTTGTTCTCAAGACCCCCAATCCTTTATCCCTTTAGGAATTAGGCCTATTGTATGTTGTAATACTCTTTATAAAATCATCTCCAAGATCTTAGCTACTAGATTGCAAGTTATCCTAAGGCACATTATCAATCCCATTCAAGGAGCTTTCATTCAAAGAAGAAATGTTGGGATAATATACTAATGGCACATAAGTTATTTTAAGTTTTACCATAGGAAAAGTCCATTAGAAGCTACTCTATAAAGAAAGAATTTCACAAAGCATTCAAGTCCATTAACTAAAAATTCATAATGGATACTCTTGAGAATTTCACAAATCGTTCAAGTCCATTAACTAAAAATTCATAATGGATAATCTTGAGGCATTTGGTTTCCTTAGCAAATTCACCAATTAGTTGGAACAATGCATCACAATTCCCTCTTATGGTTTATTAGTCAATGGTGAACCAACGTATGTATTCAAGCTAAGGGTTTAAGACAGAGGGACCTCGTCTCACTAGACATATGCATAGACGTTTTGACTAGATTTATTGCACACAACATCTATCTGGGAAAGCCTTTCAAGTACCATTACAAGTGTAAGAAACTGAAATTGTTCAATTTATCTTTTGATGTCAACCTGTTGCTTTGTGGTGTTAAAATCCAATCGATTAAAACTATTATGGAGTCCATGTGATATTTTACCTTTTTTTTTCAAGACTTACAATTAACTACTTTAAAAGTCAATTGTATGTCTTTGCTAGTCCAATTGAGTTAGTTTAATAACTTTCCATCTTTTTAGGCGCCTCATTTTAGATACTCAGGGATATCCATCACAACCACAAGATCTACATACAAATTTTGCATTACTTTTCTCAACTCTATATAAAAGAGAATTAAGAATTAAAAAAATAGAACTTTATCTTTTGCAAGAAAACTCCAATTAATAATCTTAGTCCTAATCAACCTCCACGTCCATTAGAGTTCACAATTATTCCTTCCTATGAACTTGGTGAAAGCAATAGAGAAGATCCTTAAGGACTTTTTTTAGAATAGGGAGACAAACAAGTTTCAAGAAGTCAAAGTTAGCTAGAGAGGTGTGTATATTAAAGGAAGAGGGTGGTTTTGGTAAAAATTCTAGAGATACTAACAAAGTCTTGCTTGGTAAAAGTATATGGAAACTATTCATAGATCAAGAAAATCAAACCTGATAACTTATGGACATTAATTAGATGCTGAAAATAAGGAATTCTATTTGTCACGAGATAAGAATATAGATTGGGAATGAATAATCAGTAAGCTTTTGGTTCGATAATTGGAACAATTTGGGACATCTCCATTTTCTCCCTGAATTTAAACTACTTAAAATTTATATTCCTAATCAAGCCAGGGCTAACGAAGTTACAGAAGAAAGAAGGTGGCATTGTGACCATAGAGACTTTTTAACCATCATATAATCAGTTCCTAACTATAATATGAATCCTAATAGAGAGGATTTTGATATTTAGATGAGGCATAATTATAGAATCTTTATAAACAACTCTTGCCTAACTCTATTCTAGGAGCCTAAGAAGATAGTACCTTGGAGAAAGATGGTTTGGTTCAATAAAAACTTACCCAAAGCTTCATTCATACTTTGGTTAACCTTTAAAAAGAGGCTCAAAACCATGGAAACTTAGATGGGAGAAACTAGGTAATATGTGCAAGCTCCATAAACAAATGCCTAAGAATTTGAATCATATTCTATCTAAATGTAGCTACTTTAACATCATCTAGAACTAGATCCTAATTATGCAAACTACAATATCAAGTTTAGAGTTGGTCTCAAATTATGAGTTAGTCTTTAAGAGTTAAACTTTAGAGTAAGAGTGACTCTAAAATTTTCAAATTGGACCTCAATTGCTACATTTATAGAATTTAGAGAGAAATGATCATAAGAATTTTTCAAACTATTGAAAAGGATATCCAAACATTGATCTAGAACATCAGCAACTAAATCAGAGAGGTCATTATTGTGAATGGGATTCACTAAAACTGTAATGACAATATGAAAATCAGTTGGAACTTGCCATAAGCTCCTTTATGCTCCATGCCTCATCGCTTGTAACTATTTTTCTATCATCTAAAAGAAACATCTGGGAAGATTTGGTGAATGGTACTCTAAATATCACATGAACTTTATAGCGCAAATGACCCTCAATATGTTATTTTAACTAGTTACTAACATACACAAATGCATGTTAGTAAATAAAATGTTAAGCATTATATTAACTAACTAATATTCATGAGCAGTTATTTCATGAGTATATTTTATCAAAACTTGGCCTATCAAAATGCTTTATTGAAGTTACCCAAAAAAAAGAAGAAGTTACTCATATATAATTCTCTCTCCCTTCCATTCTCTAACCATATCAAAATTTTAATATAATATATCATATTTCACAGTTATGCTTATTGCATTTGTTAACTTTGTATGGAGTCCATCTTTGCCCTGCAAAATAAAAGGAGATCATCTTTAAAACAAAGGTTAGTCAATCCAATTTTCTTGCATTTTGCATGATGCCTGTATTTGGAGTTATTGGCACTTATGCTTGATGAGAGAGTTGAGAGTCTCTATGCAAAGAATGAAGAGATAGGGGGATAGGGGATCCCCTTGTTTGAGACCTCTTGCTGCCTTAAAGAATTTGGTAGGAGTTCCATTGATCAATATTGACAAGGAAGCAGATGTTATGCATTCTCTTAACCAGTGAGTGAATAAATATAGCAACCTGTGTGCCTTTAACATTGTCCACAAGGAGTCAAAACTCACACTATCAAAGGCTTTGTGAAAGTCTATCTTTTTTGTATAGTTTGGAGAGTAGTTGGATCTAGAGTAACCCTTCACTCTTATACTATGAGGATGTTATCCCCTATATGTCTGTCATTTAAGAAGGCACCTTGATTGTCACTGATCAATCTAGTGGCTAGAATTTCGTAGATAACTTTGTAAAGGAAATTCGTACAAGTGATAGCTCTAAACTCACTAAAGTTTACGAGGATAAAGCATTTAGGAATTAAGCAGATAAACGTTATGTTGATCTCCTTTAGAAGAGTCCCCTTGGAGAAGAACACCTGGATTGCCTATGTAATAAAGTGTCTAATAATGCTCCAGGATTTTTGGAAGAAAAAGTCATTGTGACCATCAGGGCTTGTGGCTTCAGAGCCATCCATTCCAAAAACTATAGTTTCTATTTTAGTTGTGTCCATAGGTTTGATAACAGAATCCAAATCTAGAGGTGATATTTGTGTTAATAACAGTTGCCTGAGATCTTTAAGAGTAAAAGTAAAGGGACTAGGGGTACCAAGTAGGTCTTTGAAGTATCTGACTGCTTCCTCTTGGATTTCTTGATGTGTCTAAAATATTGAGCCATCCTTGGAAGTGATGGAATATATTTTGTTGCGATTTTTCCTTGCAAGAATTAAGTTGAAAAAGAAGCTAGTAATGTTATCCCTATCTGTTAACCAGCTCACAATAGCTAGTTTTTGTAAGAGAGAATTATGATTGCGTGTGGCCTACATAAACTGAGATAACAACAATTATTCTCTGTCCAATATCATTTGATTAGTAAGATTTGAAGCAAGTATAGATTGTATATCTTGAAGTTCAAGTCTGTAAGAGTTAATAGCAGAAATTATGGATCTTTGCAAAGAATTTAGCACTTTTAGTTCTTGCTTAATGATCTTCAGTTTTTAAACACAATTGAATTGTTTGGTCCTGTGAAAAGAATGTGTTTCCCCTTTTCTACATGCTTCAAAAAATCCTGGTGCATTCACTAGGAAATTGTTAAATCGGAAAGGATGATGTTTTATTACTTTCTGGAACAAGTTGGCAACAACAATTGGTGTGTAATCCAAGAAGAGAGGATCTTTAAAAGTAGCAATATTGTTGGGAAAATGTCTAAGCCAGATGTCATTAACTAGGGCCTAATCCAATTTCTTTTTGATATGCTAATCAAATTTCTATTTATTGGACCAGGTAAAAGTGTGTCCAACATACTTAAGATTAGTCATTTTTAGGTCCTCCATACATTCTTTCAAATCAAATGTGTAGTTCTTTAAATTGCAATTTCCTTATTCCTCTAATGAATATAAGACTAAATTGAAGTCTCCACAGATAAGCCATGGATTGGAGATGCTATTGTTGATAGATTTAAGATTGTTTCGTAAGCATATTCTCCGAAATCTAAAATTGTTTGAATATATAATTGATAAGTTCAAATTGATGTGCTCTTACATGAAAAATGGGTTAACATGCATAGCTTGGTCAGTTGAGTCTAATAAGTCTACCATGAGTTCATCCTTCCAATCGCAGATGATAATTCTACCAAGAGCATGATGGTTATGATTTGTAAGCATATTCCAATGGGAACCAAAAATCTCCAACTTAGCTAGATTTTCTTATGTGATTTTGGTTTCAAGTAATCCAATGATGAGAGGTTTCTCCCGCAAAACAAAGTCCCTTAAAACTGAAAGTTTAGTGGGACAATTTATTCCTCTAACATTTTATTTGATGATATTTGACAGCGCATTGTAACACTAGTCAAAATAAAAACTAGACCTACTACTGTAGTAGTGGCGAGTCTAGGTCGATCCCAAAGAGAGTGTGTGTAAAGTATCTAAAATGAAATTAATCAGTGCTTAGGTTTTAAAATGAAACTAAACAAAGAAACACAAATTAAAGAAAATAAGCAAAGTGATGAAAGTGGTGAATTTGTTAGGAATCCGGTTCTTTGGTTCTATCTCAGCCTATTCCCTAATTAAACATATTTCGATGATTTGTTGTTCTCAAACCTTTCCTAAAAGCTATTAATTGTAGGTTAATCTATAAACCAGATTTGTCCCTCAAGTAGTGTTTAATCAAGATATGATCATTAATTAAACCTAGCTATCGAATAACCTAGGATACGATCTCTAGATTCAATTGGGTAACTGCATTACAAATTAGGAAAATGGATTAATCAAGGTAACAACCACATACGATGTGTCATTAACCTAAGTTATGTTATCCCTAATGATTACAAATCATTAGTCGCTACACATGAATTTCAAATATAACAATTATGTATTATATCAAAATTCTAGCAATCAGTTTATAAATAAACGATCCAATGAACGCATTAAAATCATCTTTTCACAATACCCAAATCCATACACATTAGATAATATAAACAATTTCTAAAGAGAGAAAGAAACAACAAATATAAGGAAAGAATGTTTAACCGGCTTGTTAGTGTCAATATCGCCTTCAAACTGATGTCGAGAAGCTACCCCTCCATGGGTCTTCTCATGGTGTAGAGCTTACCTCCCTCTTCGTGCTCTCCCAAAGCTCCCAAAGCTCCCTCATGATTCAGCCTAGTCGAAACACCTCTCTTCTTTTCTCTCGATCGAAACTCACCTATTCTCTCATATCCTCGGTTTTCATACCTCGTTTTGCTTTATACTAAAAACCTAGGTGATGTGGCAACTTCTCACGCCCATGAGTGATCTATCACGGGTGTGAGAGAGCCTCACAGGTGTGACATATTTTTCATGTTCGTGAGCAACTTCTCACAGCTGTGAGAGGCTTCTCACGATCGTGAGAAGCTTCTCACGATCGTGAGAAGCATTGCCAAGTTATGCCCAAGTTCCAGCCCTCTTCACGTCACAAATAACACTTATTTTATACCTTAAATGCTAGGTTAAAATGTATGGGACAGCTGGCTTCTTTGGTAGCATGGCTATTGTAATTCACTCATCTATCATATAATAATTAAATTAAAGTGGGGTAGTTGGTAAGAAGAAGTTGCTCCACTCTCAATTTTTCTTCAGCCTCCCATTCTTTGCTTCAGCCCTCCACTCGCGTCACAAAGAACCTTAAATGCTAGGTGGAATGGCAGCTTGTTTGCATAGGCATGAGAGTGTCTCCTGCCTTTGCAAATTCATACATAGCCATGAGTGATGTTCACGGCTGTGCAGTAATTCCAGCAGGTCTTATGGCTGTGCAGTAATTCTAGCAGGCCGTGAGCTTCTCTTCAGTAGTTTCTTCATTTTTTGTCTTCTTTTTGTCTTTATTTGCTCTAATCTTCCTCATTCTTGTTCCATGAAGACAAGTGGATATGAATCTTCCAAAAACTGCCCAAATGTAGTACTTTTGACTCCCTTTAGCTCCATCGCTTTCAAATTGTGCCTAAAACTATATGTGAGTCAAAGTGAGTATCTTAAGAAATTTGATTTCATTAATCACTAAACGTTATGGAATAATTATACAATCACTTAGGAATATATCAGATATACATATTAAAGGGTTTGGTTTCTGGAGCCTTAATATGTGCTTAATTGATTATTTAATTATTTCATAACACTTAGCGATTAAGGACAAGAAATTGCTTAAGATAATCAATTTGACTTGTATGTGATTTTAAGCACATTTTAGAAGTAAAGAAGTTAAAATGAGTCAAAAGCTCAATATTTTGGCTATTTTCTGAAGATTCATATTCACTTGTCTTCGTCGAACAAAAATTATAAATATTAGAGCAAGTAAAGAAAAGAAAATTAAGATGATGAAGATACATGGAAATTGTATGTGACAACCCATACAAGAATGAATTTAATGGAAAGCATTTTGTAATTATGGTAAAGCAAGTATGGAGAAAACGCATGCTACAGGTGGATTAAAGCAAGGACCAAAATGCAGCGCATAGCTAAGGAAGGAGCAAAAAACGTAGCGTAGCACTATCAAAGAAAAGAAGAACAAGATGCAGCAGAGGCAGGAGTGAAACGTGACAAGAGCAACGACGTAGCAGTTAGGAAGCAAGGGAAGCACATGTAAATGCAGACAACATCTGTGTTTCACGCAGACGTTTTGCATAAATGCAGATGTTTTCAAGTTGTGTGTAGGTTTTAAAGATAGTGAACAATTTAGTGGATCAGAATTTAAATAGGAAAAAGAGAGAGTAGCGGTAGCGTGAGAAGGACAGAAGAGAGGAATATAATAGTAGCGATAGTGAAGGGTTTTAGCTAGGTTATTCAGTAAAGGTTGAAGCATTTTTTTGGGAGAGACCCATGAAGGGCTAGATGTCCGATGCTGGGTAGGAGCTGACATCGATGTCAAAGACCCAGGTTAAGTGTATTTCACTGTTTTTGTTGTTTCTTTCTCTCATTAGAAATTGATTGTGTTATCCTATGTTAATTGATTTGGGTTTTGTGCATGGATAATTATATTCTCGTAATTGTTTGGTTATTTATGTATGAACCCATTGGATATTGTGAAAAGATGATTTTAATGTGTTCATTGAATCATTTATTTGCAGACATATTGCTAGAATTTTGATATAATCCGTAATTGTTGTTGAAATTTAGGTGTAGCGACTAATGATTTGTAATTATTAGGGATAACACAACCTAGGTTAAATGATGCATCATATGTGGTTTTGTTAGTGAGGTGGGGTAGTTTAATGTAATATGTTCTTGGAGTTTCTCTACAAACAACCCTATTACCTGCTAGCATCTGTGACAAATTAGATGCCATAGGTCCAACTTTCATCTTTAAATTTTAAAAAAGAAGTCATTGGAAAACAATTTGTGAACTAAAATCAAATATGCCTTAGGAATTAGGAACAAGAGGGGTATAAGCACTTTTGCTAATGAAATTGGGTTATCTCTTTTAACAAACAAAGATGCTTTATAGGTTAAGAGTTCTGAAAAGCAAGTGAGTAACTGTTGAAGATAACGTTCTACTTTACTGTTACTATTTTTACTACACTCATTTCTTTTGTAACATTGTTGATTTGTCTTATCCTTTAGGAATCTTATCTAGTATATATTATAGCTATCTTTAAGAAGTAGGATATGCATAAGACATCTTTCAGTAGCTATATTAGTGGAATAGTTGTTATTTATTTGACTATAAAGTCTATAAAGGTCTTTGGCAATAAATGCAGGAGAAAGCATTATCTCTTAAAAACGTCTCTCTCTGTGTAGCATCCCACTCCCGCAAGACCCGAACCCGACATCAATGGGTGATGTCGGAGCTCGTGCCCTGCGAGGGTGGCATGCTTGAGTAGTCAATCACTCAGAAATCGGTATAAAATTTTTCTTTTGTTTTAAACTACAAACATGATACGCAAAAGTCCATAACCAAATCAGGCCCACTTTATTTCATAAACATTTTCAATCATAGCAATACAATCATTAGAAATTTCAATGGCCATTTAGGCCCTTTTTCACAATATAAACGCTTTAGTTGTTCGTAATACAATTTTATACAAAAAGTTACAGAATAACTGATCAATACAAATTAGGAAATACAATGCAGACACGAACTGATCCCAACCTCTATCCTTCACTTGTATGCTGTAGGTATACTCCCGTTGGCCTAACGGGGTATTCTTTTGATCCTGAAAAATAATTGCAAATTTTGGGTGAGTTTTGCGAACTCAATGAGTGACCATCA
>JAOTAY010000004.1:21860543-21892111 GCA_025629805.1 Erythroxylum baracoense
AATAATAATAATAATAATAATAATAATAATAATAATGAGTTTAATAATATAATTAAGAATAAAAAATTGCTTATGTGTTTTGTTTCGGAGACGGGGACAAGAAATTTTGCCACTCAGTTTTGGAAGGAACAAAAATTTTATGTCTCTGTAATCTGGAGTCGGGACAAAAATAGCTGGAGACATTAAGCAAACAGGTCGGGGACATGACTTTTGTGTCCCTGTTATCTGTCTCCACCCTTAAGGACATGAACCAAACGCAGGACTAATATACAACCTTGTGAGGTGTACAATAAATATTAATCACGTGCAAGATGACTGAATAAAGTTTACAAGAGTTAGACCAGGTATAAAATGATGGAAAGTGACATTAGTAGTTGAGATTGGATTTGTAAGTTATCACAAAATCTATTTTTTATTTCCTAATAGATCATTTAATGATTAAAAACTTTGATAACTTCCTAAAAATCTTTTAACCATTTTTATAAATTAAAAATTTTTCATATATTTTTTATTCACCTTCCAAAATATTAAAACAAATCTCTAATCATTAATTGGAATAATCAAAAGAGTCTTTAAAGACCAAACAATTAAGTATTAGTAAATTAATTTAAAAGATATCAATTCAAAATTTTTAGTATTTTTAAACAATTATTCCTTAAACCCAAACACAAAATAATATATCCAAATTAATTTTATGGTCATATTTAAATTTTTAATAATTTAATATTTGAAAATTCCAAAATTATATTCACGAAAAATTTGAATTGATGTTTTACTAAATTGAACGTTGAAAAAAAAAATGCAAAACCTTTATATCGCGGATCATGGGCTCATAATAGAGCCGAAGCGCAATGTCTTTTAAGTATGGGCCTGTAAATGGATTCTGGCAAGAGCATACAAAACCTCCCCCATCACTGAAAATCGTAGCGTCCCACCCGACCAAGTTGTAGTGGGACTAGTGATGCAGAAGCGGGATCTCAACAAGTCCGGTGGCTTATCCGCCGGAGCCACCGCTCCATCTGCTAAGCGAGGCCGCCCCTTCGGCAGCACAGCTGGGAATGCAGCGGCAGCAGCATCTTCCGTCGACTCTGCTGCTCCTTCAAGTCTCCTCGGCCCGTCTCTCCAAGTTCACACCTCCTTTGCCGGTGAAACCAAACCCTAATCCCCATTTTTCATGTTTTTAAATTTCTGTAAATTTGAAATTTATTTAAACTTGCAAAGTCCGTGACTTTTGCAGACCAGAACAATAAGAGGATAGTTTTGGCTCTTCAAAGCGGGCTCAAGAGCGAGCTTACATGGGCACTCAATACTCTCACAATGCTCTCTTTCAAAGAGAAAGAGGATTTGCGTAAAGACTCTCTTGCTAAAATCCCTGGCTTGCTCGATGCTCTTCTCCAAGTTGTATGTTCGTTGCTTGCACTTATTTCATTTCATGAAACACTATGGATTGCCATGATTTTATTTTCCCTTTTCAGTATGTTATATGCGTATATGTCGGTTGGATTGATGCATTTGAATTGATAAAGCTATTATATTTTTTGATGAACAAACAGATTGATGACTGGAGGGATATTGCTCTGCCCAAAGAACTCAGCAAGAAGCCTAGGGTTAGAACATTAGGTACAAATTCACTGGTAACAGGATTTGGTAATGAGTACGAGGTTTTAGGATCAAGTGAGAATCTCAAAATTTCTGGGTAAGTGGAATATTGCCTTGCTTCTAGGGTGAGAAAAAAGTTTGGTTGGGTTTTTGAATGAAGGGTCTGTTAATGTTAGATAATTTCCAGGTTGGGATCAGCTTCCTCTGCAAATGAGGCATTGGGACAAAGGAATGGAACCAAAGCCCATCCTACAGAGTGGTGGTTTGATGAAGACGGTTTATTTAATTTGGATGAGGAAGGGCGGGCAGAGAAGCAGCTATGTGCTGTGGCTGCTTCTAATATCATTCGCAACTTTTCTTTCATGCCAGAGAATGAAGTAATTATGGCCCAACATCGTCACTGCTTGGAAACAGTCTTCCAATGTATTGAAGATCACATCACAGGTTAGCACAATTTCTAGGAGAAACTTATTAGTTAAGTTATTTCGTGCTATAATCTTTAATATGCTATTTATTTAGGGTTAGTTACTGACTAAGTGATAAATTCATTAGTCTTTCATTACTGAGTTTAGCTTGCCATCCAAATAGCATCAATATAATAATTTGGATAGTTCATGCGACTAGAGATTGCTCTATGTAATGACGCGTGCATGTTTGTCCTTGTTACCGTAATTGACTTAAAGCTAGAGATAAAACTTCATTTATTTTGGTCATGTCCATTGCTTTTCCTAGCAAGGATCAGTTTTAGTCGTACCTTTCTATCTTTCCATTCCTACGTGCCATTTTTATAATGCTTAGGTACCATGTCAAAATAACAGATGTTGAGGCAGATGTGGGGTTTTCATTTTTTTTAATGGATCGGTGTTAAATGTTGCTAAAAGTAATTTATTTTGGCAGAGGATGAAGAGCTTGTTACAAATGCTCTTGAAACAATTGTAAATTTGGCTCCGTTGCTTGAACTTCGAACTTTCAGCTCATCAAAGCTATCATACATTAAAATGACGTGAGTATCCTCTTTCTGATGTACTATTCCTATTCAAACTGTCTTTGTTATTTACCTAGCATTTCTGTTGTACAGAGAGAAACGTGCAGTCCAAGCTATCATGGGAATGTTGGAATCTACGGTTAAGGCCTGGCATTGTGCTGCTGCTGAATTACTGGGTCGCTTGATAATAAATCAGGATAATGAACCATTTCTTCTGCCCTTTTTCCCACAGGTTGCTGTTGTTTGGATGTAGTTAATATGGTTTGTACTTTATATATGTACCTTAGATGTGCACTAAATCTACTGAAGGCTTGGTGAATACTGCAGATTCGCAAGCGGTTGGTAGATCTTATAAGCTTTCCTGCAATTGATGCCCAAGCAGCTGCTGTTGGTGCTCTGTACAACCTTGCAGAAGTTAACATGGACTGCAGATTGAAGCTTGCCAATGAGAGATGGTAATTGGTCTAGACTTGGTAGTAAACTATGCATGTTTTATGATAGAATTTAAAGATTAAAGTTCTTGTTGGGAATTGTTTCTTACTAGGATGACACTGACTTTTCTTTGCACAACTTTCCAAAATTCAGGGCAGTTGATCGTTTGCTGAAAGTGATTAAGATGCCACATCCGGTACCGGAAGTGTGCAGGAAAGCAGCAATGATATTAGAGAGTTTGGTATCTGAACCACAGAGCAGAACCGCACTTTTAATGTACGAGAATGCATTTGCGGAACTCCTGTTCTCAGAGAGTAGATACGCTGATACTTTTGCCAGGATCCTGTATGAGTTGACATCTAGACCAAGCAACAAATTCACAATAGCCCGTGGTGTCTGGGGCATGTAATTGAAGACATTAACCATTAGGATGATCAGGTACTGAATGGAACCAATGCTTTAAACGGCGTAATTCAATGTTATGTAAATCCATTCCAAGTATAGATTAGAAGCAGAAGTGTTTTAGATCTATTAATCTTGTTTCACATTCATGCTTCTCTGTCATTCGAATTTGTATTGTTAAGCATGCTTTTCAGCGAGCATATATTCCGTTGTGTTTCCCATTTTAAGGATAGGATTTAATTATATTGTTGTTATTTATTTTGGTGTTCGATATCATTATTATTATAAAAATTATTTTATTAAAATAATATCTTACTATTAATGTTGCAGACAAAGTGTAGCTGAAAGTTTGTTCGAATCGGGTCAAATTGTTTTTGATTTTAATTTCTGAAACGGTTGTTTCTTGATTTTTTAAAACTTAAAGATTAAAATAATATTATTATAAAATGTTAGATTAAAGTAATATGATTTTGGGCAAGAGTTTGAGCTAAAATCTCAAATTCGAATCCAACTTAAAAGTCATTTGCAAAGCCTACATTCAACCACCACCGTCACCAACCTCTGTCCAAGGAACAGTTTTCTCCGGTGAAGCTAAAGCGACTATTTCTTGCTTCTTTAACTACATAAATGATAAATCTCACATTTATCAAATTAAGGAAATACAAATACCAGTATAGGTGCAGTGTCACTCTTACAGGTCCCAGCAATTGTTGATATTGATCAAGGCCCCGTATGCCTTATAAATTGACTCGATACCTTAAAATTGCCATGCTATTTAAGTAACTACGAAGTATAGCGGCTATCAATTAATATCATGAAATTCACTTTGTTGAAAGGAATAAAACAAGACCTGTTTGTTTATCAAGTATTAAATGCGAGTACTTCCCAACCAACCAACGACCTAACCATCGAACACCGGTTTTGTTTTGTTACTTTGATTGGTATTTTTCCCACGTCTTCAATGAAACAGTTGGTCAGCTAAACAACTGTCACCTGATAATACCATGCATGTGTTAAATTTTTGACTAGATCCAACTCCTTGCATTGCCTTGCGTGCCTTGCCTTCTTATACATGAATTCTCATCCTTTGGACGTAAACAAAATGAGAATAATTATATAGATCTGAATCGACTCGATCCTGATTTGGGTTATGAGCATGAGTTTTCCCAAGTATTCCTTATATTAAAAGTTGAATTAAACCATGGACTGGTACAATCAATAAGCAAAAGATAAGGTTTTCACGAGGAAATGGAAACAATTTTAGGAACATGGACAGGGAATTCATGAATTTCATCCATCCAAGGGTTCTTCTCCTTCGCTGGATTGATTGTTCTCAATGCACGCCACACAGCACTGTTACATTTGAATCCTGATCCGAATGCGATTTGCCATGTTCTATCACCTCTCCTGATCCTCCCTTTGGCCTCAGAGTAAGCCAATTCGTACCACAATGAACTGCTAGATGTGTTGCCGAACCTGTAAAGAGTCATTCTTGAAGGCTCCATGTGCCAATCGCTGAGCTCAAGGTTCTTCTCTAGTTCATCTAACACAGCTCTGCCTCCTGCGTGAATGCAGAAGTGCTCAAAAGCCAACTTGAAATCTGGAATGTATGGTTTTATCTTCATCTTCAGGACTTTTCTTGCGACTAGAGTTGCGAAGAACAGGAGTTGTTCTGACATGGGTAGGACTAGTGGACCTAGTGTGGTGATATTGGTTTTAAGGGCCTCTCCTGCTACTGCCATAAGGTCCTTGGACAGTGAGACACCGATTTTCTTGTTGTTATCCTCCTTTTGGAACACACAGTTGTAACATTTATCATCAGCACCTTTGTGGGTACGAACAGTGTGGATTAGTTGATACTTTGACCGCCGGCGATCAGAAGATCTGTTGGAGAGGAGGATTGCGGCGCCGCCCATTCGGAACAGGCAATTCGAGACGAGCATTGATCGGTCATTGCCAAAGTACCAATTGAGAGTAATGTTTTCCATACTAACCACCAAGGCGTAGGAGTTAGGGTGCACCTGATCGGAAAGATAGAAAATGGAAGTCGAAATCATAAATCTTTCACCATTTTTAACACCAAACTTAACAACAACCAGCTACTTCTATTACACTGGACACTAACGTCGTCATTTACACAAGCCATTATGAGATATGTTGGTTAATACACAGAACCGAATGTTAGTTCCACCGTGTGGATATACAACTCTAAAGGTGGTTGAGTGTGTGAAACTGAAACTAACATTTATAGTTCACCAACATCTTCACTTTCCGAGTTGAGTACACCTATTTATTATCTTTACGGTAGAATTATTAAAGCATCGTAAATGAACAACAGCTGGGCACATGAAGCCATGTGGGTGGCTGACGGTTGCCACTGAAACGTTCAATGTCACCCCACCAAAGTTTGACATTCTTAGATTCATTCTCAGTTGTATAACTCCAAACCGCGTTTTAATGTGGTCTCTTTATTATGATCATTTATGGGCCAAAAAAGTAAAAATTTGTATTCACATACCTGTAAGAGCTGCTTAGCAAGATCTATTGAGATAAGGCCTGCACTGCAACCCATGCCACCGAGATTATAGCTCAAGATGTTGCCTCTAAGGTTATAGTGATTCACAACCATTGCAGAGAGTGAAGGTGTAGGATTAAACAAACTGCAATTGACTATAAGAATGCCTATATCTTTAGCTTTCACACTAGTCTTGGCCAAGAGCTCATCAATGGCGCTGAACATCACTGTCTCAGCCTCCTTCCTTGCCTCTGCCATACATGGGTTGGGTGGCACTCTCATAACAGCTTCCGGCAAGTAGGTCTTTTGCCCTAACCCTGACCTTTCAACAATCTTCTTTTGGAATGCCAAGTTCTCTTCATTGAAGCACCCAGCCATACCAGACCTTTCCATGAAAATTTCTCTGGTACATATACGAGCCGGCTCTGGCTTGTAACAAGCAAAGTCCACCAAGAACACTTTCCTTGGACGGCTCGTGAAGTAAAGAGTGCCCAGAAAAACTATAAGACCCGAGCAAAACGTAACAGTAACGAAATTAAACTTGAGTTGGTCCCATAGCTGGACAAAATCATGGACTGTGAGCGTTGAAAGATGAGCAGAGGCAATAACTAGAAGTGGAACGAGCAAGAGATACATAGCGTTAGAGATCAAGTAGTGGTAGCCTAGTTTCACATACTTCAATCTAACTGATAAGAGAAAGTTTGGGAGAGTATTTCTCGTTGTCTCTGATTGATCTTGCACGTTAACCGAGTCCAGCTTCGGACTTTGCTTATTTTCCTCCGCCATTAATGATCAAAACCAAGTTTAGAACAAAGAATAAAGAAAACCCAGACCAAATAAAGGTGAAAGAACAGAACTTAGAAAGAAAAGCTAAATCTTTATGAGACAGAACTCAAGAACAGGAAAAGAAAAGGGCGCTTGGTGCTTAGGGGGGAGAGGCTGGAGTTGGAATTTAAAAAGGAGTGGATATAGAGAGAGAAACAGTGAGAAAGGAAGGGAGATGAAGGGACGATGCAACTACCCCAACGAACTTTTAATTGTTAACCCGCCGTGGCATTGAATTCGCCAACCAAGAAATTTGAGGGAGGGATTACGTGAATATGTTAACGGACCCAAACACTTGGAGTTTTGTAATTATAACTTTGTCAATCCACTTGTCAACTCTTGAACGAGACGCCAATTTTGTTCACTACAGTCCCATGTTGGTGAACTATACGGTTCCTCTTGCTTAAGACTTATTGGTCAATATTTTACCTTCCTAACTCGACTGTAAAAGTTTTTACTTGAAAAACTTATTTTTTAAAAAATCTTTTTTGTTATGACTTTGTGATATGTCTATATATTTAGGACATGTAACATAATGCGACGAGCCTGTCTGATTCGATCCCAAGAACATGTAAATTCGAGTCTAATTTAATGCTTGCTAGGATTTGTATAGCCCTAGTTCAAGCTTAAATATGAGCAGATCAATTAAAAAGACAACTTCCTTCCAGATGGGTTTTAACTTTTAACTTTTAAGACTCGAAAGCAACTAAGATCTGATGATAACTTGGAAGTCTGGGCCATGTCGTTCTTACACAGCATTTGATCAAAGCCAGCTTACCTGTCGGTGAAAAAAGCTGTCGCCTACTAAATCTGACATCGTCCTTTGCATTGCCACTTGCCAGGCCAGTTATGATAGCCCGGTGGCTTGACGACTTCACCGCCCTGTACTGGTTTAGTGTCCCCTCCATTGAAAGCTATTCATGGTCTAGTTATTGGTTCAACTGGTCATAATATTGAGAATCAGTCTTATGGCGAGACAAAGTCATTATATTTCGATTTTAATGTCGTTTTGGCCAAATAGCTTACATGCCACTCTCACTTTAGGTTCCCATAATTCCTTTTAGAGAGATTTGTATGTACGTAGCATTGCTTCCGATAATAAAACGAGTAAAATATCTGTCCTTACCTCTCAATGTGTTGTCCATTACCATTTTATTTAATTCGAATTCAAATTGTAACTCCAACTCCAACTCCACCTATATATTCAAATAATTTAAATTTTGATCAAATTTAATAATATTATTTTGTATTTCAAAATTTTATTTTAATTTAAATTATTCGTATGAAGTTAATCTTTTCGAATTTGAATTTAATTAAAACCCCAATCAACATAAATTTTTACTCCTTGATTCGAATTATGACGGTTTGTTAAAATTACATATGAATTTATAAAGTTTATTTTTCAATGGTTTTAATACTTAAAAACTATTTTAATGAACTTACTAATCATTATCATCAAAAGTTTATATATAACTATAAGCTTTAATAGGAATATATTATACTGAAATACTATGATAGTTCATAGAATCTATTTTTTATCAAGTCCATGGTGGAGTTGAATTGAGGGGTGACTTCATTATATTTTTAAAATATTGAAATAAGATATTTAACAAACCAACAAATTAGTAAAAGGTTAATATGAAATAAATTATCCTATTATTAGAAGAGTGTTAGAGTACAAAATTGCATAAATTTGCTTAAGAAGATATAATTGTCTTTTTTATTAAGGTTCTAGTAATGATAAATTATTAATCTATAATTAAATTGATTTTGCTCTACATAAAATTTAAATTTTTATTAATTTCTTTTACTCCAAAATAAAGTATTTTTAAATACTAGAATTAATTAAAAATTCTCCAACTTTTCACTATTTTTAAATTATAGCTCAAATTTTAAAAAACTCATAATTTTAAATTTTTTACAAATATAACCCCACGCTAGTGCTTCCATAAACGGAGTTGACGTGGTAATCTATGTCAAATATATTTTCTAAATGTGGGATGTCAGGTGTAATAAATATACAAATTATAATTTTGTAAATTATAATTAATTAATATTAAATAAAATAATTAATTATTTCTCGCCACTTTTGGCCTATCTCTTACAAATATCTATCTCTCCTAACCATCAAACTCTATTATGTATTTCTCACCACCGCTTCTCTACTCTCTCTTCACTTTCTCTTCATTATTTTCTTACTTTCTTTTCCAAATTATGCAAAAAAAATGTGTCTATGTAAAAATGTGACAAGTGGGGTGTAAGAGTTTTGAGAAAAATACAACTCTCGCTGTGTTTGGAACATGAAAAGGCAAACCATCGCTAAATTGAGGCTATAAAAAAAACCTAAATTTCAAAATAAAGCATTCTTATAAACAGGACTCAAATTGTCTGTGCCACTTTTTTTGTGCCCCTATACGCCAAACAACATCTAACCATACAATAATTAGAAAAGAGAAAAATTAGATAGCTGAGATGTTATTAGCACATGAAGGCACAGAGAAAGGGGCACAGATGATTTGAGTCCTTATAAGAATCTTGCCTAAAATTCTCTTGTTGTCTGTGCCTTCCCTGCTTTTCTTCTCTTTTTCTACTTTCTCTACTTTTCTTTTAATTTCTCATCAAGGATAATATTAATAAAAAGAGCAAAAAGAATAAGAAATAGAATATATAGTAGAAAAAGAGATGTTAATAAGTTGCTATTGATGTAATCAAAGAATAGAAATTTGACAAGTGAAAGGAGAGAGAAGTAGTGCAAATATGTCTTGAGTTTGTTATACATTAATATTTTCATTAATTTTAAATATTATAAATTATAGTAAATTAATTAAATTAGAAACTATATATTTATTTTATAATATACTGATATGAAAATTAAAATTCACTTGTCATTTGTTAGCCACATCAGTGATATTAGCGAAAAGACTAACGTTGAGTTATTTTTGTAAAAAACTAAAAGTAAACATTTTATTAATGCTTTTTAAAGTTTGGTCTAAAATTATAAAACTTAACGAAGTTTGAGTCATTTTAATAAATCATAAATATTATGGTAAAATCAATATAAATATGATTTAGTTCAAATGAATTAAGTGAAACTTAACAATGTGAGAACTTTTCATATTCTTGGTAAATAGTTCAACGTTATACACTTAATAGGTATGAATACCCTGTTTTTACGGCAACTGAAAATGTGCTTGATGGAATCACATTGTTATAAATTTTTTCATTCAGTTTTTTGGGGTCCCCAAGCTTCTTTTCTCTTCTGAAAATACACCATTAAATTAGGAATCGAGTGCTTAGAAAAATTATAAAAACTCGGACTCTTCAAGCAATAACATCAATGGCCGGAGGTATTTCATTTTTTTTGCATTTAGTTTATATGTTATTCTAATGTATATTACTGTTGAATATATATGTTAAAATTGGCTTGAATGAATATAATTTGACAGTTTTATCATAAAGTTTAGCATAAATCTATTTAAATTAAAAATTTAGCATACAAGCAGTTTTTATATCATTTGATTTATGTCTTTTAATATATGTTTTACATTGGTAACACATATTTATAGTTTGTTTGCCTCAATTTATTGATAAGTAGCATGCACGCTTAAATTATGTCGCTATTTAAATTGTTAGTTTCTCTTATACAAGTTGTAAAATTCTCGAATTCAGGGGTGAAAATTATAAGATTTGGAAGGAGAGAATTTTTCTTCCTCTAGGGTGGATGAAATTGATTATGCTATTCAGAAGGACGAACCACCTAAGGTCACAGAGGCCAGCACTATAGTTGAAAATGCTCTTTATGAATGTTGGGAGCGATTTAATCACCTAAGTATGATGTTCATTAAAAACAAAATTTTTGTTGGAATTCGTGGTTTCATATAACAATATGACAATGTCCGTGCTTTACTGAAGGCTATTGATGAGTAATTCAAAGCTTCAAACAAAGCACTTGCAAGGACCCTGATTATGCATTTTTTATCTATAAGGCTCACAGGTGTGGGTGAGCACATCATAAAGATGAGAGACATTGTGGCTTAGTTAAAGAAACTCGATGATGAGATGTCTGATTCTTTCCGAACGCATTACATTTTGAACATCCTTCTTAGTGCATTACATTTTGAACTACCATACGAACCCTTTAAAATCTCTTATAATACACATAAGGATAAGTAGTCAATAAATGAATAAATGACCTAGTGCATTACATTTTGAACCACCATACGAACCCTTTAAAATCTCTTATAATACACATAAGGATAAGTAGTCAATAAATGAATAAATGACCATGTGTGTTCAAAAGGAGGGGAGATTGTCGATGGAACAGGGAGAGAGTTCGCAAGTGCACATCTAGTTGTTTAAGGAAAGAAGAAAAATCAAGCCATCTCAAAGGGAAGAAAAAGATCAAATACCTGCCCAAGCTGACATTAAGAAGGAATCCGAGTGCTTCTTTTGCAAGAAAAAAGGACACATGAAGAAGGATTGTGTCAAACATAAGGAATGACTTGAAAAGAAAACTAATATAATCTCACTAGTTTGTTTGGAATTTAATATGGCTTAAGCTTGTCATGACACATGATAGATTGACTGTAGCACCCCCTTACTGCAGAGTACACACCGGGATGCCCAGAGGTCATTTCGGTATATATCCTAAGATAAGGATGAGCTACGTTCGATCACCACATTCACTTCGTAAGGCATCATATCATTTATTCACTTATAAAGTATCATAAGTAAATCACAATATTTTAAAACCAACTTTTTCCTCATTTCATTACACAAAACCGAAAGTCTACATTGTATCTTTCAACACTTACTACATGTATATCATCAAAGCCTAGTACAAAAGTACGACATGAAAGAGGAAAATATACAAAGTCTATCTAATCTGTCCAAAAATCCCAGTTGACCGATCTTTGAGCTATGACTTCTCTTGCCAAATCACAATCTACACGACTGGTAGAGCCTCTCGGTAACTAGAGTCGTCTCTCGGTTCTGAAAAGACAACGTTATAATTTTGGTGAGTTTTGTGAACTCAATGAGGTAACCATCATGGATGGTTCACTCAATTCATGCAACACAACATTTCACATAACACATACTTCACAAAATTCAAGAATATAAATATACGTAATTGCTATAATCATGAACTGACCATAAATTCATCAACTTTATTTCAAAAATCCACAACTCTAACAATTTTATTCACTACTTACTTGTTAAAGACTCCAAAAGCTTAAACTATCTTCAAGTCCTAACTCCGTACAAAATTTCGTAAACTCCTGTGAACACCAACCAACTTCTAGTTTTTCTTAAGGCAGAAGAAACACTTAATAGTAGAGGAAATGGTGAGGGATATGAAAAATCAAAGTTAACTCTCGGAAGGAGTTTGATAGAAAACTCTATGTATGGGAAGAAATTTGAAGAAGATGATAACAAAGAAAGAACTTAGGAAAAGAACAAATCCCTTTTTAACTCTCAGATCACTCAAACTTACTTCTGACAAATAATAAAGGCAACTTTACACTTGTCACTTTTCCTAAGGTCTAAGTTCTAACTTAGTTTCTTTTGAAACTAACTCCTTTTAACTCTTATCTTTACAATCCAACTATCTCTAAATCTTCATTTGATTTCTTCTCTTCTTTTTCCTATTTTCCATAATACTCTATAAATTCTAAAATAGATCCTAAATTTCCCCAAAATTCACAAATATAATAATTCCACTAATCGATAAAATTAAAAAATTCTAAATTCACAATTTTCCCAAAAATCACAAATCAGTCCAAATATACCCGGAAATATTTATGAATGCATGTACAATTATTTTCATGTACAAAACGTTCACTATTCACGTGTATTTATATGTCATATTATGCATGAGCATAAAAAATACATTTCTAAGCACTCCTTAATCACTCATATTTACTATTCTAACCTCCCAAAGGTAACGGGATGTTACAGATTGTGTTCTAAATGTAAAGGAAAAATACAGAGGAAGAGTATCGTCTATGCTGACGTCACACACAGACGTAAAAGAAAATATAGAGCAAGAGTATCGTCTGTGTTGACATCACACACAAACGCAAAAGAAAATATAAAGGAAGAGTATCGTCTGTGATGACGTCACACACAGACGCAAAGGAAAAATATAGAGGAAGAGTATAGTCTGTGATGACGTCACATACAGACGCAAAGGAAAAACACAGATGAAAGGAATTGTCTGTACTGACGTCACACACAGATGCAAAAGAAAATATAGAGGAAGAGTATCATTTGTGATGACGTCACACACAGATGCAAATAAGAGGCAGACGCAAATGAAAGGCAGACGTACACACAGATGCAAATGAGAGGCAGACGCAAACGAAAGGCAGACGTAAATAAAAGACAGACGCAAATGAAAGGTAGACGCAAATGAGAGGCAAACAATAAGAGGTCAAACCCAGACAATAAAAAGTCAAAGACAGACGATAAAACACAGACGATAGGCCAAACATAGAAGAAGAAGTTAAGAAGTTATGCTAATTGACCCGAAGCTTGTTCATATGCAAATTGGGGACTCACCAATGCTATCCTTCGACATATTTGGGCTGGAATGGAGATGAGCCAAAAAGCGTTTAGTTTGAATGCAAGTGATTGTGTAAAAATATTGGTATTCAAATGCGATAGTCGGGCACTGGAAATGGGGTCTGATACATTTGAGAATACTTTCTTCTAGAAAATTGTTCCCCATGGTCTTAAGTTTCTATTGACTCCAAGATTATTCAATTTGGTTCAGTATCCTATGAGTTATGCTTACAATACCATAGACTGTGTAAATTTGAACTTTTGGCTAGTTCATGATCATACCCTCAAATTGTACAACTCATAACTTTCAACTCAGACATCTAAAAATTACGAACTTAGTACCAATTGAAAGATAAGAGAATAAACTACAACGTTTATGAAGACACCTTTGTCTGATTCAACATATATCTATTCAGTTTTAATAAAAACATCAAGATATAATTTCTGTCTCGGGTAGTACTCCAACCTCAATCAAGACTCAATTTCGCACCACAATTTGAAAGCCTTATAGACATAATTAAATTTAGACTTCTTCAAGAAAGTTATAGAATTATGTCTCTAGTTTAATCTGAATAAGAATCACCTCTTTGGACATCTACAGCTCAAGATATTATCAAAAAACCAACACATGTTCGGAAAGCATCTCCCGCATATCACTCTAGAGTTCATGATCGCGAATCACCAAAGATGACATGTCCCAATATGTAGAGTCGCGATTGCGACACGTCACGATCGCGACCTGCTTCTGGCCAACGCACCCCTTCTTCTATCTTCTATTTTTTTCTCGAACTTCACTTCCATTTTACACCTAGAAAATGAGGTTTTTTGGTAAATTATTTTTTTAAGCAATTGTTCATCTATGTCTTAAGATTCTAAAAAACTTAAGTTCATACAATTTGGATTAGTATTCTGAAAGTTATACACAATTTACTCCATATTGTTCAGAAACAAAGACAAAATCTGAAACTCTATTTCAAGACAATTTTCAACTCTCTTAGAGTTAGAATTCAAACTCAATTTCTTCATGAAATTTGTAGCCATTCGGCTCTAGTTTAATATAAATCAACAATCATCCTAATTGGATATCTATAGATCAAGATATGTCAAAAACACGCATGTTCAGTTGAACTACTACATCTAACGCATTTCTAGCACACTTCCTCATCAATCTCTTCCTAATTCATCCCTTTCGCTTAATTTATCACTTCTAACTTATATCCACATCATTTCCTCTTCAATAATACCCCAATTACAGTTCAAGATCATCTATACACAATTCAAAATCTATGCTTGATCATATACACCAAAACAAAACACATCATATTCACATTCATCATAATGAACTTTTCTATCTCAAAAATCATCTCAATAACAACTTATCAATTATCAACAAATCATATACTCAAAACAAGACATCAACAATATTTATTCTTCATCCACAACACATACATATAAATTTATGACCAATCCACCAATCTCAAATTACTCAGCATACAAGTTCCATTTACACTACCCATAAAGATCAACATATAACTTACTTGATTTTTCTTCAAATCCTTCAAAAGAACACCAACCTTAGCTTCTCATACAACCCACGTACATCATCATGGAGGTTGGGTCTTTGGTGAGAAATGAAGAAGAGAAGAAGATAAGAGTAGCAAATGAAAGATAAGAGGGCTAGGTTCAAAGTTGGTGAGGTTGGCAACAAAATTTATGAAGAAGGAGAAGAGAAGGTCACGTGGAAGAAGAAGAAAACAAGAACAAAATACCCAATGGTCTTTCAATTAGAAAGCATCGTGAGAAACAAAACAAGGAGGGTCTTTACAATTAAAAGAATAGTGATTTTAAGACATGGCTTGGCAAGTGACACTTGTCACTTGCCACATGTCATCTCCTTATAGGTTCACTTAGGTTTTTCTCATTCAATTTGTCCAATCAACTCCAATTGTCTCCAAATTTCAATGACATATGTCATTAAATCCCAAAGTCATAAATAAAAATTTTCACTGCCATTTTACTCTTAATTCTACTGCTATTTGTCAATTGTCTTGCCACTTGGCATTTTTCCTAGTCCAAAATTACCTAAAATTTCAAAAAAATTTCTAAATTTCTCCAAAAAACACACTCTCCAAATCAATTTCAACATATAAAAACCACAATTCTCAACAAAATCACGTTTACAATTCAATTATAAATCAATTATACCAGGAATATCTATGAATGCATGTACAATTATTTTCATTTGCAAAAATTCAATATTCATGAGTATAAGCGCATCATATAATGCATGAGCATGAAATACATTTTTCTTATTTCTTACTAATCTATCATATTTACTATTCTAACCTCAACATGAGTAATCGGATGGTATAACCTTTGTCAACCCTGTATAGCCATGGCACACCTGTGACTCACATGGTCATGGGTGTGACCATAATTGCACACCTATGACTTACATGGTCACAGGTGTAACCTTAATAAGTGACATGCAATTGACATGTCACTCCCATTTTCATGAAAAATTCCTCTGATTTTCAATGCAACATTCACAATACAATACAATTAACATCCATGCAATATTCACACCATTCTCACTCAATTTACCACAAATTTGGATTAAAAACTAACTAAAATCAAGGTATGAATGCAAGAAAAATTCAACATTAATTAGACACAACGATTTCCCCACACTTAATTCTTTTACTAGAGACTATGATATTAGGAACATTGTATTTTTATTAATCTGATTATTTTTATTTATTTTAGAACTTCCTTTCCTGATCTTGTTTTTTTTTGTTGAAGTTTATGGTTTAGGTACCTTGGTTTATGACTAATAGTGTAACATCCCACTCCCATCTGACACATGCACGTGGGCCCTTTGGTCATACATGCATATGCCTGATAAAATGCCGTGTTATCTATCTCACTTTCAATTTATAACATGGCAACAAACATCCAAAATTTCCTCATTTTGTATCATGCCATCATATACATTGTAGCTTCAAGTTCAACATCATCTATAATTATACATCCTTGTCCTATGAGCATAAATAACTCATTCAACACAGTCTACTACAAACATGAAGAATGCACAAAAGTTATTAACAACTATGTCTTCAATTCCCAGCTGACTGGCCTTTGAGCCATATCTGATCGTCAAAGTTGCACAAAATACCCTTCTATGGAGTCTTAGAAGCTAGGTCATCTCACTCTCGAACTTGAAATTGTAAACGTGCAATTTTGGTGAGTTTTGTAAACTTAATAGAGTAACCATCCTCGGTGGTTCACTTATGTTATAACACTCAATCAATCATAAACATATTGTCACACAGTTCTTATCATCTTGATTATCATCGAGATCTATCACCAACAAATTGTATTTCAATCAAACAATTGAATCAAACTATTACTTCATAACACTTGAATAAAAACATTATGATTAGTTTAATACCATGTATGCAATCATCTAACATTCTTACGACTTTGCAAATCATTCAATGAATTCAAATTATATGTGCATGCTATATGTATGAGACTCACATTCACTTTTACATTGTTGTGACTGTGTGCTTTTTTGGTATCCCTTATTATTAGGTTCATTGATCACTGTGAGCCTTAGGCTCTAATCACATATGTGCTTGAGCTTTAAGCTCTTTCCAGTCGAAGTCTCAATCATTAGCATCACCCGTCACAATTACATTTATATTACATGTATGGAAATGAAATGCATGTCACAAATCATTCAAATACAATCAATCTCTTTCATTCACATTATCTCAGTCAATACAATAAGTCATAACATTAAGTCACTTTTAGTTGAGAATCATTTAGGCAGTCTCATTCACATACAAGTAGCACTTCCAATAATATTCACATGCGTCAAATGCCTCAGACAAATATTGTTCGGAATTAAGTACACAATTAGTACATATTCATTAAATATCAAATTCAATTCAGTGATGATTAGATCAAATTAAAGTGAGACCATCTTATGTTACTCACAATTTCTCCCTTAAGTCTATCGCCTTGACGTTCCGGTGATATCCGGAAGTGGTCGCACTATTTGCTCTCTTATATACATTAAAACAATTTCATATTACTATACTGCTTATGTAACTAGGTAAACACATATATATCGAAAGGTATCATGTATCATGCATGTGCAATGACAAATTCTTAGATATATTTCTGTAACCAATTGATGTACATATCAATTGTAATCCAATTGTGCCAAAATTCAAACACTAAATCATTATTCCAGCTTTCGTTGAAAGCATCTCATTCGGGACAACTTTGCATAAGCAATAAGATTAATAAAATTATGTATTTTTGTAACACTTTCTTCTAGGCAACTGTTCCTCTATGTATTAATTTTCTAAATACCAATATCATACAATTTGGAATATTATTCTATGAGTTATGCTCAAAAACCACAGACTGTGTACATTTGGAATTTTGGCTAGAGTACGATCATGCAGTCAAGTTGTACAACTCATATCTCTCAATTTCAATATCCAAAAATTACAAACTTTATACCAATTTAATGATAAGAGAATAAAATACAACTTTTGTGAAGACACCTTAGTCTAATTCAGCCTATATCAATACAGTTTATTCAATAACTATAGGATATGATTTCTGTCCCTGGTAGTGCTACATCCTAAGCCAAGTTTCAATTTCATGCCAATTTTGAAAGTCTTAGAGACAGAATTAAAATTAGACTTATTCAAGAAAGTTGTAGAAATAAGTCTCAAGTTTAATCTGAATCAAGAATCAACTCATTTGGAAATCTAAAGATCAAAACATAATCACAATACCTAAGCGTGTTCAATGAAAATTCTCCAGTTCATAACATTCCAGCACATTCCCTCACTTTGATTCAATCAATCCTTTTTCAAATCAGTTCAGATGGCTTTCAATTTTCATGGAGAGAAAGAAAAATGTCTTAGGAGTCTATTGGTTTAAGTTTCAAGTCATTTGGAGATTGGATGAAAAAGTTATAACCAAAAGAACCAAAGCTGTTCAGTAAAAATACTGCAGTTCATATTCAAACTTCAAAAACTAAAACCATCCACGTAAACCATCACCTTCTTCTTCCTCTCTTCTACTTAATCCATTATCTCTGTACACCATCTCTAGCTTACATTCTCTATATTTCTACTCCCTTTCCAAGTCAAATTACTTCAAAAACAACTCAAGGTTCAAGATTAAATTCAAACATCAAAAGCAAAATTCATTTACGGACATCACCATATTTTCTTCTTTTCCTCACTATTGCAACTTTTCTCTCACTGCTGCAACTGTTTTTTTTTTATAATTAATAACAATCCAAAATCTAAAACAAAACCTATAGCCATATGATTCTACATCACATTTTTCTGCTATTGTTTCAGTTAAACTCTAATGATCACAAGCACCAAAAACAGATTATCATCCACAGCTATCACCATTTCTAACTTTCTCTCGCTGCTGTGTTTTTTTTAATGCTTAAGAATAATCCTAAGCAAAACCTATATCATTCATGCATTCATTTACAAACCTTAAACCATTATCAAATAATCCATAAAACTCAGAACATGACTTACTTGATTCAATGAAATTCTAGCTCAAAAATTCTAGATTTTTTCATCCTCTCAAGCAAACAAACATCAACTCAAAGCGATACTCATCTTTAGCTAGTTCTCCAGCAGTTGAGAGTTAGAAACCAAATACACAAACATGCATAACAGGTAGTTTTGGTGATGGATGAAAAGAACAAAGAAAAGAGTTTAGTTGGTGTTTTCGATGGTGAAGATGAAATGTGAGCTGCAGAAGTTTTCTCTCCAAGCTTGATGATTGTGTGGATGGATAATTCACTGACACATAGCACCCATGCATGTGGGCCATATGTCACCCTCCTATTGGTCTCTTTTTTTGGTCCAAAATGCCTCAAATTTTCAGAAATTCTTGAAAATTTACCAAAAATTCTGAAATAATAATAATAATCTCCAAATAAATTTTTGGTACAAATAATCCACAATTCACATTTTTAATCTTATTTATAAATCAATTATACTCGGAAAATTTCAATGAACGAATATACAATTTTTTATTTTATTTTATTTATTTTTTCAGAAATAAATATTCACCTGTGTGTGAATATACTATAATGCATGAGCATGAAATGCACTTCTATTTTCTCACTGTACTCTCAATTCGCTATTTTGGGGTTTAGCCTCAAACATGGGATGTCACAAATAGTTGTCTAACTTATTCCAAATCTAGGGATAGAAAGAGATCTAATTTGGAATTAAATGGAGAGAAACCTAATTGAAGGAAAGATGGGGAGGACAATGCACTATAGGAACTATGATAGATCGTCACTCACAAGGAAAAATTGTAGCATTTCTATTTCAAATAGTGGAGGCCAATAATTTTGATATCAAGCCTAACATGATTTAGATGGTTCAATAACTTATAAATTTTATGGATTGCTATACAAGGATCCAAATGTACTTATTAAAGATTTATGATACTTTCAAGATTAATGAAGTTTCTAAAGATGCGATTAGATTAAGGTTGTTTCCTTCCATATTAAGGGATAGAGCTAAATCATGATTGAAATCTTTGCCTTCTTGATATAAGACCAATTAAACAGGGAAAGGTTTTTAACCATTTAATTTTGTCCAATACGAACAACCAACACTCATAAATGACATATTCTCCTTTCAACAATTAGAAAGTAACTCAATGTATGAAACTTAGGAGGGATGGAAAGAATTACTAAGAAAGTTACCATACTGTAAACTCAATTTAGCATTACAAATGCAAACTTTTCATAGTGTACTAAATTAACCTAACTACCTTAAAACTTACACAGAATTATAAGAGCTAATTGAGAACATAGCTATAAACAATTACTAGTAGGGAAAACTAAGGTCGAAGTCTAAATTAAGTGGTATCTATAACATTGATGTGGTAACAACATTAGAGCAAAGTTGGAAGATTTAAGGAAGAAGGTTAACAATATGTGTTTAGCATCTCAACTAGCACCAATGAAGAGATGTGACATTTGTGGTGCTGGACACTGTAATCATGAATGTTAGGTTTTTTATATAATATAGCCAACTAAACAAGTTAATTTTGTGGGGATTTGACCTCAAAATAATCCCCATAGTGGCATTGGTAATCTGGACTAGAGAAACCAACTTAAGTTTTTAGGAAACATTCAAGCTTTACTCTAATTTTGGTAATAACAACACCACCCAAGGAAGCCAAATTTTAAGGATCTCATGGTGAAATTTATTACTACATCTAAAGTATCTCTTCAAAATGAATAAGCCTCCATCCATAACCTAAAAATTTGGATTGGATATCTTGTTAATCTTGTTGCCAAAAGATATCAAAGTAATTTACCTAGCAATAATGAGTTAAATTCAAGGGAGCAAGTGAATATGGTAACTTTAAGGAGTAGAAGGGAGCTAAAAGATGATGAGAGAGAGGAAGAAGAGAAGCAAAAGGTTGTTATACTAGAAAAGAAGGATAAGGATGAAGAGAAAGAGAAAGAGAGGGAACCAAAAAGAAAGACATTCCATATCTGAGTAGACTTAACAAAGATAAAAAGGAAAATAAATTTGGTAAGTTCTTAAAGCTTTTTATATATTTACATCTTAACATTCCTTTTGTTGAAGCTCTTTCGTAAATGTTAAAATATGCCAAGTACTTAAAGGATCTCCTTTTTAAAAAAGAAGAGGTCTAGGGAGTTGCTGACAGGTACTTTTAATGATGAGTGCTTTGTCTTCTTGTAAAACAAGCTACCCCATAAAATCAAAGATCTAGGGTGTTTTCTTTAAAATATTGGAAGTTTTTCAATTGAAATGGAACTAGCAAATTTAGGAGCTAATATTAATTTGATGTCATATTACATGTTTAAGAGAATAAGATTGGTTAAACCTAAATTAGCTGAGACAATCATTCAATTAGTAGATAGGACAATCGTAAGAGCATTCTAGAGGATATCTTGGTTATGTTTTACCAATTAATCTTTCTTGTTGATTTTTTGGTTTTAGATATGTAGGATGATTTAAAGATTCCTTTAATCTAAAAATAACTTTTCCGAGCTACTATTAGAGATATGATAAACGTGTATAATAAGAAATTAATCCTAAGTGTAAAGGCAAGCAAGTAGCATTTAAGATATTCGAAGTCATGAAATGTGCCTTTGGTAAAGATGATATTTTCTTCTCTATATATGTGATCGACGCTAAATTTTCTCATATTATGTAGGGAAAACTTATAAACGATCCATTAGAGACTTGTATCATGCAAAGAGAAGAAAGGGAGATGGATAGCCCTATTCTAATATAGCATATGAAATATTTGAAAATATAATCAAGCCTTCGTTTGAGGAGTCACTAGGGTGAAGAGCTTAAGTAAGGAGTCTAACTAAACAACTTATAAAGAAGTGCTTGTTGGGAGGTAAACTAATAATTTAGGTATTTATTATATTTCGTAGCTCTTAGGATGTTTACCATTATCTATAGTTTGTTTTTGCTTGATGTTGGTTTTAGGTATTTTTTATATTTCATTGCTCTTAGGATGTTTACCATGATCTATAGGATGTTGGTTTTATTAAATATGTTTTAAGTTAAAAGTAGTTTAAAATCATGTATTTAAGTATATTTTGATGTTCTTCCATTTTTGGATTCAAATTATCTTACACAAGATGAGATTTGGTAGAACTTTATAGGCTATATTGGGAATATGGTATCTAATATAGATTCATGTCTTTTTGTGTTACATAACATTCCTACATATATCTAGAGACAGTGAGCCAACAGCTAAGGAACCTAGGAACTCTAGTGACAATGAAAGATTAAGGATTATTGATGGCTTTGGATAAGGTCGCCTAATTTCCCTCTTCCCCCTAATTTTCCAGTTTTTCATTATTCTTGTATATAATGTATATTAGGGATAGTTTACAACTCAAGTGTGAGGGAGGAACGAATTACCAATGCTTATCAACTTTTGTTAAAGTTAGCTTAATAGGAAAAAAATAAAACAAGATTTTTAACTTTAAAAGAATATTGATCAAGATAATCATTATAAGTTTAGTTGTTATGATTCTATTTTTTAGGTAAATAGTTATGAACATTAATGATTAAGTTAAATTTAATTTGTTTCGTTAATTTTGAAAATAGATACTTTATTTGCACTATGATACTTATTGTATAATTTGTACAAACAATTGAGTTAGAAATGAATTCTTTTTAAACATTTTCAACATCCCACTAGAAAAAAATGAAAAAATGTGTGACTAAGCAAGCATTAAATGAATTCACTCTGCTGACTTCAAACCAATTAAAAAGGTCAAAGTTAAAGAGCAGTGTTGATGGTCATTTAAAATAGTGACCTAATTGAGTAATCGAAAGTATTCATAATAAGGTGTTTACTTTCATGTCAAAACATTAGGTAACTTTTCAAGTAAGTATCTAATTGCTTTTTTGTTAATTTAAAGTTAGTGTTTTTCATTTTTTTCTATAAAATTGTGAAAAATTTGAAAGTAGAAGGAAATTTCCCCTGTATGTTCACTTTATATATTAAGTTGAATCTTATGGATTGAGTTAAAGTTCAAAGGATTATAGGGTTGAACTGAATTGATTTATGACTCGATGTAAGTAGCTAAATGCCTAGCAAATTGATGAGTTTTGCAATTAAATGAATAATAAAGAGTCTTGAATGATCTAATTGAATTGTTAAATCCATTCTTAGGATGACTAACTACTTAAGTATAAAGTGATGAAATTTTCTTGAAGACTTGTAAATGCTTATGTGTGGGAGAACTTGCTATATGTTAACTGGTTTATATTTTTACATAATTTGTAGAGCATTATAATTGTTTTCTGATGGTTTTTATTAGATTTGGTCATCAATATGGCTTATATTACATTTACAGGCCTTATTCTAACTACCCAACAAAGAAAGAAAGAATTTGAGCAAGTTAGAGTAAATTTGGAGAAGTTTTTAGCATGATTTTCTTGAAAATCAGGTCCAACATAGATCCATATGTTATGCATGTAAGCTAACATTTCATTCTATTTCTTTAAGAATTTGCCACATAAATAATATGAACCCGTGTTTATGCCTTCAACAATCGCGTTCTCAAGATAAACCTTCAAATGCGTGATATAGGGTTTAGTTATCAAGTTATTAAGCTAATATAGGTACAATCATAAGGAGAGGGATAAAGGGCTAGAGGGTAATTATAAGTAGTCGAATTAGAGTGTCTTAGGATAATAAAGGGCCAGTTTTAGAGTCAAAGAAGGGATTATACCTAGATTCATCAAAATATCTTCAGGATTTCAAGGGTCCACAAGAATGAGTTCTTTTATGTTTTATTTTTCCTTAATTATTATTGGTTTTCTTATTTTTAAAATGAACTAAATTTAGATACATCTAAATGAGTTGAATCCTAAAATTAATTATTTAGATTGATTATTTAATTTAATAAAAGAACCAAATTTTAATATGGATTATTCATGATGGGTTATTGTGATTAAATTGAAGTATGCTAACATTTTGATTCAATTTTGAGCTTCATATAGAGGGATTGATAAATCATATATATGAATAGATTATGGCATGAATAATAAGACTTACGTGAAATCCTAAAGAAAAGATTATATAAATCTTGTGGGTTCGAGTGAAATATATGAAGGGAATTCATTGAATGAGTTAATGCATTCCTAAATGTTTTGATTAGATAGAGTCTGTAGTCAATCAACTTATAAATAGAGGTTGCATGTCATGAGAAAAAATATGGTTATAACTTTGAATTTTCTACCATTTAATAACCCAAGGTTAAATATTGAATCAAGCATAGAAAGAACATAGGAGAGTTCTACATGTAAAACTTTGGTTTGCTATTTTAGATTAATTTATTAGATTAGATAATAGAAAGACAATAATATTTGTTATCCTTGTAATATCAATATTCATTTTCATTAAAGTATACTATAAAAATAATAGATGTAACCTAATGATCTTTAGTATTATCATGCTTTAGCTTTGGACTTTCTATCATTTCTCTTTTACGTGGGTTTTAAGTTGAGCCACTCTAGGTTTCTCACGCAATAAGAAAATTTCTAGTCTTCCAGTACAACCTCCTAGAAATCTAAATGTATTAAGAACTTTCATTTGAATAGGCCAGTTTTGACAATTATCACCGTAGAAAAGTGGAGATGTTGCAACGTATAAGCTTATTGTTCCTGTTTCTATTGTCTAGGAATGATGGCTTTGTTTCTAATTTTGTATTTATATTTTAGTTTGTATTAGTACTCACTCAACTGCAGAACTCTTATGACAAATATTCTTTGATATTACAAAAAAAGATAGAAAATATGGCTTCGGGAAATTTACACAACTTTTATTCAATAGAGCTAAAAAAAACAAAGAAAATATGGCTTCAGGGGACAGTTCATGTTGAATCTAAAAGACGGTGGCTCTTGTCATATGAATCTGATATCCCTTTTGTCCATGAATAATGAATCTAATATTCAGGATCAACAACACTATTTTCCAGCAAAAATATTCTGGATCAACTAACATATAAAACAGCTTCCACCCTAAGATGAATGCCAGATTCTATCAAACGAAGTGTGATCTTAAGACGCTTCTTGCAATGCCAAACACCACAACACGGAGAACAAACACTAAAGCAACCAATCCATAAGCGCCGTGGTATATTTATTTGGAATAGACATGAGCGATCATCAAGACTAGATAACAAAGTTGTATTAGAGCTCCATACCAATTTTTACATGCCTTTAAGAACAACTAATTGAATTCACGTGGTCCTTCAGTAGCAGCAAAATTACATAGCACCGCATCATAATTCAGTATTCGGGTATTAAAACCAGGAACCAATTACACTGTTTTTGCAGGCCATGTTGCTTGGGCAGACATTATTATTCCTACAATCACTCCAAACAACCCAAGGGCGCTACCAAAGATCTCAATCACAAGTATTTTTACAAAGAGAGAGGAGTTTTGAGCATCAGACAACGCACAACTGCTTCCAATTATTCCTACACATAAGCTGTTGCCGATGTATTAGTTTAGCAAACAACACAAACAAAATGCAGAAAAAAGGAATTAGCTGCAGAACCAGAAGATAACTGGTAGAAACTATATGAGCAAAGGATGAAAGATACGAACCCACAAACAAGGTTGGCAAAGCCTACAATGATGCCAGAAGCAAAAATTGCATATCCAGCTCTAAGAGATTCTGGGGCATAAATCTTTGATGAAGGAACACTCTCTAATTTGGTTTGCAGGATAATTGCCACAATAACGCCATAAATAGCAACAGCTTCACAAAAGATTACGCTGACAAATAAAAACCAACAATTTACCATAGGCTAAAAAATTTCTGAAGAATGATCTAGATTCAACTAACTGTCAGTTGCTACAGAACTTTCGAGGCATGCTTCACAATACTCCAGTTAAACAATTACAGTTCAAAATCACATAACTGGAAAGAACATGAACTTCAAATAAATGGAACACCAAAACAAAGCATGACCATCCCAAATGTGATTTGTAATAGCATCATTTTATAGACCTATTTCATTGACACCAAGAACATTTTAAGAGCACGAAACTTAATTTGATTGTATACATCACTAATCAAGCCAAAACATCATTGCTTCAAACCAAACTCGGCGCCCTCTACAGTTTTAGAATATGATAAATAGACACTTATTGCTCTAGCAGTCTAGATCCAGATAAACTGCAGGACGCATACCAAGGGGACAGAACTTTGACAATATATACACCTAACACATCTCTGCATAAGAAATGAAGCTTTCTTAGAAATAAAACTGTTTCATGTCCTTTACCAAACATGTGTTATTAAAGCCATAACCAATTCTTGCTATTGGATTCTGCAAACTGATTATCCCAGACTGGGCATCTTATAAAACAGAATACAATTACCGTAGAATGTGAGTCAGAAGGTCATTTAATGGATGAAATGACATAATCAGAGCCTTGAAAACACATGTTTTGTTTCCAAAAGTAAATATATGGGCTCATCAAGCAATATATAATTTTTTTTAAAAGATGTTTGCACTTCTCAGATATACAAAGTTTCAATTCAACCATGATACAACATTTTCCTTATTTCTATGTTTCCCAGTTCCTTAGGTTATTTTTCCTTATAGGTTTTGCACATTGTTGCGATTCTAAGAACCATGGTCGTTCACATGAACAAATGATATGGCTACCATCCAAAATAAATTTGGTCATCTAATATGTGAGTTCTATACCAATAATCAATTTCAGTCACTTATTGTAGGGACTGCCTTTCTCAATTCTTCAAACATCCATTTGTGATAGACGCAATCATGTAATGTAAATGAAAAAAGAAAACTGGCATGGTTTGGTGCAGTAACAATGAGGAAGAGTATTCAGATTTCAATAGTGTCACAATTAGGATATAAAATGTGATGATAACAATCGTCAGTCTGTACTTTGTGATAAAACAGAGCAAGCAAAGCAAATAATCAACTAAACTTGCTGAATAGAACTCCAAAATCCTAGGGATAGAAAATACGAATGCATAAGCAAACTTATCAAAAATAACCTTAATCAGGAAAAAGAACACGTAATAAAATGAGAAAGCAGTCTAGGGTTTTGATTACCTGATAAGATTCTTGGAGGTGATACGAGGAGCCTTGATGGCAGCTCCGATTAAACTACTTCCGGTGATGTAAATCCCCCTAACAAAATCAAAATACGCATTCGTTAAGAAACAAGAGAACAGAAACAGACCCATAGAAAAAGATGGAGGGATTGCTAACCAGGCGGCGCCGAGGACAGAGACGCCGATGGCAATGGCGATGCCGATGGCTGAGAAAGTGTAAGGAGATATCTTGACGAGGGCGCGTGACCATGAGCTGGCATCTCCAACGATGACCGATGCAGACATTTTTCTGCTTTCTTCCTGGATGCGATCTGGGAGCAGAGAATCTATACAAAACCAGAACCAGATGTCGTTGGCGCGTGCGGCTGTGGCCTGTGAGAATATAATCGTTTCTTAAATGGTGAGAAGATGGCTTATATATCGTTTTCGCCAAATTGTTGAAATTACTTATTTAACTGGCTTAATAATGGTAAGGAGTGATAAGTCTAAACAAAAATTGAAACAATTTCAAAATAGTAATCAAATATTTTTATAATAATATTAATTATTATTGAAATAATTAAAGGTATACTATTTAATTATATGATTTTTGTGCCATATATATTATTTTATTTATATCTGATTAATGTCTGATCATTATAAATTATGTAAATGAAATTAGTTGAACAAAATTAAAATAACTAAATTTTAATTTTGAACAATTAAACACTAAAATTTAAAAATGATATATATTATATTAAAAATTTTCATTATATTATTCTCCAAAAATGAATTAGACTTGAAAATTTATAAAATATAAACTTTTATAATAACTAAGGCATAACATAAAATTTAAAAATAATGTCTTTATAAGAAGTGAATGCGACTCCATAAATTGTTGTAATTATTCTTCACGTACATGGATTGAAAAAGTATACAATTTTTAAATTTTACTAAATACTAAAGCATGTGGGATATAAGTTATGATAAATGAAAACATTGAAAAATTTTGATAAGAGAGAAGCTCTAACTTCTCTTTAGATTTTCTGCATGGTCTTGCGTGAGTTTTTCGATGTTTAAAAACTAGATCAAAAATTAAACTAGTAATATAAGAGATTTAAGATTTAAAAGGTTCAACCGGTATTAAACAGTTATAGAATCAGTTAAAGATTAAATAAAATTAACAAAATTTAAAAAATAATTAAAGAAAACTGTCCTTACCTATAAAAAATTTAAAGTTTAATTAAAAAAGGAGACTATTAAATAAAAACTAATCAGTTTATTTTGCTTTATAAAAGTATTAATTTACAAAAACGGATCGATCAATTAATAAACTGATAGTTTTTTAACAATAAAAATTATTAAATTAAATTGAAATAGAAAGTTAAAAATCAATCTGAAAAGTTGACCGATTCAAGGTTTTTATGGTAAATAAATCGACTGAATCGGCTCGATTTTTAAAAGATTGAGTTTTCCTCTAATTCTTCTGCACATAATTTCTCTCGAGTTCTAAGTCTGATTCTATATACTCCTTTGTTTTCTTTAATGTTGTAGCTCTACTTTTGTTGTTCATTTTCCCCTTCTTTTTCTTTCTTTGTTGTTTCTACATGATTCATCTTAGCTTCTTTTAGCTTTAGAATCCTGGTTCTACCTGCCCTGTCTGTTTTAGCTTCCTCTTTCCACTCCTTCCTCTTCTCCAGTCGCTTTTGATTCCCCTCTCAGTTTTTCTTCCACTAAGTTCCTTGCCCTTTCCTTCCCGTTCTTGGTTATAACCTACTATTCTTTTGAGTTCCTCACTTTTCCCCCCTTTTCAATATTATGTTAAAGCCCCTAACTTATAAGGAATTTCCTTCTTTAACTTCAAAATTTCCTTTGTCAACTCTGCCTCCCTAGACTCTGTACCTACCTAAGAGGCTCTTATCTCATCTCAAAAAGCGTGTAACACCTTGCCTATCATCCGACCCAATGCTTCTAACAGTATGACACGACTTCAGGTTAGAGATGAATCTACACCTCCATTGAAGTTAGCTCTTAAAGGAGGATGCATCAAAGTTGAGGCGACCTTGGGTTTTCTTTTACATAAAAAAACCCCTTTCCTAGTACTGAATGCCTAAGCTCAACACCATTAGAGGTAATACAGATTAATAGAGGTTTTGGTTAATGATGACAAGCTCTCTCTATTTAGGTTTGATTCTTCAGACCAAGCTCAAAAATCATAGAACCTGGTCCTTGGCACTACAATTACAAACCTTTGTTTTTATAAAAATGGAAACCTGAAATCAAACTACAAAATCTTAAGAAAAAGCAAGTTCCTTTATAGCTTAATATCCATAATATTTCCTTAGAACATTGGATGGTAAAAGGTGTTAATCACATACAAGTTTCATTGTCGAACCCTTGTGTTTAGATAAAGCAACAACTAGTATGAATAGAGTGAGCTATACTAAGTTTTTTTTTCTCAATGATATCAACTAATAGCTGACGTAGCATGTCGTAACACTATTCAAAATAACTAGACCTACAATTACAATAGTGGTGACTAGGTCAATCCCACAGTAAGTGTGTGTAAACCTTTTGAAATGAAAATAATTGGTGTTTAGGTTATATGGTGGGGATGGAGGGGTTGGTTTTGGTTTTGAAACGAGAAAATAAAATGAAACTAAACTAAAAAAAGCAAATTAAATCAAACAACCTAAAAATGATGAAAATGATGAATTCGTTAGGGACCTGGTCATCAGTTTAATCTCAGCCTATACACGGTTGAACATATTTTATTGAATTGTTATTTTTATACCTCTCCTAGCAACTATTAATCACAGGTTAACAATAAGTTCTGTTAACCTCGATTTTCCCTTAGGTCTTGTTTAATTAAGTAGAGCTCATTAATTAAACCTAGCTATCGAACATCCTAGAACAAGCTCTTTAGATTTAATTGGATAACTGCATTACAAATTAGGAAAATAGATTAATCAAGGCAATGACCACATAAGCTCGGGTCATTTCACTTAGGTTATATTATCTTTAATGATTCGAAACCATTAGTTGCCACAAACGAATTTCAACATAACAATTACATGGTATATTAAAGATTATAGCAATAGTTTCTTACATGAAAACAATCAAATAGAGCATTCAATCATTCTTAAACAACACCCAAACATTAAACATAGGATAACATAATCAATCCTTAAGAGAAAAAACAACAAACAATGGGAGAAATGCTTAACTGGTTCTTCAGCGTCGATATCATCTCCGAAATGACGTCGAAAAGCTATCCCTCCATGGTCTCTAAAGGAATGGAACTTTGCCCCTTCTCTTCTTCAAAACTGAGAGTTCACCCTCTGTTGATTCTTCCAAACTTTCATAAACCTTTCTACCGTCAAATTATACATTTTATACTAAATAGGTAGGGCTTTTGGTGGGTTGTCCAACAACTTACTGGTGTGAGTTATGTGTCACGGGTATGAGTGGTGTGTCGCCCCCGTGACACACCTCGCATCCGTGACACACCTTTAGACGACTTTATGTTTTCAACATATAATAATCATCTTCATGCATTTTGTTGTCTTTACTTGCTCTAATCTTTCTCATTCTTTCTCCATGAAGACAAAGGATTGTGAATATCCAGAAAACAAATCAAATATGGTGCTTTCCACTCACTTTACCTCTTTCGTTTCTGAATTGTACCTAAAACCATATATGAACTAAAGTAAGTATCTTAAGCATTTTCGTATCATTAATCACTAAGTGTTATTAAATAAATATATAATCAATTAAGCACATATCAATTTTCCCTACAATTAGCTTTTGACCGTCTTCGGGCAAAACATCATATTCAAAATCATAAACCTAAAAACAGTTATTCGTTTCCCATATTTCCCAAAAATACATAATCATAAGCAAAGATGAATGACTTTCAAAAACTATAGCAAGAAATTAACATTCAAGGCTTCTTCTCATGATCAATCAACATTCAACACTTTAGAAACTAAGCAATCTAATGTTAGACTTGGATAAAATGTGTTTAAATAAGATATATTCATGGTTACACTCAACACCATTCAAGATTATAACATTCCACAACTTTACAAATCATTTCATTTCTCCACCACTAAGGTTCATATGCATAATCAAGAATCAAAGGACTTTTTAAGGTTCTAATGTGGGTAAGGGTAAGGTGAGATGTATTTGGGTAAAGTAGCATAAAATTCATTAAAGCTAGTGAAATAAGAAAAACACTCAATATACCATCAAATGCAAAAACCAACATTCACTCGCAATTGTGTACATCAACTATGATGAATGCAAAAATCATGTTTTGTTAGACCCCGATTCCAAAGTCCAACTCTTATGCTGAAAATCATGACATATGAGCTTTTTCCAATAGAGAACACCTCTATCTCAAGGAAGAGCGTTGGTGAGTCCCCAATTTTACACATATACCTACTTCGGGTCTATTAGCATAACTTTCTCTATAGGCATCTAATTTAGGGTTTCTTTAGATAGTTTGATAGAGGACTTCAAGAGCTACAACTTTCATGAAGACCTCAAAGACCAATTGTATCTTCTGAAGGGTCAAAAAT
>JAOTAY010000004.1:21903748-21924297 GCA_025629805.1 Erythroxylum baracoense
TTGAACTGTAATTGGGGTATAATTGAAGAGGAAATGATGTGGATATAAGTGAGAAGTGATAGACTAAGCAAAAGAGATGAATTAGGAAGAAATTGTTGATGATGTGCATTGGAAATGTGATAGATGTAGTGTTTCTACTGAACATGCATCGGTTTTTTAGACATATCTTGATCTATATATATCCAAATAGGATGATTATTGATTTATATTAAATTAGAGACGAATGGATACAATTTTCATGAGAAATTGAGTTTGAATTCTACCTCTGAGAGTGTTGAAATTTGTCTTGAAGTTGAGTTTCGGATTATGTCTCTGTTTCTGAATAGTATGTAGTATATTATGTATAACTTTCAGAATACTGAGCCAAATTGTATGAACTTAGGTTCTTTAGAAACTTAAGACACAGATGAACAATTGTTTAGAAGAAGACTTTGCCTAAAAACCTCATTTTCTATATGTAAAATGGAAGTGAAGTTCAGAAAAAAAAAGAAGACAGAAGAAGGAGTGCAGCTGTTTAAAAGCAGGTCACGATCACGATGCGTCGCGATTGCGACTCTGCATGGGCTACTGCAGAAGTCAAGATCGCGACATCACTGGTGAGTCGCGATCAAGACCCCGAGGGTTGTATTCGGGAATTTTTTTTATTGAACATGTGTTGGTATTTTGATGATATCTTGAGCTGTAGATGTCCAAATTAGGTGATTCTAAATTCATATTAAAGTAAGACAAATTCTACAACTTTCTTGAAGAAGTCTAAATTTAATTCTACTCTAAGACTTTCAAAATCTAGTGCGAAATTGAGTCTTGATTGAGGTTATAGTTCTACCTGAGACAGAAATTATATCTTGATGTTTTCATAAAAACTGAATAGATATAGGCTGAATCAGACAAAGGTATCTTCATAAAAGTTGTAGGTCATTCTCTTATCTTTCAATCGGTATTAAGTTTGTAATTTTTAGATATCTGAGTTGAAAGTTATGAGTTGTACAATTTGAGGGTATGATTATGAACTAGCCAAAAGTTCAAATATACATAGTCTATGGTATTTTGAGTATAACTCATAGGATACTCAACCAAATTGAATAATCTTGGCGTCAATAGAAACTTAAGACAATGGGGAACAATTGTCTAGAAGAAAGTATCCTTAAATGACTTCATTTTCTTGGTCAAAAAGAACTTGGAAAGTTGACCTGAAAGTTGATATAGGAAAAATCCGAATTTGATGAAATGAGTTATGAAATTCGATGATTCTGATGGATGAATATGATATTTAAAGTGCTTCTTATATATAAAAATGACGAAATAAATGTGTTTTCTCAACTTAAATGTTGAATGCCGAACCAAGGTCCGATGACATGTGAAAGTGAATGTGTAAAGTGAAATAAAGTGACTGATTGAGCATATATGATTAATGCATTTCATTACATGAATGCTTAATAATGTAAAGGCTGTTGTAATTGAAGTAGCCATCAAAAAAGAGCTTAAAACTCAAAAAGTGGAAAAGAGCTTAAAGCTCAGACAGTGATTAAGAGGCAAAGGCTCACTATGTAAAATGAGCCCTGTAATAACTTTTGAAATTGGAAATGTTTTGTAAATGAAATTGATTAAAGTGTTTTAATAATTGTGATTTCGAGTTTTATGAAATAAAAGTTTGGGCCAAAATTTGATTATTGATTTCCGTATATGTTAGTGCAAAAAAAATTTGTACTGAGTTTTAAGTGTTTGATTATTCTAACATGCCACCCTTGCCGGGTACGTGCTCGGACATCACTCAAGATATCGGGTACGTGTCTTGCGAGAGTTAGGTGCTACATATTTTACATGCCATTTCATACACTGATAAAAATAAGCAATTACTCCAGTCTAGCCTACCTTTTTCTTAGGTTTATCTTTAATAGTTTTCATGGCTTCTTTCCTTAAACTCTCATTAAGAAGTCGATGAAGATGCATCACTCTATCCATTAAAGAACCCACTTCCACAAGTTCCATTTTTGGTACTATTATACTAGATTTTTTCAGGCACAAAGCATAGTGAGTGAAGAGCATCTGAATGGTAGATACAGTTGTACATATATAAGCACAATCTATCTTGGCAAGATTCAAATTTTCAACAACCTACACATAATATATAAATGATTTTTTTTTGTAATCATGCTAAATTCAAATAAGAAAGTTAAAATGGCTATAGAGACATAACTTTAAACATAAGAGATCAAGCAAAACCTCCTTCAGATGTTTCAACTTGTCTATATTCTCAAATCCTTCTCCAGTAGAAGTAATGAAAGCCTTTAAGCCAGGTTGTGGACTTAATTTCTTATCATATTTAAAAGACCCAATGGGCTTGAAATTTTGTACCTTAACTTCTACAAGATCATATGTGTGATGATCATATGCTCTTCCTACATAAATAAATTTGTATGAATTGGATGAGTAAATTCATGATTGTATGAATTTAGAGGCATGGTTAGGAATAATATATATGATATGTTTTTATAAAGAGTTGTAACCTAACGGATCTAAGAGTCACATAAAATGTGGTTGATAAAGTTGTTATCAACCTGATTTAAATTTAGTTAGTTTGTTAAGCAAACTTAAGATCAACTATTTTGGATAGGATCCTAGCCCACTAAAGCATTATTGGACAATTTATTGATTTAATAATGAGGACTATTGTTTTGAATAAAATAGTGGGAGTAATTAAATATTAATTAAGGTCCTTATTTTATTTGACTTTATGGTATAAACTAATACTTTCTCTTTTTTATGTCTTTTGGTTATTGAATTAGAAGATGAGTACCAATCTAACGTTGAGGAGCATCATAGATGCTAATAAGCTAACTGAACGCAACTTCTCAAACTGGTTCTGCAACTTGAAAATTATTCTCAGGCAAGAAAAGAAGTTACATGTTCTTAATACTGTTGTTCCACTAGAGCTTAGTTCAGATGCAACTAATGAGGCTTAAGAGAGGTATCAACATTATATTAATGACGTTGAACAAGCTACATGGATGATGTTGGCTAGAATGTCTCAAGAGCTTCAAAGTTAGCAAGAGAAAAAAGATGCTCCTACTTTAATTTTTCATTTCAAAGAGTTATTTGGTGCATAAAGCAAGGTGGAGAAGTATTAATTCCCCAAAGCATTATTTCAATGCAAAATCGTAGAAGGATCTTCAGTAAACCTACACATAATGAAGATGATTAGATATATTGAAAAATTAGCCCAGTTAGGTTTTTTCATGGATTATGAATTGAGCGTTGATTTGGTGCTACAATCTCTCAATTCAAGTTTTTCACAGTTTGTTATAAACTTACAGATGAATTAAAAGGATATGTTATTGCCCAAACTGTTGAATATGCTTAAAACTGTAGAGGGGTGCCTTAAAAAGGAACCTAGTTTTATTCTTGTTCTGGATTCTTCCAAGAGCAAGAAAAAGGGCTCTAAGAAGAATGATAACAACAAGTAGAAGGCTTCTGCTAGATTAGTCAAGCCAAAAGGTGGTGTCAAGAAGAAAAGTAATGACAAGGGCAAATGTTTTCACTTTGAAGTCAACGGACACTGTAAAAGGAACTGTCCAGCATATTTTGCTACCCTGAAAGGTAAGAAGCTTAAGGAGGTTATTCTTTCAGGTATATTTATAATTAAGATCAATCTTTCAACTTCTATTCCATATCTTTAGGTATTAGATACTGGATTTGGTTCTCATATTTACAATAACATGCATATGTTATCATGAGGTAGATCATTGAGGAAAGGTGAAGTGGACCTATGAGTAGGCAATAAAGCAAAAGTTGTTGTATTAACTCTAGGAACTTATAGTATAACTTTTCTTTATGGCCTTGTACTAGAACTAAATAATTTTTATTATGCTCCAATTGTTACTAAAAACAGCATTTCTATTTCTTATTTAGATTTGAATGCATTTGTCTTTGTTGTTAAGAATAAGAGTTGTTCTTTTTATAAAGATGATGTTTATAATGGATTTTGGTTACTTACAAATGTTTTGTATGAGTTAGATCTTCAAAAGCCAATTCTTAACATAAATAGATAGAAAAGAAAATTAAGTGACCAAAATCCATCTTATTTATAACATTGTAGGTTAATTCATATCAACAAAACTAGAATTATAAACTTACATAAAGAAGGATCATTAGATCCTTTGATTATGACTTATATGAATCTTATTTGTTGGGAAAGATGACCAAACTATACTTTAGTGGAAAGGGAGAATATGCCAAAGAGCTATTAGAGCTCATACATTTAGATGTATTTGGCCCTATGTCTACTTATGCTAGAGGTGGATTCTCATATTTCATTACGTTCACAGACGATCATTTTAGATATAGTTATGTGTACTTAATGAAACAAAAGTCTGAATCATTGAAAAGTTTAAAGAATTTAAACGAGGATGAGAAATAAACTGGTAAAAGTATTAAGACATTTAGATCATATCAAGGTTCTGAATATTTAGACCACGAGTTTCTAGGTTACTTAAAAGAGAATGAGACTCTTTCACAATAGACTCCTCCTTGAACTCTACAATATAATGGAGTATCTGAGAGGAGAAATCATACTTTATTAGATATGGTATATACAGTCCTTCCTGTCAGTTTTTAAGGATATATCATTAAAACTGCTGCTTACCTTTTAAATAGAGTTCCATCTAAATCAGTTGACAAGACATTATATTAAATATGGACTAATAGAAGAATAAGGTTGTCACACTTAAAGATTTAGGGATGTGATGCTTATGTGAAGCGTGCAATATCTAACAAGCTTCAATCTAAATCAAATAATTGAAAATTTGTGGGTATTCAAAAGAAAGTATTGAATATTAATTTTTCCATCCTCTTGAGCAAAAGGTGTTTCTCTTAAGACATGCTACATTTATGAAAAAGAATTTATTTAAAAAAAATAGTGACTGATGGATGTCAAAACCACATTTCTTAATGGGAACTTGCTTCAAGATGTGTATATGATACCACCTGAGGGTTTTGAATCTAAAAGATTTCCTAATCAAGTATGTAAGTTGCAAAAGTCTATTTATGAACTTAAGCAAGTGTCACAAAGCTGAAATATTCGTTTTGATGAGACAATCTAATTATATCAAAAATTTGGATGAACCATGTATTTATAAGAAGGTTAATGGGAGTGTAGTCATTTTCCTAATGTTATATATAGATGACATATTGCTAATTGGAAATGACATACCAATGCTCTAGTCTATAAAGATTTGGTTATTCAAGAACTTCTCTATAAAGGATATGGGAGAAGTAGCCTATATTCTAGGAATAAAGAATTATAGAGATAGATCAAAGAGGTTGCTTGAATTATCCCAATCCATGTACATAGACAAAGTGCTAAAGAGGTTTAGCATGAAGAATTTCAATAGGGGATTCTAACCCATATTGTATAGGATTTCTCTCCCTTAAAGTATGTGTCTTAAGAGACAAGAAGAGAGAGATAAAATGGATTGTGTTACATAAGCTTTAGTAATTAGATCAATCATTTATGCGATGTTTGTGCTAGATCAGATGTCTCTTATTCTTTGAGCATACGAGTAGGTTGCAAGCCAATCCAGGTGAGTGTCACTTGATGATTATAAAAAAAACATTTAAAAGTATTTAAGAAGGACTAAAGATATTTTCTTAATCTATAGAGGTATATAGATGCTAGTTTTTAATCAAATACAAATAATAGTAAATCAAAGTCAGGGTACATCTTTACTTTCAATAGTGGTGTGGTAAGTTGAAAGAGTTCTAAATAACCAACCATCACAAATTCAATGACTGAGGAAGAATAGACTTCAGTGTCAAAGGCAAAAAAAGAAGCTGTTTGGATCAAGAAATTCATCACTAAACTTGGAGTGCCTCCAAACACTGTTAAGCCTATAGTATTGTATTGTGACAAAAACAATGCTATTACGTAGGAAAAGGAATCAAGATCTCATCAACTGTCCAACATATATTTAGGAAGTTTCACTTGATCAGGGAGAAAGTGGAGTGGAAAGACATAGCATTTGAGCGAGTTCCCACTTAAAAGAATCTTACAGATCCTCTCACTAAGTTGTTATCTCAAAAGAGACATGATCGACATATGGATGGATACGGTATTAGATACATAGATGATTGACTTTAGTGTAAGTGGGAGATTGTTAGTTTATGCCCTTGTAGCTAATCGATTGGTTGTAATTTAATGTATGATATTATAATTTAATTAATAAAGATATTTTTATCTTTATTTATTATGTTAATTACATTTGATGTTTTAATACTAATGGTAAAATTCCTAGAATAATTACTGTATAATTAAAATTATAATGAGATAATAATTATGAGAGTCAATTTGCATTTATGTATTATTCCCAAATGTTTCTAATTAGAGTTTCATCAAAAAAAATATTGATAAAATGGTAAAACTAGCATACATTGTGTTTCTTTCTTATGAAGAAATTAATTGGTCGTATAAATTAAAGTATGGAGATACTTAAACTAATGTGTGGATGCTTATTAGAGAATAAGTTCACTGAAATGACCCAACTATGATGATCCCAAATAGAATATTATTTATGTGTTTACGAATTTCCTTATAATGATGTTTGTATAATTGATCTTTAGACTTGATATTACCAAGGTACCTCATATGGGAATTACTATATTTTGATGCTACTTATGAACTATCATATTTAGGATAATTCAGTCAGTAATTCTTGGATGCAATTTAAACCATATAGCGATAGTTGAGTAAGTCAATAAAGGATTTATTACTTTGAAGTAATTAGAGAGAATGTTCTACTATTCTTGATTATTAAAGATTTAAGGAATTCTCTAACTAAAGTGAATTGACCTTGAAAAAGTTTTTTCAAATATCAGTTATAAATCAATTACTAATTAGCAAGAATGACCATGATTGGATATAAAATAGTAGACATTATATTGATACTCTGTCCAATATAGTGTCTAGAGCATTGGAAGACGAAAGGATTAATTTATACATTATAATCATGCATGGACAGGTTAAGTCAAACCACTTTAACATTCCTGATATTTGAGTGGTCATGACATATTGCTAGACATCTGATATGTGCTTAATTGATTGTACATTTATTCCATAACACTTAATGATTAATGCTGTGAAATGTTTAAGAAACTCATTTTGGTTCATATTTAATTTTAGGTACAATTTGGAAGTATAAGAGTTAAAGTAACTTAAAAGAACATTCTTTAAGTCATCCTCTTGATGTTCAAACTTAATTTTCCTTGTGAAACAAGAAGTAGATAGATTGGGCTAAAGACGGGACAAGAAAATGTAAGAAAATGAAGCTTTTAAGATGACCTGGAAGATACACAACTATGTATGTATTCCCATGATTGTATATACATTCAGAAGATATTTTTTTGACTTACATGGTTAGATACATGACCGTTTACCCAACCATATATAATCACGATTTGGGGAGATATATAACATGACGGTTTTGGGACACGAAGGGGGGAAAAACCCTAACTTTTAATGTAAAATGACATTTGAACTGCTAAAAAAACATGACAGTTTTGGGACACGAAAGGGGACGAAACCCTTGATTCTTTAGCACCTACGCAGAGCTAAGCCTCCCTTTTCTAGTTCATAGGGGATATTGAAGCGAAAGACATGTTTTGGGCATCTCTTTATTATGCATTGTGTTCTTTCTCTCTTGGGATTGTTTATGTTATCCTATGCTGTTGAATTAGGTATTTTGTAAGAATGATCTTAACGCCCTATTAGATTGTTTTTATGTAAACCCATTGATAGATCTTAAATACAATAGGTAATAATTGTGTTTGGATTCAATTGTGGCAACTAATGGTTTTGAATCATTATAGATAACATAACCTAGGTTAAATGACCCAAGCTTGTGTGGTTAGTGCCTAGATTAATCTTTTTACCTAGTTTGTAATACAATTGTCCTATTAAATCTAGAGAGCTTATTCTAGGTTGTTCGATAGCTAGGTCCGATTAAAGAGCTTGTATTAATTAAACATGACCTAAGGAAAAACTGGGATTAATAGAGCTTGTTGTTAATCTACGATTAATATTTACTAAGAGAGGTATGAGAATAACAAGACATTAAAGTCTGCTTATTCATGTGTAGGCCAAGATTAAACCAAGAACTAGATTCCAAAACCTATTCATCAATTTTATCATTCTTCAATTCTTGCTATAATTTCGTTAGTTTAATTTCACTTTATTTTCTTTACCACTTTCAATCGAACCCCCCCCCTTGATATCTTAACCACTGATTCTTTTCATTACAAAAGCTTTACACACACTCTTTGTAAGATCGACGATGCACTACCAATTTTGGCACCATTTTCAAGGAGTGTGGTATTTTAATTTTTGTTCTTAATTTCAATTGGTATTTTGTATATATTTGTTTCTAATTATTTTTTGCATTTATTTCTTGTTCTTTTTATTTGTATATAAAAAGGAAACAGTAAAGGGAGTATATCACTGTTGGATATTATCACTGTTATTGGTGGAAATTTTCCCCATAACCCATTTTCCCAATCCTATAGCGAAGCTTGGAGCGATCATACAAATTTTAGTTATGGAGAGGATAGCCAGCCAAACTGCTTCATTTGATGGGTTGTAGGATGCAAAACAATTCCAAAATAGATCAAAAGCCTCATATTCCAACTTAAATACATCTTTGGAAGACTTAGTTATGTCTCTTACTACTAATACTATGCAATTTCAATAGAAGGTGATCCAATTTCAACAAGATACAAAATCTAGAATCCAGAATTTGGTGAGCTAAATGGGTCAGCTGATGGTAATTATCAACTACCTATAATCACAAAGTGCAGAGACGCAACCATCTCAACCTGAGGTGAATCCAGGGAATGTTAATGTAGTAACCTTAAGAAATAGAGAGGAGCTTGAGAATCTTGAGAAGGCTTCTCAAAGGATTGCTAGCATAGAAGAAGTGGAGAAAGAGCTTGAAGGAGACAAGGATATATCATTTAACTAGAAGGTAAGTATTGAGTCCCAAATTCTTGTTAAGACTAATCCTTCACCTTTAGCTAGCATATTGGAGAAATTAAATGAGGAGGAAAAGGGTGAAGAGATATTGGAGATTTTTCAATAGTGCAGGGACTCAGTAGAGATTAAGAGTATAAGGATAGGGAAGACACTGAATATAAATGATCATCATCTTAGGCACTATCCTTAAGAACCTCAAGTTAGGAAAGTGAAAGTTGTGACACTTAAAGATCATAACTTTGTCACGTGATGAGGAAAACAAGGAATTGAATCAGCTACAATAAACAAAGGCTCTTTTTGGGATGCAACCCAAGGAAGGTTTATTTCTTTTCCTTTACATTTTCAAATTTGTTAGGATATGCATGTATGTTTTTAAGTTTGTTTTTTCTTACGTGTTTTTAAGTTTTCAAACAAAAAGAGAGAGAATCAATACAAAAAATAATCATCTTCTCTTTCTCTATTATTGTTAGGACTATATAGCCATGATTAGAGAGCAAATTAACTAGGAAAATTCATGGCAACTTGAGCTTGTACTTTTACTCTTATGATTGTTCAATATACATTATATTTAGAAGAGTAGTGACTAGTGGTAGACACAACCAGTGAGATTTTGAGCCTTTATAGATTGACACATCTATATCAGTCTTATTGTCTTTTGCTTATATGTGACCTTTATGACATTTACATCTTAACTTTACTTTGATTTTCTATTCAAGACCCCATTTTTATTACACGCATTAACAAGGAAATGATATAGGCATTATTTGTTTCATAATCTACATTAGTAAAATAGTCCACCTATTGATATGACTTTTCTTTTTAATAAGCCCCACTGAACTTTAATTGCCTTTTCTTTTTTGTACTAACCACATTACATGCGTTTAACTTAACTAAATGTCCTACACAAGCCTTAAAGTTAGTGGAGCATTTATTGATTGTTGATGATTGTGGATGTTATAAGTGTGGGGGTGTGCATATACGTGGGTTGGTTATAATTGTTGGAATATTATTTTATCTCTTATCAATGAATTCCAAATGTTGATGTAGCTTCTTTCAATTTTTATTAAAAAAAGAAAAAAGAAAGAGAAAGAGAAAGAGAAAAAAAGAAAAAGAAAGAAAAATATGTTTAAATAAAAGTATTAAGGAGGAAATGCAATTATTTTACAGAGTTATTCATGAGTAGTTTTTCCTCCTAAAGTTGTATAGAATGGATGATTTAAGTATAATGCATATACGGTAGATGTTGTTTTGAAGGATCAACACTTATAGTTATAACCTATTATTTGCCATCAATTGTAATAGTGATTCCTTCTAATTCCTTATGCTTCGTGAGATTTGTGGTGTGAGAGCTTTAATTTAAGCTATGACATATAGTTTTTGCATTCATCATTGCTGATGTACATAGTTTTGAGTGAATGTTAGTTTTTACACTTGATATTACATTGAGTGTTTTTCTTACTTCACTAGCTTTGATGGCTTTTGTGTTACATTACCCAGATACATCTCGTCTTAACCCTTGCCCACATTACAACCTTAGAAAAATCCTTTGTTTCATGATTATGCATGTGAATCTTAGCAGTGTAAAAATGAAATGATATGTAAAATTATGGTATGTTTTGATCATGATTGATGTTTGAGTGTACCTATGGATCAATACTATTTAAACACATTTTACCCAAGTTTACCACTAGATCGCTCAGTTTCTAAAGGTGATGATTGTTGATTGATTATGAGTAGATAGGCATTGAATCTTGAGTTTTTGGTATGATTTTGAAAGTTATTTCTCTTTATTTATGACTATCTATTCTTAGGAAATAAAGTATTGTGAAAGTGTTTAGTTTGTGGCTTTGATTTTGTTGTTTTGCCCGAGGACAATCAAAAGCTAAGTATAGGGGAATTTGATATATGCTTAATTAATTGTACATTTATTCAATAACACTTAATGATTAATATTATGAAATGTTTAAGAAACTCATTTTGGTTCATATTTGGTTTTATGTACAATTTCGAAGTATAAGAGCTAAAATGAGTTAAAAAAAACATTCTTTAAGTTATCCTCTTGATGTTCACACTCAATTGTCCTTATGGAACAAGAAAGAGACAGACTGGGGTGAAGATGGGATAAGAAAATCTAAGGAAATGAAGCTTTCAAGATGATATGGAAGATACACGGCTGTGTATCTATTCCCACAACTGTGTATACATTCGGAAGTTTTTTTTACTTACATTATTGGATACATGGTCGTTTACCCAATCATGTATAGTCAGGATTTGGGGAGATTTCTTGTAATACTTAGTTTGATACACAGTCATACATCAAACCGTCTATCTCCCCAAAAACCTAACTTTTAATATAGAATGACATTTGAGCTGTTAAACAAAACGACTTAGTTTTGGGACACGAAGGGGGGCAGAACCTTTGATTCTTTGGCACTCATGGAGAGCTAAGCCTCCCTCTTCCAGTTCATAGGGGATATCAGAGCTAAAGACATGTTTTTCTCTATTAGGGATTGTTTATGTTATCCTATGTTATTGAATTAGTTGTTGTGTAAGAACGATCTTAATGCTATATTAGATTGTTTTTATGTAAATCCATTGCTATAATCTTAAATACAAGATGTAATAGTTGGTTTTAAGATGCAAAGGGGTTTTCTTTGGCACCCATTGAGAGCTAAGCCTCCCTCTTCCAGTTCATAGGGGATATCGAAGCCAAAGATGTGTTCTTTCTCTTTTAGTGATTGTTTATATTATCCTATATTATTGAATTGGGTGTTCTGCAAGAATGATCTTAACACTCTATTAGATTGTTTTTATGTAAATCCATTGCTATAATCTTAAATACAATATGTAATACTTGTGTTTGGATTTAATTGTGGCAACTAATGGTTTCGAATCATTAAGGATAGCATAACCTAGGATAAATGACCAGAGCTTGTGTGGTGTTGCCTAGATTAATTTGTTTTCCTAGTTTATAATGCAGCTGTCCTATTAAATCTAGAGAGCTTATTCTAGATTGTTCAATAGCCAGGTTCGGTTAAAGAGTTTGTTTTAATTGATCACAACCTAAGGAAAATTCAGGGTTAATAGAGCTTGTTGTTAACCTACGACTAATAGTTACTAGGAGAGGTATAAGAATAACAAGATATTGAAGTATGCTTATTCGTGTGTAGGCCGAGATTGAACCGAGAACCGGATTCTGAAATCCATTCATCAATTTTATCATTTTCACTTCTTGCTTTATTTTGTTTTAATTATTTTAATGTCACCTTATTTTCTTTACAAATTTCAACAAACCCCCCCCCCCTAAACAAAATCCTAAACACTGATTCTTTTCATTACAAAAAGTTTACACGCACTCTCTGTCGAATCGACCTAGACTTATTACTAGCTATAGTTTAAATTTTAGTTATTTTGTGTGGTGCTATGACCCACTGCCAACATCAATCTTGATCTATGATTACAAATTGTTTAATTAGATAATTAAAGGTAAATTAAAAGGAGTTTTAATTTATCTAATTCTAATTATAAATTAGAGTTATAATTTATAATGATTGTCAATATATTAATAACTTACTAGGTCACACATAACGAGTTGTTTAAAACAGAAAAATGAATTTCAATTAAGTTGGGCTTAACTACAAATATTGAGAAACTTTAGGGATCAAATATGAGATATTGATTTTATTAAAATTAAATTAATTATAATTAGATTTAAACTTTATTTTTAATTTATGTTTTTGATTTTAATAGAAATTAAAAACTAGTTCTTTTTCTGTAAATAGGAATAAGCATAAGGGAGCTAGCACCATTGTTAAGAGTTTCGTATCGTACCAGCCAAAAAACAGTATGAAACTTGGCTTATTGGTATCGATTGGTGCTGGTCGATATTTAAAATATCAGTCAATATTGTAAATTTCAAAATTTTGAATGAACTTTTGCAAAAACAGAAATTAACCGCCCTCCCTCCCCCACTTACCTCTACTTCTTTCTCAATCTCTCCTTATCTCTAACTTTCCTCTCCAGCGACTCTCGCTTACGTGTTGCTATCGCTGCCCACCACGCACTCAGCACTACCTCGCCATCTTCTCTTCCTCACAACTCATGCACCGCCATTGTCTCTTCCTCTGTGCCTCACTCTCTAGATTTGTAGTTTGCTCATCTGCTCATATGTTGGTTTCCAAACGAACGCCAGCAAAAACCTCATTTGGATGCCAAATTTTTTTTGGGAAAGACCCCAAGCTATGTCATAGCCACTGTACTTGTTGTTTTGGCTTTTCTTGAGAGTTGGTGTACGGTGATTGGATTGTACTTGTAGATGATAAGGGAGAGCACAGTGGAGGAAAATAAAACAATTAAAGTTTAACAAGGGATAGTGTTGAGTGCATTAATACCCTTTATCCTTGATAAAACTTTGACAATTGATAATCAGTTATTAAAGGAATTAAGATATCTACTTGTCAAATTTCTATAGTTTAATAAAAAACTTAATAAAGATAATTTTAAAATATCAATTATTAGTTTTAATTTGTTAATTATTAAATTAAAATTTTTAAAAATTATGCAATAAATTGAAATTTTTAAAAAATAAATATTTTTTAATTTATAATCTATTTTATTATTAATAAAATAATATTTAAATTCTTACAATAAATAATAGTTATATTTTTTTATAAAGCATACTTAAAAATATGTTAACATAAAAATTAAGAGGCCTTAATTTTTGTATTTTTTTAAATTGTTAATATAAATATAATTATATTTTATTATTAATAATAATTACATACTAAGATAAATTATATTTTATATTTAACAATAAACTATTAAGCTATAAATGATATTTTATTATTGATAATAATTAATCTTTTTATTTGATGTTTTGATATAATTATTATTTATTTTATGATGAAATTGTAATATTTTAAATGCTTTGTATTGTTCTTAAAATTTTGGGTATTCATAACATTGGCTAGCAACTCCTGCTTATTCCTCTCAAAATTTTGAGTGACTGCTTTGTAGATATTGTTAGAGACTGGACAAATGAACAGCTTGTGGTTGATACATCAAAAGGTTCTGAAAGATTTTCAACAAGAATATCAAATTAGGTATGATTTCATATTTTATTATTCAAGTTTAATTTTTCAAGTTATTCAATTATCGAGAACCAATTGGAAAGTATAAAAAAATTTTCACTGCGCCCATGATACAATCATGGTTGGTTTCCAACAAGTAAGTCTTTGAGACTTGATGAACAAACTGCACAATGAAAAGAGTTAGTTAGGCAAAGATACATATTGAAGTTAACAAAAATGCGAAACTTCCAAGCTCTCTCAAGATTCTATGATTAATAGAAGATATTAACACCATCCCTACTAATATAACTATTTCCTACCAATAGAAATAGAGCCAAAATACTTAGGAGGGAGGCAAAGAAGGAGCTTAGAGACCTAAAATTAATCCCTTTTAATATCCCCTCTTCCTTTAAACAAATTGTTTTAAAGCCTTCATCAATTCACCCTCCTGATCCTTCAACCTCTATCCATTTAGACTATTGGCCACACTTCTATTCAGTCATCCCTTTATAACAATTCACAAGATAACCCCAATCCTCTCACACCTCACATTAATCCTCCTCCTACTCCTCTTCCTGCTCTTTATCCTTCTATTGATCTCCCTCTCTGTCAGACTCTAAACTAGTACTTCAACCTTAATATAACCCCTAGGAGTAGGTTCTGGATGCCTCTTATCTAGACCTAAGGTAGGTTCTAGATGCCCTTGATCTAGGCCTAATGTATAAAGATACACCTCACCCTCCCCAATCTTCACTAGCTCAGAGAAAAAAATGAGCATAAAGGTCAAGGATCTTAAAGCCCTACGCAATCATGATTTTAGCCTAGAACAGTATAGGGCTCAATTTCCCCAAAAAATAACAAGCCATTCAGGACTGTATTAAATGAAAAAAAATACCTTACTGTTTGGCTTATTAGAAACTGAAGTCAAAGAACTTGACTACAATAGGGAGTTATAGTTCTTAGAGAATAAGTGGTTTACTCTTTATAGTCATTCTTCTCACCATTTTTGCAGGATAACTATTACCCTTAACCCCAACACCATATAAATCATTCATATAAGACAAACTAACAAATTTCTCCACATTCATACCTAATTTATTCCTCTATAGAAGCAAACTGGTATAACCTTTATTTATGCTTCAAATTTTTCTTTCCAAAGAGCAATCCTATGGAAGAATCCCAAATAGATGTTATAAATCATGAATATCCCTTGGATCATCCTAGGAGATTTCAACTATAACTTATTTCCTGATGAAACAGAAAACTTAAAAGATAATTCAATCTATACAAATGAAGATTTTAGAACCTATCTAAATGAAATTGGTTTGGTTGACCTTACCTATAATGGTAATCTCTACACCTAGTCTAATAAGCAAAAGGGTAGGAATCTAATTAAGAAAAAATTGGATAGATACCTTTCTAATTCATAATGGCTTGACTAATTCCCTTGTAGTTCTTTCTCAATCAAACCTCTGGGTGCCTCTGATCACTACCCTATAAAAATAAACCTATCTCCATATATGGGAAAACTAATGACACCATTTAGATTCTTCAATTTTTTGGTTAGAATGGATGGTTATGAGAACCTTCTAAAAAGCGTTCTTAATACTCCAGTTGATGGCTACCTAGCTTTCAAACTGGTCAACAGATTAAAGTTTCTAAAAAAGGAATTGAAAGCATTTCACAAAGCCCCCTTCAAGGACATTCTATAAAAAGAGGTAGAAAATTGCAAAGAAGATTTTCTAATGATTCAATAAAGCTTATATGGAGATCCCCTCAATGTCTAATGGATAATTAAGGAAAAGGACAAACTCAACAGATATCTATAATCTCTAGATGCCTACAACTCCTTTCTTAAATAGAAAGCAAAATAAACATGGTGGAAGGAAGGAAACACTAATTCTAATCTATTCTTGAGAGCCATATAGTCCAGAAGGAATACTAATAAGCTTTTTAGGATCCCTGACCAAAAAGTAAACTTATGCATAAATTAGGATCTTCTTAAAAACTTAGCCTACACTCATTTTAAATCCTTCCTAAGACTCAAACACGTCTCACCTAATTCCTCTTCTATCCTCTTTACCTTCATTTTTACTTCCTTAACCTAACCCCAGTATGAAAGTCTTATAAAACCTATCTCTAGCCTTGAGATAAAAAATGCCATCTTTAGCTTAGATCAGAGAAGTCCCCAAGTCTTGAGGGTTTTAATGCCTTCTTCTTCCAGAAATCATGGAACCTGTTGGAGTCTCACCTAACTAAAGTATTTCAAGAATTTTTCACAACTGGATTCCTACTGAAAGTGCTTAACCATACATTTTTAACCCTCATTCTAAAAATTCCTAACCCTAGCTCCTTTAATGATTTCATACCTATCTTTTTTGTAACATAATTTACAAAGCCATTTCCAAGATCCTAGCAAGCAAAATCAACCCATTATTACCTAATCTTATCAACTGTTCACAATATGCTTTGTTTCAAGTCAAAGTATTGGTGACAACATTTTAATTGCCCAAGAAATCTTTAAGGACTATCACACTAGAAAGTTTATTAAGAGTTGTGCTCTTAAGATTAACTTTTTAAAAGCTTTTAATTCTCTCAAATGGAACTTTATTTGTTTTGTCATGAAAGCTTCTGGTTTTCCTCCCTTATTTATTAGCTGGATTCATTAATGCATTTCGATTGCTTCTTATAATGTGCTTATTAATGGTGAAGCTACTCATCCCTTTAAAGGGGCTAGAGAAATTAGATAAGGAAACCTTATATCTCATTATCTCTTCGCATTGGCAATCAAAGCTCTCACAAGAATGATGATGCATAAAATTGGCTCAAGGAGTTAATTTAAGTATCATTAGAAGTGTAGAAAATTAAAACTTTTCAACCTATCTTTTCAAACGACTTGCAACTTCTTTATGGTGTTGACAGTTATGGTGCTAATAGGGAATCTATTCAACTATTTTTAGAATCTCTTCATTTATTTGCTAACATTTTAGGTTTAAGATTCAATCCAAGAAAAAGTTAAATCTTCACCTCTAATGTTTCACCCATATTGGAACATAATCTAGTTCATTTCTTAGGGCTTAAATGGAGTAAGGCTCATTTCAAGTACCTTGGATTACCTATTATGTCTACCAATTATAGCTATAATGACTATAGGCCTTTAATGGATGTTATTCTTTAAGTAACCAACAATTGGGCATGAAAAAATCTTTCTTATGTAGGAAGAATCCAACTTATCTCTTTAATACTAAATAGCTTGCACATTTACTAGAACTCATATATGTCTCTACCCATCAAAACAATTAAGGATATTGAAAAGATTCTCAGGAAGTTCTTATAAATTGGAATAACAGACACTAAAGGATCCCCTAAGGTCAATCGGAGGATAGTATGTGCACTAAAATCCCAAAGAGTCTTTGAATCAAATCTATTAAAGATACTAATAAAACCCTTTAGGTTAAAAGGATTTGATCTCTTTTTAATGAGAAAGAGAACCCTTGGGTTAAATGGATATATGAGGAATATTTGAAGGGCTCGAGTTACTGGGAAATCAAGCTAAATTCTAATACCTTATCAGCCATTAAACTCCTTCTAAAACTTAGATCATACAAGGCCAAAGAAATCAAGGACATCATTGGTGATGGTGAATTAACTAGTTTAAGGTTTGGTAACTTGTTAGATTTGGGCCCACTTCATCTTTTACCATCCTTCCCAGTCTTACAACATGCTCTTCCAATAAATGTGAAGGTTAAGGTTCTAATTAAGGATAATCAATAGATTATCCCACCTAGAAGTATTGCATGGTTCCTCAATAGTTTCTTGAACTGATTTGGCCAATTCTTCTAAAATGGATATAATCGTTTAGCTAAGAAACTGCCATAATAGCTTTATAATTGTTTCTTGTTTGCCTATATCATCCCACACTGAATAGGAGGTTGTTTGGCATAACTTATCTGATTCAAAGGTCAAGTTTCTAAATAATCAATAATAACTTATATGGCCCTAAGGGATAGACTTCTCATATTAGACAAGCTTTTTTTGGATTTACTTTACCTTATTTTTTCTCTATCCACACTCTCTAAAACCTTAAACCATCTTATCTTCAATTGTCCCTTCATAACTTACATTTGGAGGAAATTGTTCCTAAATTGTAACCTGAGTTTACCTTCTACAAATCTTACAGAGGCAATCCCATGGATATGCTCTCTTAAACATTTTAATATCTCTGATGCCTCAATTTTCATAATTTGTTTCAGTGGCTAAGCATAATTGAAGAAGAACACTCAACTCTAAACATGATTCTTAAGTCCTGTTTAACTTTATATTAATAGACTTAGAGAAATGTTTATAATCAAGAGATTCAATAGCTTTTGCAGCCTATTGTACAAGGAGAATTGGAGACTACCATAGGTCTAGCAATCCACATGCAAATCAGTATTGAGAAGTTAATTCAAGCCATAAAGAAGGAGATTAAGGCTTGGAGTATTACCTTATACAGTATATCCCAAGATGATTATGTTCCAAAGAGAGGAAAATTGACCCTCCTCCTAGGGAAGGGATTAACCATCTATCTAAGCTTTGCTCCTTATAGAATCAACTAAAGATCACTAAAATCTTGATCCAACTTGCAAGAATGGATTGTAAGTCATGCGTATTGACAAAAGTATATTAGAAGAGATTAAGTATCATACCATAAAATTGGAAGATTTCAAAGGGATTAAACGATAAGAATTTGTCTACATCTCTTTAGAACCTGAGAGAGATGATGAAGAAATTATTTCATCTCTAAGAAAGGGAAGATTTTAAAGGGGCTGTAAGGAATGACTTGCCTAATACCCTAATTGGCAAGCATCCTCATGCTCTTTATGTAGGTTTGTAAACACTATTACTCGTTTGTAAATGTTGTCATTTCCTAATAGTTTGATTATGTAAACATCAACGTTGTTCATATTCTCAAAAATAAAATTTCCTTATTTTCTAAGAAAGGAGTAACAATGATGAGTGCTTAAATTTGTGGAAGTTTTTTTTTCACAGGGACTTTTTTTTAGTGCAACGAAATTGGAGTAAATTGTCAAAGTCTTTGTGCAACAGTTATGCTTAAGTTGTAAAATTGAACTTGGTCTTTCCTTCATGATTGTCGGTCAATAATTCCATTTATTCTTGAATACCACACATTATTCGCATTTAAGTGTTTAACTCACACTCTTAATCACATAAAGTTTTTGGACAAACAATTAAATGGACAAATAAAAGAGATACAAAAAAGTCAACCTTTTATTGATAAAATTAAAAAGATTAATATAAAGGTATTCAAGTTTTTCACAACTTGAAGAACTCTACAAGAAAACTTCTCAAAAGAACTCCCTATTTGAAGCTCTCACAAAAAAATTTCTTTTAAATTTCTCAACTCTCTTATTGAGGATTGAAGGTGCCAAATTACACATAAATGATTTGTAAATGATGTCTTTATATAATTTTACAAGAACTTAGGGACCAAGTAAGCTAAAACCACCTATTTTCTCCACTAACCCACTGAATTAGTAGGAAGATGTCACTTCTAACTCCACCAAATTAGTAGCGAGTTATCTACTTTAGGCCACTAACTCCTCTTTTACACATGGAACATGTTTGGAAGATGTCTTTTTGTGCTTCCACTTTGCAAGGTAGTGCTTCTATTTTCTTAGGTCACTACTTAAATGTTTTTGCCATGTGTTACCACATCATTACATCTTGAAGCCAAGTGCCTCGATAAACCTTCTGTTTAGCCATCTGGAGTCATCTTTGTGCATAGTCCATCTAAGCATATCCGTGATGAATTCATATTGCTCCATATATAAGTTAGCATTAATTCGATCCATTGTATAGTAAACCTCTCACATTTACATACCTTTCGACCTCCTCATCGAAGTTATATGCCCTCTTGCAGCTTGAGTTAGCATTGACATAGTTACTGCTTTCTTCTTTTGGTTACATATCTGAATTTTGCATCTCGTTAAAAATTTATGTCAATACACACCATTACATGTCAACGCTCGCCTAATCTCAATCTTTTATTGATAATGCTCATTTTATCTCACCTACTAGTAGGTCTTTTCTGTATTTTGTCAATTTGAATGTCAAGCATTTGTCAAGACTCCCTTACATGATTGCTTAACTTAAACTTAAACGTCTAACATTTCCTTTATTTTAGCCTTATTTGCCTTTTATCGTATATAAAATTTTTCATAAGAGGATTATCTCTTTATTTTTCTAACAGATCAAACACATTCATGAAACCTTTCTCATTAGCTTATAGATGGTAATCAATCACCTTTAAAATTTTTATGTTCAATTAGATTAGGACTAAAGCCTTTACTCTATAAGCTAGTGTTAAAGTTTTCAACGTTATTCCAAGTTGGTGTTCTTCCATATATAGATTGATTGTATATATATTTCCTAGATTAGAGATTTGCTTTCCTAGCTGA
>JAOTAY010000004.1:21930472-21942219 GCA_025629805.1 Erythroxylum baracoense
TTCCTTATAAGCTTAGGCTCTTTTGGTACATAAGTTACATGCCAAAAATGCCCTCAATTCATTCTTATGCATTTATTCCATGAACTATTATGCTTAATTTAACGAAAAAAATTTTCGGGGGTCAACATAACTCGTGTCCAAATGTAGAAGTTATACTTCAACTAGACTAGCTAGATCTCTGATGGACCTAAAAACAATATTGCAATTTTGATGAGTTTGCGAACTCAGTGAGTGAACTACCATCGATGCACTCACATAAGTCATATCATAGAAAACAGTTCCGGCAACATATTATTGCATATTAACAATCATATCACATAGAATAGTTTTAATCACCACATCACATTATCAATGATATCCAGTTGTATTGCAATATTTTGATTCAATTAGAACGTATCGTATATGCCAAAATGCGAATGCAAATGCACATGTGCTTTATTTATTCCTTCTTTTTGTTGTGATCAAATATGCCAATTCATGCCCCAGGTTTCAAACAATTTTTTACTAGCCAGCTTAATGAGCATTATAACCCTGATCAGATTACGAGCTTTAAGCTCTGATTTTAAATTACGAGTATTGAGCCCTTATTTCACAATACAAGCCTTAGGCCCTAATTACGAGCATTTTGCATTGAATATCTACATGTTGGTCATTTTGATCATAACTCCCATTAACTCATCGTAAATGTCAATTGCAATGATATGAATCATCTCATACATCATTTGCTTCCATTAGTGTAACTAATTTTCCAAAATTCACGGTCAATTTGAATCAAATAAGCATTTTAGGGATAATTCCATAATCAGCAGTTGACATTCAATTTGAAGACACTTCCATATATAGTACCTAGTATCAAACTCCTCGGACCAACAATTTTTGAAAGTATAACAGTCATATAAGTAACAATTCAATAATTGAAATTTAACCAAAAACAAATCAATCATAGTGAGAAACATCTAGGTTAACTCACAGAACACTCCAACGAGCTATTGCCTCGACTTCCTAACAATATCTGGCTATTGACAATCACTTTGAGAACCTATTAGACATGGATATAAACATTGGCCATTGATAACGAATAGTGAGAATATATATGCAATCCTTAAGTGCAATGTTTATATCCTTTTCTTCCTAATGTTCCTTTATGAAAAAGTTGTCTTCTTTTAATCATGACTCTCTCTACAAAAATCCAAATACCATGATTCTTGTACCCCCTAAAACTAGACTCCATTAGTCTTAATATAGCTAAAAATTCACATCCATCGGACATTTGGGTACATGCCCTAATGAAAATGGCATATTAGAGCACTCACATTCACTTATATGGCATCATACATATAACACAATATTTTCAAAAGATCAATTCCTCATTTTATTGATAAAACATAATTTACATTGTAGCATTTGCTACAAAATTCATATATACATTATTATAGAACTAACTTAGAGTTTGCTACTCTTTACAACATTCTATATACAATGAGCAACTAACAAAAGCATTCTCTCTAAATTCCACATCTTAGCTAATCGACCTTTGAGTCATTTCTTGAGTCCAAAACGTAAGTATAAGACTTCTTTTAAAGTGTCTTAGAAGCTAAGTCTCCTCTCTTGTACTTGAAAAGTCACGTTGCAATTTTGATGAGTTTTACGAACTCAATGAGTGAACTATTATCGATGTACTCACTCATATCAAACACAATGACAATTCACAGACAGATCACATAATCAATTATTGCATATCATTTCACATTTCAGTTTCAAAACAGTTCAAACAACTTAATTCAATCATTCATTTCATACATATCAAATTATATATGCAATACACATGAGACTCCACTTTCGTTATTACTTTATTGTGACCGAGTATCTTTCTAACTATCCTGTATCTGTTGTGGATACCTAGCTCATTGATAATTGTCTCGTATCTATTGTGAATATCGGGCTCATTATAATAGTGAGCTTGTGGCTCTTTATACACATTCTGAGCTTTAAGCTGTTTTTCACTGGCCACTCTGGTCATAACTTCCTTTATCTGATCATAAATTTCAATGAAATGAGATGCATCATTTCGCATTATAAGCAATCAATCACTTTCATTCAGTATACACATTCACTTTTCACATTTTCATCAGACCTAAGTTCGGTATTCAACATATTTGTTGAGAACACATATTTTTGTCAAATTCACATACAATCAAAACACTTCTAATACATTCCTAATTATCGAACTCCTCAAACTATGAATGTTCAGAATTATCATATTCACATAAGTATCAATTCAATAGTTGAAATTTAAGCATATACAATCATTACTAGTGAGAAACATCTAGGTCGCTCATAGTAAGCTCCAGATAGCTATTGCCTTGACATCTCACCAATGTCTGGATGCTGTCATTCTATTTGTGCTTCAGGTCTATTTAACGTAAAAGTAAACCAAACGACGTCGTTTTCATTTACTTTAAAATGCTGAAGCCGAAGCAGATGATGACATCTACGTTGAAAATTTATCGACGGACTTTACTGATAGATTCATTTCCTTCGGTAAACTCAAAAAATTACTGCCTTCTTTAACGACGGGCACGTTATACTGTCGCTAAAGTCTATCATAAATTTTACTGGGGATGATTTCCCTCCATATTTACCGACAGATATTACTATCGTCGCTAAATGAAAATTTTTCTGTCAAAGTTACTGATCGAAATTTAATTTCCGTTGCTCAAGTCTATCGTAAATTTTGCAGAGATGATTTTCCTCCATATTTACCGTCGGATATTACTACCGTCGCTAAACGAAAATTTTCTTGTCAATCTTACCGACAGGAATTGACTTGCCGTCAATAATTGGGTCGAGCTTTAGGTCTGTTTAACGTAAAATCGCAAAAGAAAGACCTAAGGGGGTTTCAGGTCTATTTAACGTAAAAGTAAACCAAACGACGTCATTTTCATTTACTTTAAAATGCTGAAGCCGAAGCAAATGATGACGTCTACGTTGAAAATTTATCGACAGACTTTACCGATAGATGCATTTCCTTCGGTAAACTCAAAAAATTACCGCCTTCTTTACTGACGGGCACGTTATACTATCGCTAAAGTCCGTCGCAAAATTTACTGGGGATGATTTCCCTCCATATTTACCGACAGATATTACTATCGTCACTAAATGAAAATTTTTCCATCAAAGTTACCGATGGAAATTGAATTTCTGTTGCCAAAGTCTGTCGTAAATTTTGCAGAGATGATTTTCCTCCATATTTACTGATGGATATTACTACCGTCGCTAAACGAAAATTTTCTTATCAATTTTACCGACAGAAATTGACTTGCTGTCAGTAATTGGCAATAGTTTAGTTTCCGTCGGTAATTTTCCGTCGTTAATTCCTACTTTTCTTGTAGTGTGGATATATTTTGAATATCAACGTTTTCGTCATAATATAACTTAAACCTTAACATTTTCAAGCATTCAATTTAAACTTTAATAGACCTTAAGAATATGAAAATTTTAGTAGTTATTTTAGCTTATGTTGTCAATGCTCAAAACAAACAGGAGAGGATTCTATCTGGAGTTCATCCGTATTGTTCTTTGGAGAACGGAAGCATGTTGTTTAATTATAGATTTTGACATAAATTTTATTCTATTAGTAAGAGAACTCACTAATTAGATATTTTAATATTTTTATAACATAATTAGGGATTAATGATAATTATTGTAAAAAATCTTTTTAAAATTTTTGACAGTACGTCACAGTATGCTACATGACATTGGGTTCATTATGACCAGTGATAATGAAGCTCAATTTTTAATTATAAAACGACAACATAAACATTTACCTGATGGATGATTAATTTCATTAATTTTATTTATTTATTTAAGGTCTGTTTAAAATATTTCAAAATATTAAAGTTGAATTTGCACTAAGATATAAGCGTTGAAGTTAAACTTTTGCTTTCAATCCTTTTAGGAGTTGCATCTTTTAAATTGAATGGGCCTAAAAGTTGGATATAAAGAAGCATATGTATGTACTCACTCTGTTGAGGCTTCGCTGTGCTGCGTAATTAACAAGGTCATTCAATTCCGTACTAAGAAGGGGAAGGGGTTTGACATTATTGCATGTAATTAACAGGTTCTGCCTTCTCGTGAGGAAAGCAGATACGGAAACCTTTGTCAGTGGAACAGATTATGCACACGTGGCAAGGTTGTACATTTTTTATATTAATTATTTTTAGAAGTTTGATAATTGACAATACAATTTAAACACTATAAAAATTTATATTATAAATAAATTAAGGAGATGTAATTTTTTTTGCTAGTTATAAATAAAATTGAAAAAAGTTGTCTTTATTGGAATACTTCATGAAAAATAAATATTCTCTTTCTATAATTTGATATTTCCAACTATATCCTTATTGTGCAATTTGAAGCTTGGCACAATCTTTTCCTTTTCTTATATGGAGCCACTGATAACATCATATTACATACTAGGCAATCAGCTAGCTTGCACCACCAAGTTCCCAGGATAAAGAGAGACAAACTAAGAAGCGAATGCATTTAGTTTGAATTGGAAATGAATCCAAAAATAGATAACTAAATGAATATATAGTATTTAATCAAGTAATTAATAACCCTCCGGAAAATGGGATGTCAGTCTGAGGCAACCAAGTATCTCCCATTGTGAAATTATAAACGGTGAAATTCATAGCCTGTGTAGCATTCATCAGAGTGTAACCAGGCCACCGCACTCTCATGCTGGTATTAGCTCCAGGCCCATAGTTCTGGAACTCCCCATAGTAAAGTGTGTCCAAACCAACAGTACCGTTCCACTCCAGCCACCCAACTGGACTAATCACTTTGCCAATATAGGATTGCATGTACACGGTTCTTGAGTACAACTTCCATGGCCGACCTAAGTAGCTGAAGGTAGAGTTCAGGTCCATAGCGAGGTCAGGTGCGGCCTCAATGGTGCAGTTGTGAATGGAAATGCCAGTGTTTTGGTTCGGATCAGTACGCCCCTGTGCTGTGAATGCGTTCTTCTGGTTGGCCAATGGCTTGCGAGCGTAAAGGTGACAACTTTGAAACACAGCAGCTGCATTGCCGAAAATGAAGTCTACGGTTCCGTAAATGTGGCAGTCCCTGTAGAATTGTCTTAAGGAGTGTACGTAGAGAGTGTCTTGATACCCTTCGAAACTGCACCTGTAAAACGTGGATATGTCGGCGTTGTTCCGGACAGCAACTGCCTGATGCTTTTCTGGCCCAGCTGTGTTTCTGAATGTCACGTCCACTGCTAAAAACCGCTCCCCGGAAACAGCTGCAATCGTAACAATTTCTAGTCAGTTCTAATTACTACAATTAGGTATAATAAATATTAGTGCTCTACCACTTCAAATATAATTTTAGAATCATCAATCTCCGATGCTATTACTATTTATGTCAACCAAAATTAAAGAAATTATATTAACAAACCGAAGGTTGAAGAATTAAATGTAGTCCATCCATCGATGACGCTGTGATTCCCGGTGATGACAGTTCGATTGATTCCATCACCAATGAGCATGATGTTCTTCTTATGCTTGGGTATATTAACATATTCATAGTAGTAACCTTCCCTAACGTAAATTACAAAGTAGCCAGCTTCAGGGATTGTATTGTTGGGAGCAAAAGCAACGGCATCTCCAATGGAAGTGAAATTGTCAGTGCCACTGGAGCTTACAATCACAGTATCGTTTATAAGAATGCCATTTCCCTCCAAATCCGCAAGCCTCCGCTCCCTCCTACCACTACAACTGCTTAATGATTCACAGGAGCTTTTTCTCAAAGCCTGCAATAATATCAATAGGCATCTATAATTAAGTGGACTTTTGGTTAATTTGCGCAAAACTTGACGTTGTTATTAATATAAACTATTGTTGAAATATGATTGTTTTGTATCCAAATTTGACATGTAACAGATTTTGCGAAACTAAGTCTATTTTTAAGAAATATACATTAAACTAATTAATAATAATTTTAAAAATAAAACGCCTATTTATAAAATCAAAATAATTCACAAATATTGAAAATTATCGATTGTTAATAAAAGTTAAATTATTTTAAATATATGCACGATAAATATCTTTAATATTAAACTTATACATTTAGTTCACATATATTAAAATATTCTTAATTCAAATTGTACCTTTTTCACTTTAAAATTTGTGTACATTAATTATTTTTATTTAAAAGTAAAAATAAATTATAAGTATTGAAGAAATTTAATTATAGTAAATTTAATTATTTTGAAAAATGTGCACGTTTATATACATATACATATATATATATATATATGCTTGAATTTTAATGTACTATTACTTACATGTATAATATATTATGATGAAAGCAACTATTATTTGTTAATAATTTATTATATATTATAACAATTAAAGTATAATATAAAAATATTTGACTATGTGATTATAAAAAATTATCATATTTATTTTTAAAATGTTTATTTATGCTAAGGTGATTGTAATTATTCTCCATGTGAAAAGTGAATGTGATATTAAACTTCTAAAATATTAAACTTTTATTATAACAATTAAAGTATAATATAAAATTAAAAAACTAACACTCATTTATAAGAAATATAATTGATTTCATGTATTACTTTAATGTGTCAAAATATTTTCATAATTAATCTATATTATTAGAAGTGTATTGCACTATTTTAAGTAGGTCTTTTAAGTTTATTATACAAGACTTTTAGATTTTCACATAGTTTTTAAAATTATATACTACAATTAGCAATTATACATGTATTTTTTAGTGATTCTTATATTTATTTCTTTACATCTATAAATATCATTCGCATCTTTACAGTTGAAGAAAGTAATAAAAAAAATTTTTATATAAGTTTAGATTATTGTTATATTTTTATTTATATCATATTTATTATTAGATGATTATTATCATTTTTAATTTTTATTAACAATATATTATTAAAAAGTAATTGACATTAATTCAGTTTTTAGGAAGAATACTGCAAGAGAAGTCGAATAAGAAATTTAAAACAAGATGCTTATAATTTATTAAATATGCATATTGATAAACATAAGTGAAAATGTAAGAGTATATTTGATTTAATTTTGTAATAAATTAAGAATTATTATCACAATAATTTGTATTCATAATGAAATAAAATTATTTTTCTCAATTGATTATATTGAAACGTGTTAACTTTCTCTAAAATAATATAATTAATCAACGTAAAATTAATATATTTTCATTTATTGGTAAATTATAAAATATTATATAATTAAGATTAAAATTATACTTACTAATTTAATAATGTATGAACTATTATAAATAAAATACAAATAAAGAAACATATTTTAAATAAAAATTATTATATAGTTATATTAATAAGATAATAATTACATATTATATAATTATTGCAGTTTATTTAAATATTTAAATAAATTAATGGTGCACACCGAGCTAATTCTATTTTTTTTTACTATATTCTGTAGAAATAAATAGCAGTTATACTATGCTAGCCTGCAGAAATCAGAATGTCCAAACAAAACAAACAATGATAGGGCAACGGGTGGGTACCATTGTTTAGTATGTTACGGAAATGGGAACCTTAAATGACGTCTTAGTCATTAATTTAAGATTTTGAAGTTAAATTCCCTCAACAATGCAACTTGCCATTCGACACACTCTTAAGAAAAGAAAATAAAAAATGAAATGTGCCCATCTTGTTGAGAATACAAAAGTTAGAATGCAAGCTTCCCTTTTGAGGTAACTTTGGCAACACTTCAATATGAGACCCTCAATTACTTCACGATTGGAATGAGAACTAGATTATTCTTTCTAAAAAATTGGAAAAAGTGACAAAGATCGATAGAAATCTACTCATAGATCGAATACAATACCCTAGCTAGCCTAGGTTTTAATACATAAGATTCTATCTAAATTTGAGTTCTAAACAAGGAAGAAATGGTCAATCTGATTTTTTTCAGCTGTAGACCAGATTGCTAATTAGTTTCTACTAAATCAGTAGAAAGAGTGCCAACCAATATTGGTAGGGGCAAATCATGTAATTTTTTTTTTAGTGGTCGGCATAGGAGGACACGGCCAATGGTAGGTACGTAAGTAGGTAGATAGTATTAATTAAGCTATCTAAGTTCTAGACGAGTTTTTTTTTTTTTTAAAGAAGTCCTAGACGGGTTTTGATAGCCTTTGACCTAATTATTTTGTTTAAAGAATTATTACTTCAAAATTAATAGTTCAACATTTATAAAGCATAAATGGAATCACTGAACTGTAAAACGAATTTCGATACCTTGATGAGAGTTTCAAGGGGTTCACGAACTGCGCTAGTTGTGGAGCCTCTTCCTTGGTGAGACTGAGATCCTTCTTTCCTCTTATTTTTCAACTTCTGGTTCAATGAATGAGTGACCAGTCCAAGAGACACGCTATACAACTTTGTACCATTTGACATAGGTGCATATATTGCATCAACAATGCCACTCTTCGTCTCCACCAGCTCATCCCAGCAAGTCTGTTGGTTCGTAACTATCCCACTTAGAAAGCTCCTAATTCTCTCCACCAACTCATTACTAAAAGACTCTGCCATTTTCAACTCGGTAGATATCGTCTCTAAATACTCAATATTGAGTTCCATGAGCTCCCGACAATCGTCCAACGCTCCAATCTCTAGGTGGGTCATTCTGGATCGTTGCTTTCTGTGAAACAAGTAGTAGTCTATGGCCTTGGAGAATCGGCGTGCTTGTTTCAGGCATTGTTTCACTGAGAACTCACCGTAGTCAAAAGGGTTATGTGGAGATGAACGATAAGTTGATAAGATTGAACGGCAGAGCTTGGGATAGAGAGTGGAGGCGCAGGCTTGGGAAGGTAGCTGCGGAGGAGAACGGGCAGAGATGAAGCAAGCTGGCGAGGTCAAAGCAAAGATTGCAAAGAGAAATAAGGATGACGTAGGTAACATCCTGGGATTGCTTCGGCTGGTTTAGTTTCTTCCGAATCTGGATATGGCACACATTTACAGATACTATACATTTATATTATGTGTACATTCAGCACCGACAAAAGCGCGTTGTCATTATTGCGTGGGGTGAGTGTTGGTTCCATCAATTAATAAGTGCGTCGGACATTTACATTGACTAAATAGAAGACTTTGAGCAACGCGCCAAGTTGCGTTTGGAAACATACCCAAAAAGATTAAAGGTAATCTATCGGAATGTTTTTCAAACTCCTGAGCTTTTTCATCAACATCCAAATCCAATAGCAGTGAGTTTTAAATTAAATGTAATCTATCGGAACGTTTTTCAAACTCCTCAGCTTTTTCATCAACATCCAATGGCAGTGATTTTTAACCCTGCCTTCATAATCCTATCCTTACCAGTGCTTGTATGTCTCACGCCTCTTAACGCTCTCCACGCTCTCACATGCCATAGCATTCACAGCCTCCCACCGGTGGAACTCCTTCTCTATGATCAATCTCTCTGGATCATCGCGAGGTATACTATACTACAATCCAACATATCCAAAATTAATCAGAAGCGGAAAAGTGCTTCCTGTAACCTTGTCACGAAGAGTGGGGCGTTTCCATTTATCACAGAGAGAACAAAAATATCTGGTTTCATCTTCCTAATTAAGGCAAGGACAGCATCCCCTGGTCAGCTCAATTCGTCAGTTTCATTATGCAGGTGCTTGAACCGGCTGAGACAATTAACCGCAGGCACTTCGTCCCTAGTAATTTTTATGTTCTCAATTGGGATTTTCTTCCAATGCTGTGCAAGAACAGGATTGTACTGTAACGCTGCGTATGGTTATTGTGATTTATATACTGAGCCGGAACGAAACAAAAATTTAGAGACAAAATAAAACAAAAATTAGAAACAGTAAAGTGTTTAGTTGTAATAGACAAAACAGATAAAACTGTGTATTTCGAGAATAGAAATGTATTTAGTTGCAATTGACAGAACATAAAAAATAGTGTCAATGATCAAAGTATTCCTGCAGTATAATATAATTGAAAATATCAAATTCACCGATTATTTTAAAACGAATTATTTGTATTAATATTTTTTTAATTGTATCTATAAATAAGGAATTAAAAAAATGAGGAACATAAAAATTTAATAAAATGAGCTACTGAATAGCAAAAAATTTGTATAAGTTAACAATAAAAGGAATTACATATATATTTTTTATAATTGTATCAATATTTTTAATTGTATTTGTATTTTTTAATTACGAAGAAATAAAATGAAGAACTTAAATATTTAATAAAATGATAAACCTAAAAATTTAGTGAAATAAGTTATTGAATAAAAAAATCCTACAAGTTAGAAATTTTAGTATATAATAATTTAATAAAACATCTAAGCATTTATGAAATTAATTACATAATATGTTAAAGAGAAATTTTAGTATATAATAATTTAATAAAACATCTAAGCATTTATGAAATTAATTACATAATATGTTAAAGATATATTCAAGCCTTATATTTTATTTAAAATGTCTTTTTTTGCTATTTATAGTAATAATATGGGGGTATTTTTATTCAACAGTCCACATATTTTGTTTCTGTGACAGGCACAAGAAAATTGTGCCATAGTTTTGGAAGAAACAAATTTGAGTTTTTGTTAAATGGAGACGAAACGAAAATAGACAATCGCAGTAACCAAACACTACTAGACATAAAATTTTTATATTTTGTTATCTATCTGTACTCACGAAAACATCAACCATATGTAAAGGAACGAAACATTAAAGCGATCACAATATTCAGCCAGAGAGTGTCCGTTCTCCTCGATCATTTCTGCTAGGATTTTAGGTTTTTTAAATTTTAATTATTAGAATTAAATTTCACACATACCATTAAATAATATGTGTTATACATGACACAAAAAGATAATTTAACGTGGCTCAGGTTATATGTGTGAAAAATTGAAAATTTTATTATTATTTTTTATGATTCAAGTTAATATTATAAAATTGAGAAAGAATGAATATTTCTTTTTATAATTAATCCTATATTTATCTTGTTGAGGAAGAATATGTAATAAAAACATAATTTGTAAAAAATAATGAAATAAGAATAATAAGAAAATTTTAATAAAATTCGGTTAATTAGATATGTTAAATCCTTAAAACTTAAAAATATTTGATTTTATATCAATTTATTTTCTTCTAATAAAGATTACAAATTTCACACACACACACATATATATGTATAGTTCAATTAATTATAAAGCTTAACTGATATAATCTCATACAATTTTGCTCCTTTAATAAACTTAACCTAATTTGAATATGATTTTAATAAAGTTTAAAATCCTTTTTAAATTTGAAATTTACCGAGATTTTTTTTTCCGTTGCAAAGATGGTTATATCTTACGTTGTGTTTTTTATGGATTCTTTTTGAATATAAGATCTAATATGCATATGGACTAAGGGTGCGTTTGGATCTACGGTGCGGTAGGGATAAGTATTTATCTACCGCAGTTTTTAAACGCAGTCACGTGTTTGGATTTGTGGCTGACAACCGCAGGTTGGGAAAAACTGCTGTGCCACCGCAGAAATAGATAAGCAGAAAGGAGACTGCGGTAAAAAACTGCTTATGCGGTGGAAGTTTTACATTTCAATAATAACCTTATGATATTTTAGTATTTTCCATTATACCCTTACTTAATTAATAGAAGGAAGTTTTTGCCAATAATATTTAAGTAAGGTGAAATATTTTA
>JAOTAY010000004.1:21949118-21961816 GCA_025629805.1 Erythroxylum baracoense
AGTCAAAGCACAATTTCATGCAATTAATTCACATAACACCACATGGATATGTATCGGAATGACCTACGGGCGTCCCGGTGCGTACCCTAGAGTAATTGGGGTGTTACAAGTAGTGCAAGAGGTGATACGATTGAGGAGATTTTTAGGATCCTCAACATTATCAGGCATCTTTGTATGGCCATAGTTACATATTGTGATAATACAACTACAATTGCTTATACAAAGGACCCGAAGTATCATAGAGAAACAAAGCACATAGATACTTGCTACCACTTCATCCGTGATATCATTGGACAAGGACATATGGTCCTAAAGCATATTTCTATAAAGATATGATAGTTGATCTTTTTACTAAATCCATTGCTAGAGATGCTTCTCAAAAGCACATTAAGGGTTTAGGTTTGTTGATGATTTGATGTATTTTTACATTTACTTATGCATTAATGAAATATGTTTTTCATTTTAATTTTGTGTGAATTTGTATAGTAAATTAAGGTTTAATTGAAAATGACACATATCTAAAAATTGTCACCAGGCTTGATGTTGCTCTCTCACACCAGAACATCGCCTTAATGCTATAATAGTGATTGGGATGAGACAAAGTTTTGCAAGGTACAAAATGATATGCAATCTCCTTAATTACTGTGGTGTGAATAAGGATTTTGTATGTCACCTTAACTGAGTACTAAGATGAGACTTGTTTAGTTAAACAAAAAAAGTGTATCCATATAGCCTGTATGAAGCCAGGTTTGAGTCTATGGTGGCTCAAGTCAGTTACTTTCTGGAGTGATTGGGCCGTGTTCTGTATGGTGTTATTTAGAGCGTGACAAATCCTTAATAGGAACTCCACCATAGATTGCACTTCATACTGCATACGCTTGAGACTACCGAATAAGGGAGTGATGAATAAGTCCCTTCTTCATCACTATGTGAGCCCTGTGGATATCTAGTTCACCTCTATACCCTTTGAAACTTTGACCTATATCATGAAGTTGAGAATTGGTATTGCTACTTTAGCATATTATCCAAGGGCCAAGAATGATGCGGTCTAGCGGGGTATGACTAGGAAAGCAACCAAGACTTCATGGATTGACATGAGTGTCAAAGGAAAAATCATTTTGATATCAGACAAGCTATTAGTGACTCATTACCCGTGTGATTACAAAAACATTAGTTGTCATAGGCATGAGTTGTCTGTATGGTAACAATGAGTATAAATACATTATAGGATTTTGCATAACTCTTTGTGAAAAGAGGATCATAGATGCAAAATCTAGTGTGTTTAGAAATGATTTGGGATATAACGAAATCTTGATTGACCTTACGTTAGTTTGATGGTGACTTAATGTAATAATCTTTGTCGGTACCTTTCTTGTATGGTCACACGCTCTACTTCCTAGATGATAGTGAGAATGAATATTTGAGGTTGAGAAATAAAGCATGAGTTGCTATGAACAAAACATTTGTTGCTATGTATAGACATACGTTGTTCTTTCTGAAGCATGTGTTGCCAATGAAACATATATCGTTTCTAATGTGTACAAGTGGGAGATGTAGCAAAATAATATAATGTGTCCACATTGGCACAAGAAAACTAAAATGGACAAATAAGCTTGGTCTTACAAGAAAAACAGCTAACAAGAAAGTGGACAAGTAAGCTTGGTCTTACAAGAAAGACAAAGTCAACAAGTAAGTGATTATTTGGGGGATGTCTAATCCTTTTTTTGATTTCTCTAAGTTGCAAAAGAGAGAATGCATGGAGAAGCTTCTCCCTCTCATACTAAGGTTCTCTTAAAAATATTGAATTCTCCTACATGTTCTTATCTCTTTGAGCTACCATTTTTAACGCCCACGAGAGTACAAGTTGAGCTTGGAAAGCAAGCATAAGAAAAAAAGACTTGTCTAAGTTTAAGAAGTTAAGTTTCATCACACCTTCCAACAATTATTAAAAAGAAAATTTGATATTTACGTTGACCTGTAATAAAATTAATAGTTTTTTAAAAAATATCAGCCAATTTGAATTTGATTATAAAGCAATAAGAAAAAAGAGAGGAGAAACTGCCACGTGCACGTTCAGTCGTTCATTATGAGAACGTTTATACCTATATATATCCAAATGCTTCCAGACCCTTACTACTCCACAAAAACTATCTACAGTTCGCTGCATTTGACTTTGTCCGACTCCAACTCTGAGCACATTTTTTAGTGTTTGGGGGTGATATTCGCCTGCCGTCATCTCTACTACATTATAGAAGTGGCAAATGTTATAATGCAACAATGCTGCAAGTGAATTGGTGAAAGAACATGAGGCCACGTGGAGAGTTGAGCCAATTGGGTGAGGATTCCCATGACTACCACATGAGGCCGTCCTTACGTTACCCAATTTCCATAAAACTAAGGCCAAAATGGGCCAATTAAAGCGACTCACAATTTAAACTAAGTTTTTTGAAAAGGAAAAGCATTCCAAAATCTATTGCTGGTCGCTTCTTTGGCTCTCTGAAACATTTCTTTGAAATATTGTATAGAAGAAGAGAAGAAACGCATTAGCTAATTTTGGGTTTTGAAATTTGAATCCTACCAAAGTAAGTTTTGTTGTCACTCATCTCTCTCAGCTCTCTTTTCAAGTGCGCCGTTTCTCTCTGGGGAAAGTTTTGATTTTTAAGTTGCATTTGGGAGTTTTAGTATGAGAAAACTTTTTTTCTACTTTTTTTTTTTTTGGGACTCTGCATTTCTCTGTTCTTGTTTGGACAATCATGCAATCAAATTTCCCCCTCTTAAGCCTTTTTTATAATTTATTTTTCCTATTTTCTTTGGTTTCATGCAATTGCTTCTTCCTCTATTTCTTTGTTGGATTTTCAAATTGGATTATAGACTGATGGATTCCAATTCATATTGCAGTGCAGGGATCAGTTTGATTTGATCCTCCATTATGCGTATTTTTAATTCATTTTTGGTTAATATTGTTTCTGGGGAAACGGTGCTCGTCAAATTGCATCCTCAATTTCGATGTTTTGATGAGTTCTCTTTACTTTATGTGAATTTCTCTTTTTGCATTTAATGCTGGGTCTGTTTCTAGATATTTTGTGGGTTTAAATTTGGCAGTTTTATAGAGCCCCGCTGAATTCAGGGTTCTAAGGACGGGATTTTATTTCTGCTAGTGTTCATACTCAATTTATAATATTTAACTTCAATCATACTTCTTTTGATTTTAATTGGACTTTCTTTTTCTTTTTTGTTAGGTGCTTATTTATTCTTTTAGGTCTCTAATATAATTTTCTCGATTGCTTCTAGGTAAAAGAAAAGGATATTAATCTTCCCATATTTGAGTTGGTTCATATCGACATGTTTTGAGTTTGGGATTGATTATGCTGATTATAATTCAGGTTCAGATGTGCTGGTGGATTCTCAGGGCCTGATTCTGCTTGCTTTTATTGCAAACCTTGGGATCACTGAAGTTGTAATCTTAAGTAATTTGAGCAGGGTATTCAAAATGAGTTGTTATGTGAAGATTTGTTAAATGGGGATGCGTACAATGGGATCTCAAGGTGATGGTGGTAGTAACGGCAAACAGTCCGAGTACCAGTCATTGGTACGTCAAAATTCATTGTACAGTCTCACTTTGGATGAGGTTCAGAATCAGTTGGGTGACTTGGGGAAACCCTTGAGCAGTATGAACCTTGATGAACTTCTCAAGAATGTATGGACTGCTGAAGCTAATCAATCGATGGGTATTGAGGTTGAGGGTGTACAATTGGCTAATCAAACTGCTCAACATCAGGCAAGCCTGTCATTAACTAGTTCCTTGAGCAAGAAAACAGTTGATGAGGTCTGGAGAGATATTCAAGAAAGCAAAAATAATGGGGAAAAGAAGACTAGAGAGCAGCAGCCTACTTTGGGGGAGATGACTTTGGAGGATTTTTTAGCCAAAGCTGGGGTTGTGGCAGAGGCGTCTATGGATAAAAAGGATTTTAGTCCTGTTCTTGGACCTGATACAACTGTATCTCCGCAGTTCCCACAACAAGGTCAATGGATGCAATATACACATCCACAATATCAGCATCAACAACAGAACATGATGGGGGTTTTTATACCTGGCCAACCGATACCACAGCCACTTCCCGTGGGGGCTGGACCGGCTGGTGCTTTGATGGATGTTCCCTATGCTGAGAGCCAGGTGGCTTTACCATCTCCTATGATGGCAACATTATCAGATACACAAGCAACAGCAAGGAAAAGAGGTGCGCCAGAGGATATGATTGAGAAATCTGTTGAGAGGAGGCAGAAAAGGATGATAAAGAATAGGGAATCTGCTGCCCGTTCTCGAGCCCGGAAGCAGGTGACTTTCCACTTAGTTTCTATTTCAAGACGACCATGTTTCTTTCCTCACTTTTTGGGTTATGATCTTCCCTTTTTTCAATTCTTTGTGACCTTAAAGTGTACCATTAACAGGCTTACACAAATGAGCTTGAAAACAAAGTTTCTCGTTTGGAAGAGGAAAATGAAAGGCTGAGGAGACGAAAGGTCTGTTTGCTTTTTAGTTACGTTTCTGTTTCCCATGTTAACATCTATGGGACCATGGAAACATTGGTGCTGACCAGGATTTTTTTCCTCTTTGTTTTCACATATTTTTTTCCTCAAAACTGAAACCAATTAGAGTGAGTCTCATGATTAGTTTAGATTTCTATTAGATTTGTTATGTAATCTATGGTGTGTTTTTATTGGCGACCATTTCATTTCCTTCTATTCTAACAAGTACAGGCTTTAGAAAGTTTTCCAAACTTGACCACTAGGACTAGGAAAACTAGGTGACATGATATTTGCAGTCAACGTAAGTGAGGTGTTTAAAGCTATATTTAGTTCATCTCATTGTTTTTTGCTCTCTTCCTCTGGATGGATCACAAAGTAGATTTGTTTGGGGTTTGCATTAGGATTTCTTTGTGATTTGTTTGGGGTTTGCATTAGGATTTCTTTCGTCTTTACTGACCTATTTATAAAAAAATTATATTTCCAGGGCAGCTCTTTTGGCTTCTTTCCAGAAACATCTCAATTTCTAATTGCTGCCGTGTGTTTATATTTTGGTAGATTCATTAGTGGCTGTAAATGGTAATTGCTTTGATACTTTTAAGAAGCATGATTTTCTTATGAAAATGCCAAGGACTGTCAGAACTGATACCTCAGCTTTAAGCATGCTTCTTTCTGTAATGAATTGCTTATTCGGGACACATTTCTCTTCTAGTTGGTCTTTTGTAGAGTGCTTATGGACTCTTTAATAGCATGGATTGCACATATTTTAGGAAGAGGCCTAGGTTTTAGTTGTTTAACTTAAAGTCTTGTTAGAATATTAGTTGGAGCTTATTTGAATTAGTAGCTCTAAATTCTATTCGATTTAATTCCTTTATACATGGTTTAGGAATTAGTTTAAACTATTATTAATAGATGGTTAGCTTCATTGTTTATTAATTATTTCTTAATTCATATTTAAGAGCTTATACCTCCTACTCTTTGTTCTCTTTCTTTCTCATACTTCTTTCTGTCTTGCTTCTTCCTAACTGCCCTTCTGTTTTCTTTCCTCTCTTGCTGAAGAATTCAGGTTGTAGGATAGTGTGATTTGTTGAGTTTGTTGCTTGCTTATCTGAGGCAGAATTGTATGATCCTACTTTTTTTATTATTGCTTAAAAGGTTGAGAATACGAGGTTACAACTCAAGGATGTTTGAATGGATATCCTTGGGAAAAGGATTTTGTCTTCAATTAATGGGATGGAAGCATAATTTGATACAGCTTTACAGGATCTCTTGCAGAGGACATGATAGATAATTTAATTGAATGAGATTCCAATTGAGCTAGTTTCCGTAAAATATACCAAAAATTAAAATCAGTGGTTTGAATTGAGAATTTATCCATATTCATAATGTGGAAACTCCATAAAAGATATTTATTTAGATTTTGTGCCATTTTTGGTACTTCGTCCTAAGCCTATCGTGTACCGTCCCCTGTCCCCATATGAGAAAATTGCAATGAGAAAATAAGCTATTGGTAAAGAATCAGAACACCATGGCATTTTGGAACTTGTTTTCTTAAATTATGTCCTCCCAATTCCTTTATACTAAAATCGGATAAAATCTTGCAGGTAATGGGCAGTTTAGTTACTAACAGCGCACTAATAAGATGATTGAACATTATCAGCGGCAACTGACAAGAAACATAAACGTTTGGCTCCCTTATCTGGAGAACTTTTATCCTTTGTGTTTCTCTCCTTTCTTAGCTGGATAGGATAGATTCTTTGATTGTACGGCCTTGTCTCGTCCATCTCTCGCGGAAGTCTGCTAAAACCAAGATAGTTCTTTTCTTTTAGTCTAACAAACTTTGTCATGCAAACAGATGAATAAATATTGTTCTATATGGCCCTAGCAACATTGGGAGACTATTAATAACTTAGATTAGCTTATGCCCAGCTGGTAGCCTGAGTTAATGTTTTGACTAATAGCCACATAACTTTCAGCATCAGAGCCTATATGATAATCTTGAGGCATAACTTAAATCAAATGGTTTAGTAAGCATCTATGATAAACTTTTGGAGTTTGGTTCGTTCATTGTCTTCCCCATTTTGTTATATTTGCTCATCATCCTTTCCGTCAACATAATGTAAAGCTGTTTTCTCTTCGTTATGTTCAAGCATCATGGGTTTGTTGATATTAAATCTATTCTTGCTTCTTTCTTTGACGAATTAGTTTTAACTTATTTCTAGTTTTCCTTTACTCACAGGAGTTAGAGAAGATTCTGCCTAGTGTGCCTCCAACTGAACCAAAGTATCAGCTCCGCAGAACTTCATCAGCTCCGTTTTAGCTTACTTCTTTACATAAAATTTTGTAGATAAGTTGACTTCTTGTTTGTGCTTCTTATTTTAGTTCTTAGGTCAAAAGTTAAGCAAGCTCTAATTTTCGGCACTTCAAGAAATAGCTATAGCCTATAAGTTGCCTGGTGTAATGGCAGTTATTTATTGTGTAATGAAGTTGAGCTTATAGGCTCTGGGAAGTTGGAAAGAAATTAACTTGGTAGTTTATGGTCTTTGCCATCAAGTGTTGCTAAGATCTGGCTAAATCTTTGTGGCCTGCATCAAGTGGCAGAGCTCTGTCTGAGCACCACCTTTTAGTGTTTCGAGTAAATTTGGTAAAAGCACTCATCTTAAGATGCTTAGGATGGTTTTTGCGCTTGCGCTTGATATTGCTGTCACAGGATTAGCTACTGTGGAATTTTTTTTTCGTAACCTTTTAGTTTGACATTGAAACTATTTTTTGTCTTAAAAGTATTTTTTGGCTTACGTTTGGTAATTACAACTTGTTAGTTTTGCCAATTATTAGTCTCTTGCATGGAAACGAGCTTTAACTTCATCATTTATAAGTTTTTAGTGAGTAGGTTTAATATTAACTTGTAGGGTTAGACATGTCAATACGCTGGCCTGGCCCCGGCTCGCCCTCTCCCATCGTGACCTACGGGTCAGCTCGTGGCCCGCGTGGGCTGGGATGGGCTGACCTATCTATTTATTTTTAAAGGAAAAATTCAAAGCGATGTCGTTTAGAAAAAAATGGGTGAGCCACGGGTTGGGCTCGATCGACGTGGCCCGCGCAGGCTGATTATGATCGGCTCGTGGCTCGGCCAACCTGGTTCAAAAATAGACCAGGTCATAATTACCATTCCTATATAGGGCATTTTTAGGATTATTAGTTTTAAATCGATTCTAATTTATTCAATGTAATTAAAGAATTTCAATAAGTTCGATTTGGGTTTTAATTAAAATCAATTCATTCTAATTTGGGTTAACTAAGTCATTGTGGTTCATTAGTTTTGATTTTGATCAGTTTACTAATTAATGTTAATTATCTCTCAATTGCAGTCAATTGATTTAATAATTGTAATTAGTTTTAATAAGATTTAACTGTCTAATGAATCCTAATTAAACCTAATCAACTTTGGTTTGTAATCAATCGACTATAGTCACAGGGTTGGCAAGACTGGATGAGCCTAATTCGAAGTTTAGTCAGGTTCAAGTCACATAGTTTGAGCTTATTCAGTCTTGTCTAAAATGACATTGTTTTGTGATAGGGATCAGGTCATTCAAGTTGTTGAGGCTGGTTTTCAAGGTAACTCCTTAAACTCGGACCCATTTAAATTTAGACCTAACTGTTTACTTCGGGTTGGAATGTGAACATTTTGCTATCCTTAGTCAAATAAGTTTGAGATATAATTAATTGTATTCAATTAAGGTTAATTGGATTTCAATGGTTAATTTGGATTTTTATATTTCTTTAGCCTATAATTGATTTTTAGCTTTGTATCTTATCTTTTCTCTTTCTATCCCAAAATTAGAAATTAATTTTTTAAACTTAATTCCTTTTTCTTTATACTTATGTTGGTTTTCAAAAGATGATAATAATATGCTTAATTTTAGCTCAATTGTTTTTTATTTTTATTTTCTTTTTTTATTTTATTTCAAATTTAAGGTAATTGATAGTTTATTTCTTTTATTTTAGAGTTGAGTTTACCTCTTATTTAGTCCACCATTTTATTTATTATGTTTGACTTTTATTCTTAATTTAGTCTAGTTTCCACTTTAACACTTCCATATTTGTTAATTTAATGTTTAATTTAATTTCTTTCATTTATATAAAGTGCAAAAAAGAAAAGGAAAAAGAAAATAAAAAAATCAAGCTTAAAATTGTATAGTTTGATATATTAAACAAGAAATAGTAAATAAATTGAAGATAAAAGAGAATTCTAATCTCCTAAGCTGATTCTTACTCAAAAGAGAATCTTCTAAAATTAGTTGTAACCATCTTTTCTCATATTTGGTTGCTCTTAATTCTATCACTTTACATGTTTAATTGATTTATTTTCTTCAAAACTTATGTTAGTGTCTACAAATGTTTTAGGTTTGACAATTGGGCCGAACCTAGTTTAGTTTAGTTAACAGGCCAAGCAACCTAACGACAAAATGACGTTTTTTTAACATGGTTTGAATCCCACAAATAAAGAATGGGAATATAAAAAAGAAGAAATTTGGGTTATGGATGTCACTGTTACTTAAGAAGCAACCTTTAATAACCATTTCGTTTTCACGAGTAATTATTATGCTTAATTTAATTATTAAATATTAAGGATGGAAAAGGTTATAGCTTGCGTAAGTTGACGAATAAATAGACTATTCATAGAAGATTGGTGTTTCTTTATTCATTTTCCTCTTTTTCTTCTTCTGTGCATATGTGGTAAAAGGCAAAAAGAAATGTAACTTGTGGTCATATTCTTGGATAAATGCAAGGTTTGAGTGCTTCTTTGTTCTTTCTTCTCTTTTGTTGATTTTCCTCCTTCCTTTTCTCTTCCTGATGGCTCATTCAACTGCTAACCCCACTCTCTCTTAAAATCACTTTCCAAATCCTTTCCATTAAGTTGTTTTCTTTCCCTTCCCCTCATTACATGATAGTAATGAAGTTACATAAGGTATATATACCCCGTAATAAACGATTAAAAGTAGTTGTTCCAGCTGAGTTCTCATTTGTGTCATCGTAGAAAATGGTTTAGCCTCAGGATTTTTTGTAATTAATTCCTTTTCAAAAATAACTTTTAAACTATGTTTTTGGTAAAAAAAAATCCCATAACAATTAGAACATAAATAGTCAATTAAGTTATTATTAGACTCCTAAGTTCAAATGGCAGAATTGTATAAACATTAATAAGCTTTGGTCGATACTTAACCTTCAAATTGACTTGAAGATAACATATTAACTATAGAATAAGATAAAGACATATGAGTAGGCATAAGCAAATTATGCAATATCAATAAAGGCTCGAGAGTAGGTAAGAATTGGCAAGCATTAGTGCTTATTGAAGTAAATCTTCGATGATGAATGATATTTGGATGTGAGACCAAGCATGATGGTCCAACTAGTTTGTGTTAACTTCTAGGGTGCACAAAGACACTTAAATTCAATAATGAGGTTCAAAGATATTTAAATCTAAATATTATGCAGTGGCTAAGATTATTTGTAACTCAAATCATAAATCAAGGTGACTACAACGTCAATGTATTTGAATGGACTGTATATAAAGGTGGTTCGAGATGGCTAAACCAAATGTTTTTCAAGGCACTTATCTTTAAAAGGCGATGTTGTAACAACACATGACACAACATGAAGTAGTGGACAAAGAAATTGGTAGTGCTACCTTACAAAGTAGGAATACTTAGAAGTTGTAGGAAAGTGACCAGAGGATATAGAAATAGAGTAAAATCTTACGAACTATATTTTTATGTGTTATAGTGATAAAAAAGGAACAAAAATCCAACTAACTTGGTGAAATTCGTGGTAGAGGTGATAAATCTCCACTAATTTCATGGATTAGTAGAAAAAGTCAGTAGGTTAACTTACTTGGTCCCTAAGTTATTGCAATCCTTTATAACATCATTTATAGTTCGTTTTACAACATTGTATATATTCAATCATCTATAAGAAAGAGTTAAAATATTTCTTCTTATTAAGAGCTTTGAGCAAGAAGATCTTAAGTGATTCTATTATAAAGTTCTTCAAGTTAGAAGTAACTCAAGTTTGTTATGTTAGTTTTACGAATAGATCAATAAAATGTTGGCTTTTGCTTATCTTTCTGTCGTGCATCTTTGAAATGAGTTATGCTAAACAATTGTGTGTTGAGAATGAGTGAAACATTTAAAAATTAGTAGCTTGAGGTGTTCAAGAATAAATGAACTTATTGGTTAGTGATCTTAAAGGAAACTTGAGTTAGGTTTTGGTGGACTTAATTTTGATTGCCATAAGAGGAATTTGGAAATCTTATTATATTATATTGCACTAGAAAAAGTACCTAAGATAACTAGTATCAAAGGTTGGTGAGGATTTTTTATATTATTGGTTAACAATGGTTGATATAACCAATCTTGTCGAAATAGTTGCTAAATTAGAGATAATTATTAGTCTTCTAGCCCCAATGAATGAGTGCATGAGTCCTTTATTAAAATGATTCAAAATTTTAGTATTTGAGTTTCAAAAAATAAGAAAAGCACTTAAAGAATAGTTAAAAGTTCATGAGAAAATGATCTATAACTTATTGGCATTCAAACATGTTATAGCTAGGAACGAAAAGGAGTTTGACTAGAGAACATTAGGTGAAGGTGCGACTTTCATATGTTTTGAGGCAAGTCGAGTGCTTTAAAGACCTCTAAAACTTCTTATAAGGTATATAACAATGCTTTATAGTCACAAAGGTTTTCAATATGAAGTTGTTAATCATAATAATGTACTTAGTAGATGATAAAAATGTATGGTGGAAAACGAGAACCTCGTAAGTGTGGGTAGATTTTATATTGACGTTTCGGAAAACATAAAGGAGCTAACAAAGAAGTCCCTCCTTAATAACATTTCTTGGCTCATAAGAGAAGCTTTAAATAATTTAAGGTAAGATTGCTCAGTGACGGAGTCTCTGCAACAATTCACATCTTCGATATTAGAGCTGAAAGATAAGTTGGAGAAAGACAAGTTGTTCCATTTCATAAGTAGTTAGCATGGTTGGACCCAATTGAGCTTTAGAGGAAAAATATAAAGGACCTCTTTAGCATTATAATGTTTGTAAATGCTTTTGTGAACCTTTAAATGAAATTACCAATTTGAACTAGCATAGAGAAAAAGAAGAACTATAAAACTCCAAATGGCTCAAAAAAAGGCAAGGAGAAGGTAGGTAAATCTTCTCACCATAAGTGGAAGAAATATTCAAAATGAGATCTTGCTTATTTCACTTATGAAAGGTCACACTTTTTTTTGTGAATGCCTAAAATAGAAGGAAAGTAAGGGGCAAATCTATTTCATGCCCACAAAGGATCAAGGAAAGGGAAGTGAGCATTTGGTCGAAGAAGTCTATCTCAACAACTATGTTATATTAGGCATAATCAACATTAGTAAAGGAGTGTCTAAGAAAAAGCAAACCTAAAATAGTAGAAAAATGGTATATAGGTTACATGCTAATGAAAAATAAGACTTTCTCTTATCTTTAAAATTTAACTAAGTAGTCTTTAAGGAAAATGCTTGTGGAGGAGTGTCTATAGATTATTTCAAGAAGGGCATTAATTTTTTCTAGTGAGGGTAGTTTGTTATACTCCTAAATCTAAATCACACATTTGTATAAATGTTAGTAATCTTTGGTTGATCTTTGGCACTTAGGTTGATAGGAAGTAGGGATGGCAATGGGCCGGGCCGGGCCCGGGCTGCTCTCGGCCCGGCCCAGCCCGGCCTAAAAAATGGGGGGGCCCGGGCCGGCCCGTGGCCAGCGTGGTCGGGATTGCCCGGCCCGTCTATATTTTTTAAAAAATAAAAAATACAAAACGGCGCTGTTTTGTAGGGCCGCGGGCTGGGCCGGGCCGACCATGGTCGGCCCGCAGCCCGGCCCGGGTGGACCATGGTCAGCCCATGGCCCGTCAAACCCGGGCCAAAAAAGGGTCGGGCCGGGCCGGGATTGACATCCCTAACCTATGTATATAAAACCTTATTTCTTAATTAATTGTATAACTGATTTCTTAAAAAAATTGAGGTTTTGTTTTGAATATGAAATTCCTTGGGTAAATTCATGGGTGTTTGATCTATAAAGAGATTTTTGTCAAAACAATTGAATTTAGTGAGCTAACATTATTCATGACTTAATGATG
>JAOTAY010000004.1:21994099-22006062 GCA_025629805.1 Erythroxylum baracoense
GTTTTGTTTAAGTTTGACCTGGTGGGGAATTCCTCCCTCGTGGGACACGCGTCCAGATGTCACGTAGGACGTCGGGCTCGTGACCCGCCTGAGGAGGGGTTCCAGCACTCGATCATCAGTTCAATCTCAACCTACACATAATTAAAAAAACTTCATTGAATTTTTATTCTCATACCTGTCCTAGCAAATATTAATCGTAGGTTAACTATAAGCTCTGTTAACTATGGTTTTCCCTTAAGTCGTGTTTAATTAAGAAAAGTTTGTTAATTAAACCTAGTTATCGAACAACCTAGAATAAGCTCTCTAGATTTAATTGGGCAGTTGCATTACAAGTTAGGAAAACATATTAATTAAAAAAACAATCACACAAGTTCAGGTCATTTAACCTAGATTATGTTATCCTTAATGATTCGAAACTATTAGTTGCCACAGACAAATTTCAACATAATAATTACGAATTATATTAAAGATTCTAACAATGAGTTCTTATATAAAAACAATCAAATAGAGCATTCAATTATTCTTACACAACACCCAAACGTTGAACATAGAATAACATAATCAATCCCTAAGGGTCTGTTTGGTTGAAGGTTTAGTAATGGAACGAAATTGAACGTAACGCACTTCCATCTTTTAGTTGAGGGTTTCATAATGAATTGGAACATAATAGGATGGAAGCGAAGGGTTTCATGTTACGTTCCATTCCATCCTAAACAGTGAAAATAAGAAACCTTCGATTCGGAGGGTGTAGAATGGAACGTAAACTAATAAATACATACTACCTAATATACCTTCAATAATTTTTCTTAATACCAATTATTTCTTTTAACCCTAACCCCTTGTTTATAATTGATAATATTTTTATATTACTTCTCCTTACCCTAATAATAATATTTTATATTATTAATAAAAATTGTATATAATTAATAATAAAATAAAATTTTAATAAAATTTTTATTAATGAAAATAGAAAATATAAAAAAAATTATTCTTTAATTTTTGTATATATTTATATATAAATAAAAATATAAATAAATAATTTTTAAATATAAATCACATAAATAGAATAAAATTTATTGAATAATTAATAATAGTATTTTATATAATTAATAATAATATAATAAAACTTTTATTAAATTTTATTATTTTAAAATAAAAATATATAAAAAAATTATTTGTCGCAGTTATGCATAACTTTTTAATTGGACATGATTTTTGTTTTAAAATCATAGTGTTAAACCTCTTGCAACAACGATTTTAATATTAGGGGTATAATAGTCATTTACTATAACATGAAATTCTATTTCATCTATCTTCCAAACAATATTTCACTACATTATATTATGAACCCTTCCATTCCTTCTAAACAACTTTTCACTATATTACATTCCATTCCATTATAAACTGTTCCCTTCCGTTCCATTTCATTCCGTTCTGTTCCATTAATTAACATCCAACCAAACAGTCCCTAAGAGAAAGAACAACAAGTAATGAGAGGAATGCTTAACCAAGTTCTTCAGCATCGATATCACCTCCAAACTGATGTGAGGAAGCTTAACCCTCCATGGCCTCCTTGGGTCTTTGATGACGTTAAGTTTTGCCTCTCATTTTCCTCCCAAAAACCCTGAACATTTCCTCTAGCTTTTCATAACATTCATGCTATCAAAACAATGTATTTATACTCAAAACTAAGTTTTAGGGTGAGTTAGCATCATTTCACGATCGTGCTTTGTGGTGTCATAGGTGTGCATGTGAGTCATGGGCATGCATGGTAGTGTTATAGCTATGAGAAATCAGTCATGGGCATGCATGAAGTGTCATGCTCATGAAAAAAAAGTCATGGGTGTGACTAACATGTTCATGATCATTACTTTTATGTCATGGTCATAAGTCATTTCTGGCACTTTTTGTCTTGATGATTTCAATATATACTTATGACCTTCATGCATTTTCTTGTCTCCTCTTTCTTTAATTCTGCTCATTCTTACTCCATGAAGACAAATGATTGTGAATCTCTAAAAAATGACTCAAGTATTGTAATTTCGACTCACGTTAGCTCTTTTGCTTTTGAATTGTACTTAAATCTAAATATGAACTAAAGTGAATGTCTTAAGCATATTATATCGTTAATCACTAAGTGTTATGGAATAAATGAATAGTCGATTAAGCACATATCAATTTTCCCCATACTTAGCTTTTGACCATCCTCGGACAAAACATCAAAATCAAAGTCACAGACCTAAACATTTACTCATTTCTTATATTTCCCAAGAATATATAATCATAAGTAAAGATGAATAACTTTTTAAAAAGCATAGAAAGAAATCACATTCAACACTTCTACTCATGATCAATCAACACTCATCACGTTTAGAAACTGAGCAATCTAGAGGTAGACTTGGACAAAATGTGTTTAAATAAGATATATTCATAGGTACACTCAAATATAATTCATAATCATGACATTCCACAACTTTGCTATTCATTTCATTTCTCCACCATTAAGGTTCACATGTATAATCATAAATCAAAGGACTTTTTAGGGTTCTAATATGGGCAAGGGTAAGATGAGATGTATTATGGCAAAGTAGCATAAAAGTCATCAAAGCTAGTGAAACAAGAAAACACTCAATATAACATTAAGCTCAAAAACCAACATTCACTCACAATTGTGTACATAAACTATGAGGAATGGAAAAATCATGTTTATTAGCTTAAATTCAAGCTCTCACATTACAAACCACATGAAACATATATCACTCACAAAATTTGATCATAAACAAGACTTTGTAACCATAGGAAGTGACCCTTAAGAACTACATCTCCCTCATTCACATTATAGTTAAGTAACCCTTTCATTATAACTTTAAGAGGAAAGACTAATAATGAGTAACTTTGCAAAACATATGCATTTCCTATTTGATAATTTTATTTTCATACACATATAAATATTCTTTTTCGTTTTCGTTTTCATTTTCTTTTCTTTCTTTTTGCATTTTGCATTTTGTTTTTTCTTGTTTTTTCTCTTTCTCTTTTTCTTTTTCTTTTCTTTCTTTTCTATATAAACATTTAAAGAAGCTACATCAACATGGGAATTTCACAAAATGACATTATGAAAAATATGACCAACCCACAAAATGTCACTGGCTTGTGTCTACCACTAGTTACCACTCTTCTAGAGATAATGCCTATTAACCAATCACAAGAGCAAAAGTATATGTTAAGTTGCGATGGATACTTCTAGTCAATTCATTGTCTAATCTGAATATATAGTCCCTAGAAGCAATAAGAATAGAGAAATTGTTTATTTGTTTGTTTTATTGTCTCTCTCATTTTATTGAAAACTTAAAAACACATAAAAACAAAAAAACTTAAAAACAAACATGCATATGAGAAAGAAATGTGGAAATGTAAAGAAAAGAAATAAACTTCCCTTTGATTGCCTCCTAAGAAGCGTCTCTTTTTAATGTCATTGGCTTGACTCTTTGTTTTCTCCCCACGTGAAGAAATTAAGATCTTCGAGTGTCACAGTTTGCTCTTTCTCTATACGAGGTTATTCAGGATAGGGCATTATTTGATGATCATTCACATACGTTTGCTTCCCTATCTTTATATTTCCAATCTCTACTGAGTTTATGCACTCTAGAAATATCTCAAATGTCTCTTCACCTTTCTCCTCCTCGTTCAATTTCTCCAATTTTCTAAGTAAAGGTGAAGGGATAGTTTCATCCACAATAAGGAACTTGGTATTTATCTTTGAGCTAAATGATAAATCATTTTTTTCTTTAAGCTCCTTCTCGTTCTTCACAAGCAACTCCTTAAAGCAGTACAGTCAAAATTCTCAAGCTACTCTTCACTCTATATGTTCTTTACACTAATGTCCCTTAGGTTTAGCTCAAGTTGATATGGATGCTCCTCTTCATTTCATGGTTCCAGATGGTTAATATCGCCCATCTAGACATTGCATCTTACTAGAACATTTTCACATCCTACAGAAATTGTAGGGTACTCTATTAAATCTACTGTACACCTTACTGAAATAGCTACTGCAAACTTTGTTGAAATTGAAGATTGTTAGTAGTCATAATATTAAGCAAGTCTTCCAGAGATGTACTTGAATCCTGATAAGAAGCTTCTGCTCTATTTGAGAATTACTGTGTATCCTGCAAACTATCAAGAAAGTAATTTTATTAATTATTCCATCCATAACTAAAGTTAGTATGATCATTCCAAACTTGGCTATGAGATTGGGAAGATGAGCTATAGAAAAAATTACTTTCGTCCATGATTTTTTTAATAAACAAAAAGTGAAAAGATCATGAACTAACTAAAAAGAAACTAATTTTAAGAAATATGTACAAAACACTAATTAAAATCAAAAACACAAACTAAAGCACCACATTCCTCAACAACGGCGTCAAAATTGGTACTGCGTTATAACACTACTCAAAATAACTAAACCTAAAACTATATCAGTAGTGAGTCTAGGTCAATCCCACAGAGAGTGTGTGTAAAGCTTTTGAAATGAAAATAATCAGTGTTTAGGTTATTGGGGGATTTGGTTTAATTTTGAATAAGAAAATAAAATGAAACTAAACTAAAGAAAAAATTAAAAAATAATGAAAGTGATTAAGACATTAAGGATTTGGTCATTGGTTTAATATCGGTTTACAAAAAATAAACAAACTTAATTGAATTGTTATTCTCATACCTCTCCTAGCAACTATTAATCATAGGTTGACAATAAGCTCTGTTAACCCCGATTTTTCCTTAGGTTAGGTTTAATTAAAAAGAGCTCGCTAATTAAACTTAAATATTGAGCAACCTAGAATAAGCTCTCTAGATTTAATTAGAAAGCTGCATTATTAGTTAGGAAAACAGATTAATCAAGGCAATAATCACATAAGCTCAGGTCATTTAACCTAGGTTATGTTATCCTTAATGATTCAAAACTATTAATTGTCACAAACAAATTTCAACATAATAATTACAGAATTTATTAAAGATTCTAGCAATGGGTTATTACATAAAAACAATCAAATAGAGCATTCAATAATTTTTACACAACATCAAAGTGTTGAACATAGGATAACATAATCAATCCCAAAGAGAAAGAACAACAAACAATGAGTGAAATGTTTAACTAGGTTCTTCTACATCGATATGACGTCTAAATTGCCATCGGGAAGCTTAGCATTCCACAACCTTCTTGGGTCTCTGAAGGTGTTGAGTTTTGCCTCTTATTCTTCTTCCAAAACCCCAAACATTTCCTCCAACTTTTCATAACATTTCTGCCATCAAAACGATGTATTTATACTCAAAACTAGGTTTTGGTTTGAGCTGGTAACTTGTCACAGGTGTGCTTTGTGGTGTCATGTATGCTCGTGACAAATCAATCATGGGCATGTATAAAGTGTCATGCCCATGACAAACTAACATGCTCTTACCTATGACTTTTATCTCATGGTCGTGAGTTATTTCTAGCACTCTTCATTTTGATGTTTTCAACACATACTCAACATCTTCATGCATTTTCTTGTCTCATCTTAATCTAATCCTTCTCATTCTTTCCCTATGAAGACAAATGATTATGAACCTCTTAAAAATGGCTCAAATATTATGCTTTCGATTTAATTTAGCTCTTTCGCTTCCAAATTTTACCTAAAATGAAATATGAACTTCAATGAATGTCTTTAGCATATCATATCATTAGTCACTACGTGTTATGGAATAAATGTATAATCAATTAAGCACATATCACTTAGAAACCAACTAAACCTACATTAGGTAGATAGTAACTTTATTAATCACATCTCATGCAGTCTTAGATCAGTTAAGTGACAACTCTTTCCAAACACATATCTCTATGTTATTCCTAACCTTACCTTTAAATTCATGTGATTGTGAGTTTGTTCGTCCAAATCACATAAATTTAGTTAAATAGAAACCACTATCATAAGACTAAACATACTCGGGTTAAAGTGACCTAGAGTTTGCTTAATAAACCTAACAATAAATAGAACTCTAGTTTATTCTTATAATAATGGAATGCTATAATGACATTTTTTACGTGAACTAAATATTTTTAATGACGAATTTAATTTTATTTGTCTTATCAAGCACAAAATTATATTTAAAACATCACACATATAAAGCATACAATTTGACATGCATCCATTATATATATATTTAGATATCAAACACGTAAATAAAATATTCAACTTATACACTCATAATTAAATTATATGCTCAAAATGTCAAGCTTTATTTGATTTTAGATATTGATCTTCATAATCTAAAATAATATTTCCAACTCTTAGGAAAAATAAAATTAGTTTGAACCCATTTATTCCTAAATGAATTAACTTCCTATTCCAAAGAGAAGTTTAATTTGATTTGAAAACATGAAGCTATTTCCAAATTTTTTTACTCCTTTAACAAAATTTAATAGAAAAAATTTCAATAAATTATTCTATATACTTTTTGTAATTTAGAAAAACTCCTTCTTTCAAAATTATATAATTAACACATTCTAATTCACTTAGAAAACTATTTATAATATAATTAGAAATTATTATATCTAATACCACTAGAAATTACTTTTCCTTAATTAGAAAACTATTTTATAATATTAAAAGGAAACTACTTTCAAAATTAAATAAAACAATTTTAAATTTAATTAAGAAAGTTCTTAATAATATTTATTGAGAGATTGATTTCTTAATAGTTTCTAAGGAGCTAGAGGAACTAATAGAAGAATAAGTTAAACCCCACCTTGTTAAAGACCAAGTGAAGAAGAAAAATGATAAAGAAAATAACAAAGACCTCCTTATGTTCCTACTCTACCTTACCCACCAAAATTACCATTCTCAAAAAAACTTTAGACAGACAAATTGGATACACAACTTGTAAAGTTCATAGAAAAGCTAAAGAAATTGTAAATTACCTTGCCTTTTGTGGAAGCTTTGAAGAGGACACCCACGTACATGAAGTTTCTCGAGGATATATTACCAAGCAAGCGGACTTGGGATGATAATCAAATGATTGCAATGAAGAAAAGTTGTAGATCCTTAATTACTAAGCACTTGCCCTCACAATTGACAAATCTACGGAGTTTTACGATACCCTATATAACAAGTTTTCTAAATGTTTATGTGACTAGTTGAAAGTATTAATCTTATACCTTTTTTAATTTTCAGGAAAATGGGGCTAGGAGATATGAAGCCAATTTCTATGCTTATTCAATTGGAGGATCAATTAATAAAGAAAATGTTTGGCATGGTGGAGTATGTGCCTATAAAAGTGGACAAGTTTACCACTTCTGTAGATTTTGTTGTGCTAGACTTTGAAGAGCATCAAAACTGTCCACTAATTCTTGAAATACCATTTTTAGACACTAGAAGAGTTTTGGTAAGTCTTTTAAGACAACCTAATCCTTCAGATTGGTGATGAACAAGTGAAATTCAATAGTAATAAGGTATTAAAGAATCCAAAGGAGGGAAATTCGTTCATGAGAATTAATGAAGTTAAATCTTTAAAGGAGCAAGTGGAAGAAGAACATATGACAATAGACATAGAGGTTGTAGAATATAAAGAAGTCTCTGTTCACGAAGAGAAAAAAGAAGAGGAGACAAAGGTGAATGAGGAAGAAAGAGAGCAATTCACCTTTTTGGAGGACAAATTGTTGGATTCAATAGATGACTCAGGGAGTTTCATGATTTCTTATTCTATTGAAAGTTTGTTACCGAAAAAGTCATTATTGAACTTAATTGGAAATTTTAATTTGATAAATTATGTCCTAATTATCTTGCAACATGTAGCTTATTTACAGGCAACTAGACTGAAATTGGGTGACACAGGTTGCCACAAGCCACTCATAATAGACCCAAGTTGAGCATAGAAGGAAGGATACGTCTAGCTAATGACGTTAACTCATCATTACTTGGGACGCAACCCAAGAATTAGGATTTTTATTTATTTTCATTTATATTTTATTTTCAGTTTATTTTATTAGTGTTTTGTTACTTTTATGTCTTTATGTTTATTTTGTATGGAGAGAATTGCTGGAATTTCATGGGAGGAAGTATCTCCAAGTTCCATTATCCACACCATCACTGCCAAAATACTATAAGTATTTTTACTCTAACTGTGTATTTATTGTTTTTTTACTTATCTTTGTTTGAATCATTTTTTTCCACATTGAGGAAAATGTTTTATTTAAGTATGGGGATGTATATGCTTTACATGTCATTTGTGTATGTAAATTAGCATTTGTATTAAGTTAGTTTTCTTATTAGGTTAACATAGTGTAAACATTTTATTGCATGTGTGAATTGTGTGAATTTGTCAATAGCAAGAATTGAATGGAATTAGTTTAGCTTCGAACATGGTCATTTAATTTGTAAAGGAATAGTAACTTATGAATTTTATTTTTTAAGTATTTTTGGGATGAATATGCATGTTAATTAAGATATGACAACTAATCTTTCACTTTATGAATTTTGTTACTTCTGTTTGTATACATTTATAATTATTGTCAATTGAATTGGTTAGCATTATTAGTACAGTTTCATGAGGATGATTGACTAAAAAGAAATGAGGTAGCTAAAGTTAAAAAAAAGTTTGTTAAATAAGTAAGTGCATTAACTAAATAACTATTTCGCTAGCCCTTTTTATGAAAATTGGGTTAAGAATAGAGCTAGTAGTTAGTTGAGAGCTGTGATATAACTCAATAATCGGGGGCATTCAAGATAAAATATTTATCTTCAAGTTAAAAGGCTAGAATGATGACCCAACCAAGCTAAATAAAAAATGTTACCTAGTTTAGTAACCGGGGGACATTTAAGACAAGGTGTTTGCCTTCGCATTAAAAAACTAGGTTATCGTTCAAAAAAAAAATAAAAATGATGTTATAATAAATAAACCTACTGATCTTTTACTAATAGCAAGAATTTTCATGAATGGATACTTAATGATAGTTTCCCTTTTTAATCGATTAATAATAATAAGTGCATGCTCACAAGTGCCATAGGTGTCTAAATAAGGTGTTAATATTTTGATTGACATGTATATTCAATTCAAAGCACTTAAACATGAAAGGAATAAGTTAGCATGATCACAATTTGAGTGATTATTGTTTAAGGTTAAGTTATTTTATAATATTTGAAGCCATTATACCATTATTGTATTGTTGCATAAATGTGTGATTATGTGTATTTTGTTTGCTTATGTTCTTAGTTTTGCTTGAGGACAGTGGTGATTTTGATAGTGTAAATTATACTATGATTTCCTATATGTTTAAATGTTTCTTAGATGATTATCATGTGTATAGACTTACATTTATGTTATTAATAGTGTTTATATGTATTATAGGTGTTTGTTTAGTTTAGAACAAGAATTGGACCTTAATTTTTTGTTTCAAAGGGTGTTTGATGTGTTTTTGGGTGCATAGAAATAGGATACTGAAGAAAAGAGAAGAATTAGAAGCATGGAAGCAAGTTAGGATTGTGAATTTATTTTCACGATTGTGATAGAGAGTGCAGACAACAATTCTAACTAATTTCAAATTTTCCAACCCGTGTGTCTTTTTGTAATTTTAACGTTTTATGGCTATTTTTTGAACTAAATTAAGTGGGAAAATCCTAGAAAGAATCCTAGAAACCTCAAGAACTATTTAAGAATGTAAAAACTCAACAAAAAAAAGATAACCACCATCTTACTGAATTGGATAAAACAAGGAGGATCAAGAAGAGCATTGGAGAATTTCCAGAATTCTAGATTCATTTCCAAATCAAGTTCTTATATTTCTTTATGTTATTTTCATTAAAATGGATTTAAAGACGCCATTTACATTTATGATGTTATAAATTTCCAAATTAGGACTTGTTCTTAAGTTGTTTTATGACTGTGATTTTTATTGATTCAATACGATTTATGTGTTCTGTTTATAATTTGGCAATAAATAGAGAAGTGAGTCAAAATTTATATGATTAATTTGCATAATGAGAGTTGTTGAATTAATACATCAGACAATTAACAAATTGATAATCATACGAAGAGAAGTTTTGTGTAAGAACTCAATTATTCAATAGATCACTTCAAAACTAATTGTAAATGTTAAAAAGTTTTTATTAATCAACAGGCTACAAAATTTGGAATTTCTTAATCAATTAGGATTAGTTGGTTAGGTTTTTACAGAGAATAGTCAACCCTTTGAAAATCTATAATCGACAACTAATTGAATTTATAGTGGTTAAGGGAATAAAATAACAATAGAATGAATCCTAAGCTTCATCTTTAATTATCCTTGCATAATTATGGCAACTCAATTCTTAGTTGGTTACTTGCTTAATTTTATTTGATTGATTTAATTTTTGTTATTTACTTTCATTAAAATCACATTTTAATACCTTAGACAAAGTTAGGTTCACTTAGTTTTAACTAGTTCCTCGTGGGATTGACGCTTTTCATACTACAAGTTTATGATTTGTATACTTGCAGATATTGAGGATTTTATTATGGGTAAAACTTGCTTAATAGAGGGAAATACAAACATGGTACCTTTCTTTAAAGGGGTACCAACAAAGACAAAAACTCTTTCAGCCACGCAACTATTGATAGGAGTGATGATAGGAGGGTTAACATTCTTAGTGGCGTTTAAGGAGGAAAATGCCACAACTCTTGAAAAATTGCCTAAGGAGATTGCTTGTGTCCTTAAGGAGTACTAGGATGTTGTGCAACCTAAGTTGCCTAAGAAGTTACCACAAAGAAGAGAGGTGGATGACATGTTTGAGTTGCCAGCTATTTCACAGCCTAATTTTTCTTTGCGTGATCTAACGAAGGAAGGATTACAAGATGACCACTAATACAAAGAGGTGTTAAAACAAGTCAAGGAGGGAAAGACTCACAAGTTTTGGCTTGACGATGGGTTGCTCTTCACCAAAGGAAGTCGAATTTATGTGCCTAAGTGGGATGGATTGAGGAAGGAGATCATCAAAGAGTATCATGACTCCTTATGGGTTAGTCATCTAGGGATGCATTGGACCTTAGCACTTATGGAGTGTGCCTATTATTGGTCCCAAATAAGAGATAACATTGAGGCCTATGTGCAGACCTGTCTTGTGTGCCAATAAGACAAGCTGGAGTACAAAGCATCAAGTGGAACCAAATAGCCAAAAAGATGAAGAAATGGGTCTATAAGAGGAGGCACCATTTGGGGTTTGACAAAGGAGATTTGGTGATGGTCAATCTCCTTTTTTATAGATATGCCAGAGGAGGTTTTCATAAGGGCCTAATTTGGAGATACAAAGGACCTTTTCCAGTGGAGAAAAGGGTGGGCAAGTTGACATACCGAGTTAAAATACCCTCATTCTTGGAGATTCATCCTGTATTTCATGTAAGTATCCTAAAACCCACTGCTGTGACCACAACACACATACGCGAGGTGGAAAAGATCTTAGCTCATAGGGCTATACCAAGGAGAGGCTTACATCCAGCTTATGATGAGTACTTAATCAAATGGAATGGACAACTCGAGAGTCCAACTAGTTGGAAACATGAGCTTTCTCTTTAGCAATATAAAGACAAAGTTCTAGAGTTCCACCGAGATAAGATGAGGATGTCGTCGAATTAGGTGGGGAGAATGTCACGTTCTGTATGTTTTAAAGTCCATAAGATAAGGTTCGGTCAAAAGAAGTCTTCCAAATCATGCTAGAAGCTTATAGAAGACCCTGGAAACTTCTAAAATATGGTAGAAGTTTACGAAAGACTTTGGAAGCTTTTCAAACCTAGTAGAAGCCTATGGAAGCTTGTGGAACAATGTGGAACAATATGGAATATTATAGAAGCTTGTAGAATGTTGTAGATAGGTACATATTGTATATGAAGTATGTGTCGGATCGCGTATGGCCCAAGTATTCACAATACGCTGCGGAAAAGACCATAACACAACATAACGTATAACC
>JAOTAY010000004.1:22006162-22018679 GCA_025629805.1 Erythroxylum baracoense
CAAACACTTAGAATATAAACAAACACTAATAATAACATAATTCTAAGCCTATATACATGATAATCATCTAAGAAATAATAAAACACACACTTAAAAATCTATCAAAACATAGTATAATTTATATCTATCAACTGTCACCTCTATAATTCTATCTCGCTATCCCTTAGATTGCTTTGATTCATCTGACTTCAAATCGGGTACTCTCAATAATTCCCATGTTTTCTATCCCCACTTCCATCTTCCTCACAGAGGTTAGGGTTTTGTTTTTTTTGTGATTTTTGTGAGACTTATCAATGACTTTGCCTATAAGAGGCTCTCATCTATGTGTATTAATTTTGAGGTTGGGAATTTAGTGATTAGAGGTTTATATTCAAGTTTTGATCGTGATGTGGAACTAATTAGTGATTGGGGACTTTCTATTGTTAAATACGATTTCTGTTGATTATGTTAAGTCAAGAAGACTTTACTTCTTCTATTGATTTTGATGAAATTCAAATAATAATAATAATAGAAGTGTGTGAACTGTTTTGATGAATTTGTTAAGTGCACAGATAAATACAAATGGCATAAATCATCAAATCAAGACGATATTTAAGTAAAAGTTGAATAAGCGAATCAGACGAAGTGATTAAGTCTAAGACATCAGACGAAGCATACAAATCTAAGCAAGTCGATGTAATTGAAGAATGTGCTAAGAACGTTAGTTAGTTGGAGTTGGTTACATGACTCAACTAATAACAGAATTTATAAGACTCAACAAGCAGATTTCTCAAGAAGACCGTTGGAAAATTAGGCTATAAATATTAGTTGTAGCCGTAGACTTCAATAAGAATTTTGATTCTACAAAAATACTTAGAGAAATTGTGTGCTCAAGTGCTTATACTGTGAAAATATTCTGAGAAAAAAGAAAGATAGAAAGAGAGCAAATACATCTATAACGTGAGTATGAAAACTCAAACAATATCTTTTCGAGAGAAAGGAAGGCTAAAGCCTGAAGAGGCTAAGGAAGCAGATAAAGAATACTTTGACAAAGAGACCTGAAGAGGCTCTATAAGTGTGGAAATAATACATGTAACATTGAAGGAGATAGTGAAATCTCAGATAAACTTTGAGGATTGGGCATAGCCCAAGGTTAAGGGTGAACCAGTATAAATCGCGGTGTCATATTCTCTAACTCTTACCTTTTTAATTTTCTTGTTGATTGAAGAATAGATACTAATTTTTGCTATTGCATTACTCATCAAATCAAGTGCATTGTTTAAGCTTATAATTGTCTGAATTTGTCAAGAAAATCAAGAAGTTTTTAAAGATTCATATCTTAGACAATTTAACACAATTCAACCCCCCTTCTTGTGTATTTTACATATCATACGTGATTTCTATATTAACAAGAGATTTACTTCATAAGGGTGATTGCCTATTGGTCGATAGTATCAGTTTCAGCATAATTATATAAACTCCCTTACATCTTGTCAAATAATATTTCCATCTGTTGTTCGATTTGATTCACCATATTTTGTATAAGAGCCTCTATTATGCCTTATGTTTGATTCTTGGATAGAATCAATCATCATATCTCTCAAAGCAAGAGTTACCTCCTTGTCTTCTTGAAATGTATCTTCATTTGTGAAATCAAATATTTTCTCTTCTTTACTCTGAGACAGTTGGAAGCTTAAATTAAACTTATCATATGTTGGTGAAGAAAGTTTCTCATCGAATCCACACTGCCTAGATACTCTCTTGCCAAGGAATTCCATTAGTTTATCTGTAATACTTTCATATCGCTACTCTTTTTATACATATTCATTTGGAGCATAGTCATTCCATCCATATACATAAGGGTTGCATTACTCTGAGTTATACTTATTCTTGTATGATAGGCCTTAAGGTCGATTGTACATTTTTGGTTGCTTCCATATATATGTCGGATAAGCTTCTGAAAACATGTGTGGAAAAGACTCCTTCTGATGTGGTGATGTTTCATATTGCAAAGATACATCCCGGCTTCCGTAATAATACTGTTGCTCTATCCATCCATTGTGAGTTATGGCTATGAAGTTAAATATCAATTCCTAGAATAAACCACCATACACTATTAGTGTAGAGAAATTCAAAAGACAATTAAATGAATAAGTCAAAATAAAAAAAGATAAAATAAAATAAATACAAAAACAAAAGCAAAAGTAAAACAAAATAAAATAAAAACAAAGATAAAAAATAAAATGAAAATGATTAGAGTAATAGCATTTAGGCTTTCCTAATATCAAAGTCCTTGACAACAATGCCAAAAACTTGATTGATTTATTTCGTGTTAGTTAATATTGTAATAAACTGCAAGTGCAGGGTATAGCTATAATCTAGCCTAAAGATTGATTTTATATTTTTAATTAAAAAACTAAAACTAAAACAAATAAAATAAAATAGGAAACAATAATGAACAAGAGATAGTGGAATTCACTTAGAAAGTTATTGTTATCAGAAATTAGTATCTAGGCTTGAATCCCCTTAAAACCTTAACAGATTGATCTTTTATCATGCAATTGTTTGATCTTCTATAATATGCTAGTAGCTGACGTTGAGTCTACTAACAACTAATCCTACGGTCTCTAACTGAATTGCTCAGGTTAAAACTTATAAGATTACGTTACCGATTTATAAGTCCTTATATTAGGTTTGACCTCAATCCGAAGGATTTATGTCATCCTATTTCTAGTGTTGCAATTAACTCCTTCTAATTATGGTAGATCTATTCGCACTAGGATTTCTGAATCACTACGTATGAAATTAGATTATTAATAAAACGCATAATTAGATCACAATAATCAATCAAACCAATTGCATTAATAAAGGAATCAAATCATATCAAAGTATTAACATAAAGTTTATCTAACCTAAACCCTAACTGGAAGTTTAGTTACACACAATTGAACACAAAATCAAATATACATTGAAAGAAAAACAAATAGAAAACCACGAGTTCATAATTCTATATCTCTCTGATTGTCTTCTATCGAGTATTATTGCGATATAGAATTATGATTTTGTATTCTGATGAATCTTTTGATTATTTCTTCGTGTTTTCCACTTTTCTAGACCAAAATTGTCCTTTTTGGATATTCTCCACATTTGGAAATTGCCTCCCAAAGTCTTTTCTTATTTCTACCCCTAATATGTCACTTTTATATTAAATTCTTTGTTTTTAGGTTATGAACGGTCTCTTGTACAGTTTTGCATCAGACTGTGCACAATCAAAATTCGCTGAGTATCGCGAAAAGTGCATGAGCATGCAAAAGTGCCTTATCGTGCACTTCTTTTAGATTGTTGATTTTTTATTTGTGCTACGTTTTCGCCTAAATTCTTCTCCTTTAAGTCCACGAAGGAAATTTTCACCTGTAAACACACTTAAAGCAATTTAAGTACCAAATATACGATAAAAGTATAAAATATCAAGAAAAAAACATTAAATATGGGTGATAAAATATAGTCAAATATCCATCTATCATATGCAAATAGGGATGATGAATATATCTATAAAAGAAATGGAAAAGGACAATATATGAATGAATATTATAGGGACTTAGTAAGGATGAGGGGTGTTTACCAAAGTTAGAGCAAAGTTATTTAGAACAGGTGTCTACTTCTACGAGTTTTGTTCCACATGTGGTTATTTTTTAAAAGAAAGGCTTAACATACTGGATCATTTTTAGTACCTAAACATAGCTAACATATGTTTCTTACATAAGAGGGAAGCATAATCGTTGGAATATATATTTTTCAGATGTAATTATGCTAACGAGATATAAAGCTTTATCAACAAGTTATGTCTTCCAAATAGAATCAGTGATTAATGCCAAGAGTTTAATTTGTAGTTCCTATCAACCATGCTCCTATAAGAAGATAAACCTTCATTGTTAATAGTTTTTAGTGCTTGTTTTTATAAAATTTAGGAAGGGAGAAACAAGAGATGTTATAAAGGGGTTAAAAAATTTGTCAACTATCTCACAACATAAGTTATTCAATAGATAAGAAAGCAAATTCTATTTAACTCTAAAGTTACAAAGTACAATAGGATATTAGCTAGGTATGGAGAATCTAATAAATGTATAGGATTAGAAGTAATAATATATTTTTAAGATTACTTCTTTGGCATTTTAAAAAGCAAACAGTAAGGAACAATAACTCAAAGTAGAAATAAATAGATATTCATAGTACAAATGAGTTCAAATGTAAGTGAAAGCTTACCTTCAATTGCATAGAGAATTGAAGATATAGGAAAGGAGCATAAGAAACACCTGTAAGGTGTTCTGTATATGGAACAAAGAGAGGAACCAACACAGGATGATAGAAGACAATCCATGAGTAGTGACCATATGATTAGAACACTGATATACCTATGAAGAAAATAATATGAACTATTAGAGGGAGAATAAGAACCATCTCAAATATCCCTCATTGAAGAAACTAACCTATTTTGTGTAAGTTATCTAACACCTAGACACATGCTGGCCATGCATCTTAAGGGTGTGTTACTTGGCTGCTAAAGGAGTGGTGTAAAAGTTAAGTGCTTTATAACTTTTTCATACAAATGATCCAAGACCATAGTGTCCCTTTTTTATATTACCATGTATCAACAACTAGCTGTAAAATCTTATAATTTCCTACATGCAATGAAATTGTTTAATTTTTCAAAAAAAAAAGGTTTGGGGGTTACTTATATTAAATTTTGGGTAAAAGAAAAAAACCCTATACTTAAGGAAACTTTGAAAAAACCCTTATCATATATAATTATAAAAAAAAGTTCCTAAAGTTAGAAATTTTCTATAAAAAACCTCCATGGAGTTAACCTTCATTAAAAGAACTTTAAAAACTTTTAATGTGTCATAAATGTCCACGTGGACTAATAAAATTAAAGTGACATAATCCAATCTTTAACCCGACCTTTTCCTTTTGCCCAAATCAACTCTAAGCCTACCCTATCATTTTACCCAATTAACCCTAACTTGAAAATAACCCAACCCCTCTAACCTACCTAACTGCCAATACCCTCTAAAAACCTAATTCACCTAAACCTAATTGTTCCTCTAATCGAGAAAGTTTTTGTTATCGGTAGACTACTGCTTCTTAGGCATTCCTTTCTTCATCTCTTCTCTTCGTCTATATCTCTAACTACATCTTTTCCCCCTCTCTTCTTCAACTACTACTTCTCAATTATACTGCTCTCTTCATCTGTTTAGGGCTATATCTTATCAAGTCCCTTTTTTCTCTTCATCTACAACTCCAATTTTATCTGGTGACATGAAATATTGTGTGACTTCAGTTATTTTTTAACTTTTGATCCCCTTTTTTCTTCTTATGCCTGTGCACCTTTAAGCCCTATAATATCTCACATAAGACAGTCTCTAAATATGAGGAGTATTCCTTTATGACCTAAAGCACTTTACATTTTTATTCTGGAATTCTTGACCACACTCATGGTTTAATTAAAATATCTTAATTTAAAAAGTAGTCCCATAATGTATTAGATAAGCATGTATGCTCCACCCACATCCATTGTTATATACAAAAGTCACTCTAGATTTCTCAATTTTTGACATACACAAAACCAAAACCCTTCATAATAACATATTAGACTAGAGCTTATCTAGACACATTAACTAGAGCAAATAATAAACCTTTAAAACAAATGGCCTCAGCATATCATTATTTACTTAAATTCTAGGAACTTTAGCTTTCTTCTCCCTTCTTAATTTGAACTACCATTTAAACTCCTATACTCATCTGAAGCTTTATATTTTGAATGCGTAAATATATCTAGTATATTATCTATCGAGACATCTTCTACACCACCACAAATAACCTTGTTTAGAGCCTCTCCACCAATTATTGACCGTTGCTTATCGTAACACTACTCAAAATAACTTGGACCTACAATTGTAGCAATGGTGGAGTCTAGGTCTATCCCACAGAGAGTGTGTGTAAAGCTTTTGAAATGAAACCAACTGATGTTTAGATTTAGGGGGTTTTTTATTTGGTTTTGAAATAAGAAAATAAGACAAAACTAATCTAACAAAAAAAATAAAGAAAATATGCAAAAATGATGCAAGTGATGAATTCGTTAGGAATCTGGTTATTTGATTCAAGCTTAGCCTACACCCAATTAAATATATTTCATTGATTTGTTGTTCTTTTACCTCTCTATTAACTATTGATGGTAGATTAACAAAAAGCTCTGTTAATCCTGTTTTTCCTTTAGATCGTGTTTAATTAAGATATGCTCGTTAATTCAACCTAGCTATCTAATAATCTAGGATATGATCTCTGGATTTAATTGGATAGCTGCATTATGAATTAGGAAAATAGACCAATATAAGCAATAACCACATGTACTCAGGTCATTTAACCTATATTATGTTAACCTTAATGATTACGAACCATTAGTCACTACAAATGAATCTCAACATAACAATTACAAATTATATTAAAATTATAGCAATGGGTTCTTACAAAAAAAAATCAAATAGAGCATTCAATCATTCTCACATAACACCCAAATATTAAACATAGGATAACATAACCAATCCATAAGAGAAAGAACAACAAATAATGAGAGAAATACTTAACCGTGTTAATAATGTTGATGTCACCTCTGAATCGACGTTGGAATGTCTAGCACTCCATGGGTCTTGAAAGGATGAGAGGTTTGCCCCTCTTCATTCTCCCAAAACCTCTCTTTTGACTCTTCAAATTTCTCCCAGAAGAAAACATAAACATTAGCATCACAAAAACGATGATTATATACTAAAAAGCAGGGTTCAGGTGAGCTGGTAGAGCAGTCACAGTTGTGACTTTTCTCTCACAGTCTTGAGAGGTGTCTCACGACTGTGAGAAACGTCTCATGACCACGACTGTGAGCCCTCTTGCAGTCTCTTTCTTTGTGTTTTCAACATATAATTATCATCGTCATGCACTTTCTTGTCTTTACTTGCTCTAATCTTCCTCATTCTTGCTTCATGAAGACAAAGGACCGTTAATCTCTAGAAAATGGCTCAAATATGGTGCTTTCAACTCACTTTATCTCTTTCGCTTCTGAATTGTACCTACAATCATATATGAACTAAAGTGAGTATCTTAAGCATTTTCGTATCATTAATCACTAAGTGTAAAGGATTAAATGTATGATCAATTAAACAAATATCAATTTCCCCCATACTTAGCTTTTGACCATACTCAAGCAAAACATCATATTCAAAATCATGGACCCATAAACATTTACTCATTTCCCATATTTCCCAAGGATGCAAAATCATAAGCAAAGATTAAGGACTTTTAAAAACTATAGCAAGAACTTAACATTCAAAGCTTCTACTCATGATTAATCAACATTCTTGACCTTCAAAACTTGAGCGATCTAATGGTAGACCTAGAAAATGTGTTTAACTAAAATATATCCACGGGTACACTTAATACCATTCATAATCATGACATTCCATAACTTTGCATATAATTTCATTTCTCTACCACTAAGGTTCAAATGCAAAATCATGAATCAAAGGACTTTTCAAGGTTGTAATGTGGGTAAAGGTAAGGTGAGATGTATTTTGAGTAATGTAACATAAAAACCATCAAAGCTAGTGAAACAAGAAAAACAAAGATGTATTTTGGGTAATGTAACATAAAAACGATCAAAGCTAGTGAAACAAGAAAAACACTCAATATAATTATCAAGTGCAAAAACTAACATTCACTCACAATTGTGTACATCAACTATGATGAATGTAACAACCACGTTTCCTAGCTTAAATTCAAAATTTCACACCGCAAATCACACAAAGCATAACCAATTAGAAAGAATCACTTATAAAAATCGATGATATCAATACTTTGAAACTATAAGGACTGATCCTTCAAAGACAACATCTACCTTATATTCAACATACTCAAATAACCCATTTAATACAACTTTAGGACGTAAAACTAATTATGGACAAAATTTCAACACATATGCATTTCCTCCTTGATAATTTTATTTAAACATATATATATATATATATTCTTTTCCTTTTTTCTTTTCTTTTCTTCTCTCTCTCTCTCTCTCTCTATATATATATATATATATTCTTTTCCTTTTTTCTTTTCTTTTCTTTTCTCTCTCTCTCTCTCTCTATCTTTTCTTTTTATATAAACATTGAAAGAAACTACAATATGGGAATTTCAATGATAAGACATAAAATGACATCCCAACAATTATAACTATCCTATACATATGCATACCCCGCCACTTAGACTTTTGTACATCAACAATCATAAATGGTCTACTAGCTTTATGGCTTAGATAGGATATTTGGTTAAGTTTAAAAGCATACATTATGGTTGGTACAAAAAGAACAAGTAAATAAAGCTCAAGGGGGCTTATCAAAAAGGAAAAATCATAAAATGGGTAGGTTATTTGGCTAATGTATCTTGGAAAAACAAAGAATGCCTAATAATTTTCATGTTAATGCACATGATAAAAATGTGGTCTTGAATAGAAAATTAAAGCAAAGTTAGGATGTACATGTCATGAAGGTCACATGTAAACAAAAGACAATGAGACTGATATGGATGTGTTAGTCTATAAAGGCTCAAAACCTCACTAACTTTGTCTACCGCTAGTCACTACTCTTTTAAACATAATGCACATTGATCAATCACAAGAGTGAAAGTACATGCTAAAGTTGCCATGAAATTCTTTAGTCAATTCGTTCTCTAATCATAACTATATAATCCTATAAACAATAGAAAAAAAGAGAAAATTAACTTCCCTTGGGTTGCCTCCCAAGAAGCGCCTTTGTTTAGTGTCAGTGGCTTGACTCCATCCTTTCCTCACGTGATAAAATTATGGTCTTCAGGTATCATAATTTGAGCTATCTCCTTATGAGGTTATTCAAGATAAGGCCTTGGTTGATAATTATTCAAGATAAGGCCTTGGTTAATAATCATTCACATCCAGTGTATGCCCTATTTTCATATTCTTAATTTTACTGAGTTCCCACACTATTGGAATATCTTGATTGTCTTTTCACCTTGTTCCTCCTCATTTAATTTTTCTAACTTGCTAGGTAAAGGTAAATAGTCAATCTTAACAACAAATTGGAACTTAGTATTTACCTCTAAACTAAAAGATTTATCCTTTTTTACTTCTAGCTCCTCATCCACTTATTCACGAGAAGCAATTCTTCGAGTAGTATTCTCAAGGTTTCCAAGATTGTAAGGTTTCTCCACTAACATCCCTTAGGTACACCTCAGGTTGATATGATTGCTCCTCTTCATTTTGTGGTTCCAGGTGATTGTTATCTCCTCGCCTAGACATTGCATCTTTTTGGAATCGTTTCACATCCTGCTGAAATTACAAAGTGTTAATAGTGACAATGTTAAATAATTCTTCCAAGGATGTACCTGAGTTCTACTGGCTCTTGCATTCTTGGAAGCTAGACCAAAATTGCCTTTCCTCCTGCTGGAATTGTTGTACTCCCTGCTGAACCTGCTGTACATCCTGTTGAAACTGCTATACACCTATTGAAACTATCGTATACTCTGTTGAAATTGAATATTGTTAGCAGTTATAATATTAAGCAAGTCTTCTAGAGATGTACTTGAGTTGTGATCTATACGAGAATTGTTCTGCATCCTGCAAACTATCATGGAAGTAATTGTATTGATTATCCCATTTATAACTAAAGTTAGGTTGATCAGTCCAAACTTGGTTATAAGATTGGGAATATGAGTTATGGAAAAAATTACTTCCGTCTATAAATATATATATTTAACATAAAAAACACTAAACACATTACTCAAAATAAACTAGACCTACAATTGTAGTAGTGGTGAGTCTAGGTCTATCCCACAGAGTGTGTGTGTAAAGCTTTTGAAATGAAACCAATCGGTGTTTAGGCTTAGGGGATTTTGGTTTGGTTTTGAAATAATAAAATAAGACAAAACTAAACTAACAAAAATAAATTAAAAAAAACATGCAAAAATGATGCAAGTGATGCATGCGTTAGGAACCTGATTATGGGACGACGGAGGGATTGTACCATCCGAGCCTTTTTTTCGTGCTTTTCCCGAAGGTCTGGAGAAAGCTGCAATCAATAGGATTTTCCTAACCCTCCTTTCCTGAAAGGAAGAACGTGAAATTTGGTTCAATCTCAGCCTACACTCAATTAAACATATTTCATTGATTTATTGTTCTTTTGCCTGTCCTTGAACTATTAGTTATGGATTAACAACAAGCTCTATTAATCCCAGTTTTTTCTTGAGTCGTGTTTAATTAAGAGATGCTCGTTAATTAAACCTAGACGTTGAACAATGTAAGATACAATCTTTAGATTTAATTCAACTGCCACATTATGAATTAGGAGAACAGACCAATCTAAGCAACAACCACATACGCTCGGGTCATTTAATTTAGGTTATGTTATCCCTAATGATTACAAACCATTAGTCGTTACAAATGAATCTCAAAATAATAATTATGAATTATATTGAAATTCTAGCAATTGGTTCTTACATAAAAATAATCAAATAGAGCATTTAATCATTCACACACAACACGTAAACATTAAACATAGGATAACACATTCAATCCTTAAGAGAAAGAACAACAAACAGTGAGAGAAATGCCTAATTGGGTCGTCAGTGTTGATGTCACCTTTGAACCAGTGTTAGAATGTCTAGCTCTCTACGGGTCTCCAAAGGATTAGAGGTTTGCCCCTCTTTATTCTCCCAAAACCTCTCTTTCAGCTATTCAAATTTCTCCTAATGAAAACATAAACGTTATCGTCACAAAAATGATGATTTTTTACTAAAAAGTAGGGTTCTGGTGAGTGGCAGAGCAATCACCAATGTGACTACTCCCTCACGATAGTGAGAGGTGTCTTAGGGCCGTGAGACACTTTATCACAGCCGTGGGTCAATGCTCACGACTGTGACAAGTTTGTTGTGTGGCCGTGAGCCCTCATGCAATCTCCTTCTCTGTGTTTTCCATATAAAATCATCACCTTCGTGCATTTTGTTGTCTTTACTTTCTCTAATTGCTCCATGAAGACAAAGGATTGTGAATCTCCAAAAAACGACTCAAATATGGTGCTTTTAACTCACTCTAGCTCTTTTGCTTCCGAATTGTAACTAAAACCATATATAAACTAAATTGAGTATCTTAAGCATTTTTATATCATTAATCACTAAGTGTAAAGGATTAAATGTATAATTAATTAAACACATATCAATTACCTCATCAAATATATTATTAGAATTAGTTGAACTAAAATCATCAAAGTCACTAGCCACTCCTTTCTCACACTCATATGTTGGATCATCAAATTCACTAATATCTACATCATTTGTGTCAGACTACCTTTCCTATAAGTAAGTTGATCACTCTCTACAGTCTTACAATCAACCTGTTGAGCCTCTTTTAAACATCTTTTTATTATATCTCAATAAGGGATATATAACACCTTCCAAAAATATCTCCATAATCTATAACCTTTCTTTTTAATTAAATTAATCATATTGATGATGTGAGCCTCACTTATAAGGTCTCTAATGCCGTCCTTAAAAGACTCTTATTGGCTGCTTGGTTATGGGTAATAGGAATTCTATTGCACTCATATTCTGACCTAAGAATTTTTCCTTTGTTTGGTTTGGAAATTATCTCACGGAATAATGCTCCTAAACATTGGATAGCCACAGAAAGCCCCCCCTCTCTTTACCTATTCGACGCAGACTCGGAATAACCTCAACACGCCTCTCTTTCTCCTGGACAACCTATACCCCTCGTCTGTTTTCCCAAAAGTGTCGCTCTTCACGCGGGAGTCTCTTTTCTCTCGTCTCTAGTCTGCTCTCATCACTCTCAGGCTCGTCTGGCTTAGTGGGTCTCTCTCACTCGTCACACATCTCTGTTCCAGTTGCGTTGATCAGGTAAGGGCAACGCTTCTCCCAAACATTTGTCGCGAATATAATTGATTTTATTTTCATTTTTTCATATTCTCCTTTAGTTATTGTTGTGTCTGGTCCTCTGGTTTTGTTTTGTTTTGGCTTCAAAATTTCCTAACTCGTAGCTAAGGAAAAACGAAATGGAGTTCAGATATAGGTATTTTGTTGCTTTTATCCGTAGTAGACAGAACTGCCTTAGAACTTGAGACAAATCAAGACTAATGATGCTCTATTCTGGCATTATGTCATTGCCCGAGCCTGTGATGTAATGATCGGTCTTTGATTCTAACTTGTTTATGGTATAACCATGAAAATGGTGAGCACTTTAATTGTCATCTAATTCGTTTTTGCTTTGTTTATCTCTAGCAAGTTATTTCATTACTATTCACATAATCCTCTTTAGTACTCTTATTGCTCTGTGGACAATCACATGATTGAATAATCTGATCTTTCTGTATCTTGATTAGTTTGTCTCACGACACTAAAAGCTGAAATGGTTTAGTCTCATACAATAATTATTGAAAAAGAATCTCTTTTCAATCTG
>JAOTAY010000004.1:22018779-22054716 GCA_025629805.1 Erythroxylum baracoense
AATGCATTTCTAAAGTCTCAACAAATTCTTATTTATAAAGCATCCTAGGGTTTTAACCCTAATCATGGGATGTTACATTGTTAGTCCTCAAAATGGTGAAAATGGAGGAGAATCATCTAGTTCTAAAGAAGGAAGAAATAGAGGGCCTCCTGGGTGGATGAGAAGCTATCTAACTGGGGAAGGACTTTCGGAGGAGCCGAAAGAAGAAAATGCAAATGTCAATTCAGCTCTGATTGCTTCAATAGGTCTAATGTATTTTGAGGAGGCAGTGAAGCATGACAAATGGCAGATAGCTATGGACATGGATATACAAGCTATAGAGAGGAACAACACATAGGAACTCACTGATCTTCCTAAAGGTGCAAAGAAGATTAGAGTGAAGTGGGTTTATAAAACCAAACTTAAGGAGAATGGAAAAGTGGACAAGTTGAAGGCTCATTTGGTGCCAAAGAGGTATGTGTAACAATAGGGGATAGACTATACAAAAGTATTTGTGCCAATTGTGCGAATGGACAAAGTGAGAATGATTGTGGCTTTAGCAGTTCAAAAAGGGTGGATCCTCTATCAACTTGATGTCAAATATGCCTTCTTGCATGAGGAACTTAATGAAAAAGTGTAAGTGTAGCAGCTGAAGGGTTATGAGCTAGAGAATAGTCCTCAAAAAGTGTACAGGTTGAAGAAAGCTCTATGTGGACTAAAACAAGCTCCACAAGCTTGGTTCAGTGGTATTAAAGCACACTTTATAAGTGAAGAGTTTGAGAAGTGTTATAGTGAGCATACTTTGTTCGTTAGAACAAATAAGGAAGGTAAGATTCTCATTGTCAGTTTATATATTGATAATTTAATATTTACTGGCAATGATGAATTGATATTTGCTGAGTTTAATAATTCCATGTTGAGGGAGTTTGACATGACTGATATGGGGAGAATGAGGTTTTTTCTTGGCATAGAAGTTTTGCAGAGGTCAGATGTGATCTATATTTGTCAAAGAAAGTATGCTTTAGAGGTGTTGAAGAGGTTTAGGATGGAGAACAACAACTCAGTTCATAATCCCATTGTTCCAGGTTGTAAGCTTTTCAAAGATGAAAATGGGGTATGTGTTGCTAAGACTTTGTTTAAGCAAATGGTGGGATGCCTCATGTACTTAACAGCTATAAGGCCAGATTTGATGTTTAAAGTTAGCTTGATTAGCAAGTACATGGCCAAACCAACTGAGTTGCATTTGATGGCAGCCAAAAGGATATTGAGGTACTTGAAAAGAACTATTGGCCTTGGAGTTTTCTACAAGAAGGGAGGGTGTTAAGGTCTGGTTGGATATGCAAATAATGACTATACAGGGGATATAGAAGACAGGAAAAGTACATCAGGTTATGTTTTCATGTTGGGATCTGGAGTTATTGCTTGGTCATCAAGCAAGCAACCTATAGTCACACTTTCAACCATAGAAGCAGAGTTCGTGGTTGCGGCTGCTTGTGCTAGTCAAGCTATTTGGATGAAAAGAATAATTGAGAAGCTGAGTCTAGAAGAAAGTAAGTGTACTATAATTATTTGTAATAACAGCTCTACAATTAAGTGTCAAAAAATCCTGTATTACTGGTCGAAGCAAGCATGTGAATGTATGTTTTCATTTGCTTCGTGATCCACACGAGAAGGAGCAGTTGAATTGGTTTATTGTGAAACACATAATCAGCTGGCAAATGTGATGACAAAGCCCCTCATAGTGGATGCATTTCAAAAGTTTTGATGTAAGTTGGGAGTCTATCAAGTTCCTGAAATAAACTAGTTAAAGTTGGTAACTAGTTTAAGGAAGGGAATGAAGAGAAAGTCTTGTTTTCTTTTTGAATAAGTACTAGTCTTTAGAATACTTGAGTCCTAGTCTTTAGGGTACTTGAGTAGTGTTTAATCGAAAATGAAAACATGCTTGATTTGACTAAACGGTAGATTTCAAAACTTTTTCCAAAATCAAAATGCAATGGAAGCATAACACCAAATCAACATGCTTTAATCTATACTTGATACAGCATAAGGAAAATAAATAAAATAAGAACAAGATCGAAATCTTTACCGACTCTATGCTACAGCTTTGACTCCTCGCTGTTGTGTCCTCAACCAATCTGATCTTTCACTTGTTCTCCTTGGACAGCTTGGTTATGAAGATCCTTTGGTGGGAAAGGAAAAGAAAAATTGGATAACAAATCTTTTGCTATCTTTGGCTATTTGAAAAAAAACCAAAGAAAAATGAGCCTCTCTTTTTCTATGGCCGAATATGTGGAGAGCTTGGAGAGACCACCTCTCAAATCTTCATTTTTTTTATCAAAGCTAAAAATGAATTGTACAAAACCGAAATCATCAACTCTTGGATGATTTTTGAGAGAAAGAAGAGACAAATGGAGAGCTGCCAAAAATGTTAATTGAGAGCTCCAAAAAACCACACTCCCTCATCCACTTATCAATCAATGAAAGTGTTGTCCATTTTATGCTTTTAAAATAAGCATCAAAGCCATTTAAAAAATGAGCATCACCGAATTCATTGGAAGGATAGAGTGAGTCTTTAAAAGCCATCTACGTTAATTTGCATGGGTGCATGTACGTTCATTTTGCATTAGAACTAAATGAACATGTGTCCAACACTTGGACATTTGGGAGAGAGTGTAGCCAAGCTAAAAACATACACAACCATTTAGCATTTCATTAAGCTAATTGAAAAATCAGACCTTCCAAAGCCAACCTTTAGACGTTATCTTTATTCATAACGTTTTCATGTTTATGGTGCTTTAAAAGCTAGCCACCAAAACACCATTGAATGAAAAGCATAACATTTCCAATTAATGATTAAAAAACATGATTGGCTTTTGGAAGTGAGTGGAAAGCGAATGCACCACTCCATTCTTTAATCCAAAAAATGCTAAAAGTGTTGGCCATTTATGCTATTAAATAAGCCATCAACATTTTAAATGAGAAGCATAACCGAATTCTACATCATTGTAGAATTCAGTTTTACTTATCTTTTTTTAATTTTTTAATTCAATTAATCCAATTATTTAAATCAAAAATTAGCCTAATATTAAATGTTCCTTTGGGCTTATAATCAACAATTAATTAGTATAAGCCCAACATTTAATTATAGGCTTAAGACCCAATTTAATTAACTCTTAATTAAATTGTTTCGGTCTTATTGGCCCGAATCTTATTCATCCATTTCTCTTCAAACTGTCTCATTTTTTTCTGATAACCTCCGTTTATTTTTCTTTCTTTCCTTGATAACCTTCCCAGAAGCCAAGCGGGGAATCTAATTGGACTTAAATAATTCAAGCTCCAATAAGCCCGGAATTAATTTAATATCATTAGAATTAATTCCAACTTATTAACCAAATGTCATTCCACTAAAGTTAATTGGTTGAACTCTTGAATTATTTAAAATTATGAGAAACCGTGTTTCAAAATTATTAATTTGATGTCCAATCGCAAACTCTATTATAAACCATATTATAGCCATCCACACAATAAAGAGTAAAATTACCGTTTTGCCCTTATGTTGGTTTTTCCTTCTAGATCTCTCGTTTCACCCTATATAATGATTAGCACATAAGATCTAATCTTGATGTTAAGACTTAATGGGTAGCTAGTCCATCAAACTACTGGCGCCAGTTTAATCACCAATCTCCGTAAAACATCTAGAAGTGATAATATCACTATAAACTCTTTATTTCAATAAATGTTCCCTGGTGCATGTTTCAATTAATAATTCCAACATGTAGACACTGGATTGATACCTAGTAAAAATCCATTCCGATCATATCGAGAATTATAATGAAACACATATGAGTTCACCAGTCATCAAGATTGTGGTCTGTAATAAACGAATGCTAAGGTGTTTATTTTAAGATTAAAGTAACGGCCTACTTTATTCTTTAAAAAACATATGCGATTCCATATTCATTTAATAGTGTCATTACCAACAATCAATTACTATCATGATTTGAAACTCAACATTCCCTAACTCATCATTCGCTTGAAGTAAACTCCTTTACTTACACGGAGGTAAATCGCAACACTATAGTCTAAACTATAATCAAGCTACCAGCTTGAATATTCGACTGTGAATCAATTAATTTAGATTCTAATAATATATATGATTCCCATACATCTTCATGTATATGTATATTACTTACAAAAGAACCTTGGTACCTTATGACTAGTTATATCATGCTCATACAAATAAAACCAAACTCTTTTGTTTTATTAATAATAAAACTTTTCATTACAATATTGTAACTAGAAGAAAATTAAGATATATGTAAATACATTTTCTTTCTAGGGCATTATATTTACATAACCTTAACACCATCTGGTAATGTGGAAATTGACTTAAAACATTTAAATTAATAAATTTAGATTTTTTAATAAAATCTAAATAACTTAAATTAATTACAATTAGTGCTAATTAGTAATAAGTTAATTATCATCATGTTAATGTTCATCCAACCCCAAGAATAGAAATTCCTAACCCCCCTAACCATTGATTCTCTCGCATCACTTAATCCCTAAATACAAATAATTTTTTCGAAAGAAAACTTGGGATTTATTGACATTAATTACTCCTATATAGTTTTTTTATAATGATGGAGCTAAACATTATATTCTTCTTTAATTCAACATCATCTTTTATTTTAGTTATCTTTAAGGACAAATCACTAATGAATCTTTCACTAGTGACTTTCTAGGACTAAACCTGTTATGTATGTACTACTAAGCATCTACAACCTCAAAGAAAACAAATCTAAATTATTAAGATTGCTCCATATATTCTTGTTCAAGACATCATATACAATGACTTTGCGCTTAAGTACACATGGTTTTATCTTCATCTTCTTCTTTATCAATCAAGAGATGGCAATCTTTCTTTCCCTTACTATTCTAATGAAAACTCCTTGTCTTTTTTTTTTATATTAGTGATTCTGGATTGATAAGTGGAAATTGCATCATGTTTTAGGGCATAGTTTGATATGAGTTCAGTCGTTAATTTGATCATTTAACATGTGTTTAGGTTAGAATTGTGTTAGTTTGTTAATTATTTGTGTTTTAAGTTTTTTATAGGTTAGTACAAGCTTTTAAGCTTAAATATTATATTTTTGAGGTACCTTGATGTGTTTGCTAATGTTTCAGGGTCAATATCAAAGAACGAAGGAGTTTCAAAAGACATTCGGGTCCAAACAATAGCCAAAATCGTAACAAAAGGCTCAGATACAGGCCACGACCATGGCCTTGCATTGAGCAAACGCACAGTCGCTTATAAACTTCACATTTTGAGGGACTTTGTGGAACTTTCAGACCCCAAAAAGACCTTAGGGTTACTCAAAACATAAAAAACTATTTAAAGAACATTAAGAGCAATACAAAGCAGTTTTTTTGCATTAGCCACACTTTAAACCCTAAATAGAGAATACCGATAAAGAGAAAGAAGAAGAAGGAAGATGAAGTTGACTCGACATGCTTTTCAGATTTTCCCGACGTCACAGCCTTCCATCATCTATTCTAAGTCATTATTTCCTTTTTGTTTCAATTTTAATTATTTATAGAATTGAGATGGATAGTATGATGATAGGATTTGGAATATTGATGATGTTTTAAACTCTCCTTCGAGATTTTATTTTGATTTAATGATAATTTAGTCGATTGTGTTGATTAGATGAATGTTGTGATTTGATTGTGTTCTTCATAATTCGGTAATAAACTAAAAGGGTGAACTGAATGAAAAATGATTAAATTGGATTAATAAGAGTTAGGAGATTTAATAGAAACTGTGTCAAATCATATTGGTAATTGTACAGAGAGAGATCCTGTGATGTTCTGATAGTTTATTAGAGTGCTTCAGATCTAATTAGATAATTTGTGAATTAAGAGGTTGCAGGTTCCATAATCTAATTAGGGTTTATAATTTAGGGTTTAATGGTTATAGCACGAGAGAGAGTAATCAGCCCTAAGATAGTCTAGATACAACACTATATTGACACATAATCGGCTAGGTTAGCATTAATGAAAAGTAAAATCCTCTTTCTCATAAATTGGTAAATTCATTAGGTTGATTTCTATTGTGATTGCATATTGCTCAATTATTAATAATTTTGTGTTTAATTTATGATTTGATTAGTTGAACTCAATTCTCGTAATTAATTTCTGTTGTATCTTTTATTTTCAATTTTAAAGTTTTCTAGCCTTAGATTTTGGGAATAGATTACTCTCCTTACTGGTGGGATCAAAACTTTTAATACTATGCTACAAACTATGCACTTGTGGAATATTGTGGGTTTATAAGATTAAAACTTACCTCGATCATGGATCTTGTTTTCTTTGGCCAAAGAGCTTAAGATTAGGATTTTCCAAAATATTAAATAGCGTATATAAGAATCTCAAGCTATTGGAATAAGTGAAGTTCTTGATTTCTCTAATATTGAACTTATGCTAGCAAAGGGGATAGCTAGAATTATTTTAACCATTGGTCAATATAGTTTCTATGAAATGCATGCTTACACTTAGGCAATAAATGTAGTATCTTAGTTTCTTCTAATTTCAATATACAAAAAACATTAATGATTTTTAGTGGTTAGAGATTTGAGAGAAATTAGGGTTTCTAATTTTTGTGGGTTAAGGATTTCTAATTTTTTAGAGCTGGGCATTTGAATTGACATTAATTAACTTATTGCTAATTTGCACTAATTATAATTAATATAAGTTAGTTAGGTTTTATTAAAAAATTAAAATTAAAATTAATTAAAAAATTTTAAATTAGACATATGGGGTTCATATTGCCAAATATATATATATATATATATATAAAGCTATGGGGGTTCATTTAATGATTAAAAAAGAATAAATGTTTTTTTGAAAAACTTAAATGAATTAAGCCTCGAAGGCAAATTAAGAAGTCTTACATACTAAGGATAAGTCACCCAAGATATTTAACTGCAATACAGTCAATTACAATAGTACTTAAAACTCTACATATGTGATATCCCTTCATCTGTGTTTACTCCAAGTTTAAAGCAAGTAGTGTACGTCTTTTGTTGTTAGATCGATTAGGAGGTAGGAGCTACGTATCTGGATCGTCTCTGACTTGTGCAATAGAGACTGTGGCTAATGCAGAACATTACTCATCTCTCTTATTAGCATGCGCCGTTGTTAAATTTTCTCATACGTTCCAGTATTGGAATAGATAGGACCCATGCGACAGTGTCTGTTTTTGTGCGCATATTTGTAGCCAAATATGATGTAATATTTGAATGTAGAATTGTTCTTAGGAGGTGACTTGGTCTTGAAATGTTCTTATATTTCTCTCATCCCATATTGCAGTGGTTATCGAAGATAAGGCAATCCAAAAACACTTGTGCACTGTGTTGTTCCTGTATTTTGACCGTAGTGTGTGTATATTTTCCAATTTGGTAATTACTCCATCTACTAGGCACCTGTAGCAGATCTTTAACCATATGCTATTGATAAAATGACAATTGAAGAATAAGTGTTCACCTATTTTCTGCTTGTTTGCATAGACAGCACCAATTTGGAAGCTGAATGTATTTGGCCAGTTTGTCCACTGTTTTTAATTTTCCTTTCATCGCAAGCCATAAAGTGAACGATGCATAAGGTTAGAGATAGTTTGCCTATGTTTCATTAGTCCATGCCAACCTGGGAAGATGTTTAAAGAATAATTCCGTAAAAGAGTGGTTGGAGAACTTACCATCAGTCGTGTGCTTCCAAATGTAATTATCTGGTTCAGTGTTGCAGTACACGCCACAAATTTCAGCAACTAAAGCTATGGGGATAGTAGCTCTCTTGATTATTCCTTTATGTTACAAAGCTTCAGCTACAGTGATTTCTAAAGGTAATGAACTCTTAAGCAATTCAGCTTCATTGTGATTAATCAAAGGTCCTACCTAAAGCTAGTTGTCGTACCAGAATTTGGCGGAGTTTCTATCACCTATAAGTGCAATGAAGTCCGTTCGGTGTTGGCCTCTTAGTCTTAGAATAGCCTTAAGTGAGGTAGATTGCATGTGGGAACACTCAATAGAGCATAGGCTTTGTGTTTTGATGATAATGGTGAATCCATCTACACCATAAAGATTGTTTATCATCCATTAGCCTCCACAATCCTTTAGTAAATAGCGTGGAGTTTATGAGCCTGATGGATTTAATTCCCAAACCCCCAAGATCTCTAAAAGTACATAATTCTTTCCATTTCACCAAAGTCTTGTGATTTGTTCCTAGATTTCCTGTCCATAAGAAATTATTGAATAGTTTGTCAATAGCTTTCAAAATAGAACCTGGAAAAGCTAAGTAGGTTGCCCAGTAGATGTTGAGAGAGTTGAGGACAGTCTTAATGAGTTGAGCCCGTGCTGCATGTGATAGGTGCTTAAAGCTCTATGATGCAATTCTAGTTTTTATTTTATCCAATAACTCAACATAATCTCTAGCTTTCAGCTTAAGGGGAGATATTGGAATGCCCAAGTATTTCATTGGAAATGTTTGTAACTAAATACTCATTAGAGACGTGATCTGTGATGGTAGAGGGGCTACACTCTTGGACACAAAGATACTACTTTTGGAAAATTTTTAGACCTGAGACTCTTTGGAAGATTTTTAGAACTTTCATAAAAATTGTGACTTATGAGATATCAGCTTTTGAGAGTAGTAACAAGTCATCTGCGAAACAGAGATTGGTTAGTTTTAATCTGCTATACTTGGAATGGTAGTTGAAGGCCTTCATCCCATTCACAACGTGCTCAATGATGATTTATGGAGTGTTTGCATTACTAATGCAAATAAGTAAGGAGATAACAGGTCCCCTTTTCGGATCCTTTTGGTGTTTTGAAAAAATTTGGTAGGTTGTTCGTTCATTAGTATGCTGTAGGAAGAGGTTGTAAGGCATTCTTTAATCCATTTTATGAGCATGCTAGGAAATTCCATGGCTTTCAAGATATGAGAGATGAATGTCCAATCAACATTATCATAAGCTTTCCGAAGATCAACCTTGATGTAGTAGTTGGGCTTACTTTTCTTCTTTGAGTAGTTAGCAATGACCTCTTGAACAAGTAGGATATTATCCCCAGTTATTCCGCCTAGTATGTAAGCACCTTGGGTGTGACTTATATGCTTACGTAGTATGCCTTTGAGCCTGTTCGCAATGATGAAATGAAAATTAATAGATTAAAATAACTCTGTTAAATTTTTCATCCATTTAGAGTTAGTTTTGAAAATTTTTAAAATGTTAGGATTCAAATTAAATGCTCGAATTATTAGAGTTTATTTTAATTTTGGTGAAAACATTGGGATTTAAAATGCACTTTCGTCTAATTAAAAATGTAGAGTATTTTAAGATCATTTAATTTAGACAATAAATTGGTGAAATTATAACTTTCCTTTAGATTTTCATTAGTTTTATTCCACAAACATTTCCCTCTCTTGCCTAGAATTAAGATCCTTAATTTTTTAAGGAAAATGATTTGTGGTTATTAATGGCCATTCATGCCACCACTTGGAAATTAGGATTAAAAAGAACATAAAGAATGTTTAAATTGGTAAAGGTCAATTATGATAAAAAGAAATAAGTTGTTCCCTACATTTTGACATTTCTTTTTCTTATTCTTCCCTTCATCTCGACAAATGTTGTTTATACAATTGTTGAAGCTTAAAGGTGGGAATTACCACCTTATTTTTCTTTGTCTGTAACTTAAATTTGGAACAATTTGTTTTACTTATCTATTATCTAACAAGTAAGGATGTCGTTGATATATCTATAGACCATCTTCTTGCCATCTACTTATTATTTTTATATAACAAGCGAAATAAAGTTTCAAAAGAAGAATAAGACAGAAGATTGTTCATGTTGGTGTGCTTAATCATTTTTACTTCTTTACATTTTTTTAGTATATTTTGGTATTAAAGTATTTTGCCAAAAATTTGCACACAAGTAGTACTAAACCTCATTACATTGTAGACCACATATATATAGAAGAAACACCATTGGTTGTTCATTTCAAATAAATGAAAATTGCACTTTTATAAGGGAATATTATGACTGAGTACAAATAATTACATGTTTTAATAAAAACCACACCAATACATAATAGATGCAATACCATCCTAACGTATAAAAATAACATCAGTCATTAAAAATAAATACTACATACACTTTATAATCAAAATAACATATCAGAGTACAAACCATACCTTGCCTCAATATAAGTTATAATTTAATTTATCTAATACCTTATATATGTATAAAAAATATCATCATTCATTACAAATATGCAAAACATAAACTTGTAAATGGAAATCTATTGAATAAATAGAAAGAACATCATAACTCAATACAAACTGTACCAACACTTAATAAATTTATTACCACCACTATAAACAAATGTTGCCATCACATATTTTAAATAAGTAAAAGCATAAGTGGAAAATGGGAATACATCTTAGAGTACAAACCATTCCCTAGCTCAATATAAACTATTCTTGTACTATATGTATTCAATACCACATCGAGATAAAAACATACCATCATTTATTACAAATAAGGAAGACATACACTTTCAAATAAGAATATATTGATTGGGTGGAAAGAATATCAAATCTCAATACAAACTATACTAACACTCAATATATTCAATATCAAAACTATAAACAAAAGTTACCAGGTTACATTGAAAATAAGTGACAACTTTAATGAAAAATGGGAATACCATCTCTGAGTATAAAATATACCTCCTTTAATATAAACTATATTAATATTCTATTTATTCAATAACTAAATATATGTACAGAAAGTACCATCATTCATTAGGGATATGTAAGACCTACATTTTAAGATGGAAATAAGATGTCTAAGTGGATAACATGATATGCATCATTTCAAACTATACCATAAATTAGTATATTTAGTACTAGCTTATTAACAAAATTTATTAAAATGCATTTAAACTATGTAACAACTTTAGTGAAAAATTGGAATATCATCTCTGAGTAGAATACCCTATCTTAATATAAACTATATTAGCACTCTATCTACTTAATTTCATGTCTATATAGAAATCACTAATTATATATAAGTAACACCTACACTTTCAAATGGGAATGTAGTGACTAAGTGGAACACAAGTAGATACACTACTATTCGATTTAAAAGTTTAATATGATTAAATTAACTCTTGTGTATTCAACCTAGTAATAAAATATGATTATTAAATTTTTTAGTGAACTCGAATAAAAATATGGTAAAGTGTTTTTTATTAAAATTTTGACAAGAAATTATGAAATACATATATTGATACATAACCATACATAAAATTATGTTCATTAAAGGTTTTGTTTAACATACCATCTTTTTATTAAAAATTTGAAGTAGACAAATTAGTACATGATTGTGCATAAAATTTTCCATTAAAGATTGTGTTCAACATGATTAACTACATATTCCTTTGGTCAATCATTTTCTTATTTAAATTTTATTAGGGACTCATACATAGGTCATGTTATGCTGTCATGCATATGTTATAGTGCAACGTCAAATTATTACAAAAATACAAAAGACCTATTATAATGCATGAGCCTTTTTACTTATAAAGGATAAGTGAGTTCAACACACTTTCCTTTAAACCATGTTTATGAATGGAGAAATTAGACTAAAGATTTACACATGGGTATCATCTTTATTAAAACATACCGAAAGATATGATATGTATTCTCAACTCTCTATTGCCATTCCTGACTTTAGGAATTTTAATTTTTTATATTGAAGTGATAATCCTAGGTCTTCTACAATAAAAACTATTATATAATTGCTTCTCCCATCCATTGTAAAATACATAAGTAAAAACTTATAAAGTCCCTCTAAAGCCCTTTTAACTATTACTTCAATTTTACGTCTATCCACTATGTATAATGTACAAGACTTAACCCAAATCATCCCTTGTCTTCTTCCCTTCCCTTGAATCTTTTTTCCCAATTTTATATAAAAACTCATAATTTCAAAATTTCATAATAGCAAGTAAAAGGCAACCAGTCGTTGAGATAATAAAGAATGGAACTTTAGTTATGTAAATTCCTAATCAAGGAATTTATACCAACTATATATACCAACTAAAGTCCATTCCTTATTCCTTGATGTTGTTTATCTAGCTATAGTGTCTCATATGAAGATTAAGATTATGATAGATGAATATATTTGTATAGAAGCAACAAAAAAGTAAATAGAAAAATATTGAGATAAGGGAGAAAGGAACTTTAGTTATATAGATTCCTAATATAAACCATGATTATGATAAGCAATATATACCATTAAATTTTCTTCCTCTAAATTTCTATATTTTTTTGGTTCTTGTTGTCCCCTCTCAAATAGAGAAATATTGAGATAACATAGAAGGAACTTTACACGTGTAAATTCTTGATCAAAACTATTATGAAGGAAAAGGAATATATACTCACTAAAGTTCCTTATGTTTTTACTCTATGTTTATGTTTGTCTAGAGTGTCTCCTATAAAGATTAAGGTATATGAATATATTTTTAACACTATTCTTGTTAAAATATTTTTGATTTTATAGGATATAATTACTCAATAATGTCTAAAACTTAACTTTTTTTTAGTTCTTATAGATATGGTTATGAATACAATGAGGTGATGATTGTCAGACCTATTGGTGAAAGTAATTAGTTGAAACACAAAATGTTCAAGATTATTCAGTATGTATATATTCTTGATGGTTAAAGTGTGCCATTATAGAATGAAACTTTTATATGAGTTATTATTTAAGGTCTCATCATGATTGTTCACATTATTCACAACATTGGTTAAGTGTTATTAATTTCAGTTGTTATAATACTAGTTTAGCCTAAACAATCCCCAAATAGTCAAGCTTACAGATGGTTCTTTGTGTATGACATATATTTCAATATTATAATATATTACTATCACTAGAAATAAAAAATAAAAATAAATTATAATTTTTGTTATGGTATAAATTCTTATTATTTTAAGTTTGAGCAAACTAGAAATTTAAATTATAATTCAACATGAATTAGGATACAAAATGCTTATCTCTTCCGACATGATTAAAAATAAATTAAACTTATACACGAGGCTTAAAATTTTAAAATATTCTTAAAATTGAAAATATTAATCTATGATGCTCCAAGCTCCTATATTTTTCATTTCCTAAAGTTCTAGAGATGAATATGATAATTGACAGTTTCATTAGTGTTTAATACATATGTTTATAAATATCGACTTATGATTTCGTAAACTTTTTGATTCATTTAACTAATTTTGTTAGTAATATCATAGATAACTAGAAGCAATCATAAATTAGATTATAGTGCATAAAGTTTAACCTCATAACAAATAATAGTACATTTCTTTTATTACATTTAACTATGTAATAACAAAATTCAATGTGTATATACATTAAAAAATAGACACTTTGTTTAAAAATCGATGAAAATTTCTAAACTGATAAGAAAGACATGTACTATTATATGAGAATAAACTAACTAAATCAAAAGAATATGATGGCTCAATGCAAGCTATATGACTAATTTCATGTTAGTTAATATTTTAATAACCGCAAGTGCACGATATAGTTGTAGCTAGTACTGGCAAGAAAATAAAACAAAACTAAAATAACAAAAGAAAATTAAAGAAAACATGCAAAAATGATGAAAAATGATGAATTCGTTAGGGACCTAGTTCTTTGGTTCAATCTTGGCCTACACCCAATTAATTATATTTCATTGAATCGTTATCTTTATACCTCTCCTTAAACTATTATTTGTAGATTGATAATAAGCTCTATTAATTTCAGTTTTCCCTTATATCATAGTTAAATAAGAAGAGCTCATTAATTAACCCTAGACTTCGGATAACCTAGGAGACGCTCTCTAAGTTTGATCAGACAACAACCTTATGAATGAGAAAAATAGACCAATCTAAGCAATAATCTCACAAGCTCGAATTATTTAACCTAGGTTATGTTATGCCTAATGAAATAATACCATTAGTTGCTACAAATGAATTCAAACACGACTATTACGTATCCTATTTAAAGTTATAGCTATGGGTTTTCATGAAAAACAATCTGATAGAGCATTAAGACCATTCTTACAAAATGCTCAATCCATAAATGCAAGATAACATAAATAATCCAAAAAGAGAGTAAGAATAACGAACAGAATAAAAAATATGCTTAACCCAGTTCTTCAGCATCGATGTCACCTCCGAACCGACATCGGGAAGTCTAACCCTCTATAGGTCTCCAAAGGATGAGAGGTTTGCCCCTATTCATTCTTATAAAACCTCTCTGTCGATTCTTCAAACTTCTCCCAATGAAAACATGTCCTTGTCGTCACCAATATGTTGCTTTTGTATAAAAATGTAGGGTTTCGGGTGAGCTATCCAATAACTTACAAGTGTGAGTTGTGTGTCACGGGTGTGAGTGGTGTGTCACACCCATGATACAACTTTGCATGGGCATGAGAGATGTCTCACTCCCATACAAAACTTATAACAATTGTGAGTGATGCTCACAGCTATGACAATTTTCTTGCTTTGCTGTGAGCCCTCCTACATTCTTCTTCTTTGTGTTTTCAACATATAATCATCATCTTCATGCATTTTCTTATCTTTACTTACTCTAATCTTTCTAATTCTTTCTCCATGAAGACAAGGGATTGTGAATCTCTAAAAAACAACTTAAATATGGTGCTTTCGATCCATTTTGGTTCTTTCGCTTCTGAATTGTACCTAAAACCTTATATATACTAAAGTGAGTATCTTAAGCATTTTGGTATCATTAATCACTAAGTGTTATTGAATAAATATATAACCAATTAAGCACATATAAATTTCCTTACACTTAGCTTTTGACCGTCTTCGGGCAAAACATCATATTCAAAATCATAGACCCAAAAACACTTACTCATTTCTCATATTTCCTAAGAATAAATAATCATAAGCAAAGATCAATGACTTTCAAAACCCATAATAAGAAATTAACATTCAAGGCTTCTACTTATGATCAACCAACATTCAACACCTTAGAAACTAAGCAACCTAATTGCAAACTTGGACAAAATGTGTTTAAATAAGATATATTCATGGTTAAACTCAAATAGCATTCATGATCATGACATTCCACAACTTTGCAATTCATTTCATTTCTCCACCACTAAGGTTCACATGCATAATTATAAATCAAAAGACCTTTTTGGGTCATAATGTGAGTAAGGGCAAGGTGAGATGTATTTGGGTAAAGTAGCATGAAAGTCATCAAAGCTAGTGAAATAAAAGTAACACTCAATGCAACATTAAGTGAAAAAACTAACATTCATTCAAAATTGGGTACCATTAATTACGATGAATGCAAAAACTATTTATCATAGTTCAAACTCTATCTCTCTCACTACAAACCACATCAAGCATATACCACTCAAAAAAATAATCATAAACAAGATTTTGTAACCATAGGTTATGATTATTGAAAGCAACATCCACTTCATATCCAACATACTCAAGTAACCTATTTAATACAACTTTAAGAGGAAAGACTAATCATAAATAACTTTGCAACACAAATGCATTTCCTCCTTGATAATTTTATTTAAACATATTCTTTTCTTTTCTTTTTTTCTTTTTCTTTTTCTTTTTCTTTTTCTTTTTCTTTTTCTTTTTCTTTTTCTTTTTCTTTTTCTTTTCTCTTCTTTTTTTTTGTTTTTCATATAAAATTGAAAGAAGTTACATCATCATGGGAACTTTAATGACATGACATAAATTGACATCCAACAATTATAACCATCCCACATATATGGACACCCCCACACTTGTACTTTTGCACACCCATAATCATCAATAATCAAAAAATGCTCCACTAGCTTTATGGCTTGGGTAGGACATTTGGTTAGGTTTAATAGCATGTACTGTGATTGTACAAAAAGAAAGGCTAATAGAGCTCAAAGGGGGTTAAAAAAGGAAAATTCATAACGATGGGTAGGCTATTTGGCTAATGTAGCTTGGAAAAACAAAGAATGCTCGATCATTTTCATTTTAATGCATGTAACAAAAATGTGGTTTTGAATAGAAAGTCAAAATTAGGATGTACATGTCATGAAGGTCAAACATAAGTAAACCAAATGAGGCTGATATGGATGTGTTAGTCTAATAAGGCTCAAAATCTCACTAGCTTTTGTCCAACACTAGTCGCTAATCTTCTAAAGATAATGCACATTGACCAATCATAAGATAAAAAGTACATGCTAAATTTTTCATTGATTTTTCTAGTCAATTCACATTCTAATAATGACTATATAATCCCAGAATAATAGAAAAAAGGCGATGTTTATTTGTTTGTTTTATTCTCTCTCTTATTTTTTTGAAAACGTAAAAGCACCTAAGAAGTATACAAAATTAAAAACACGCATGCATATAAGAAAGAAATGCAAAAATGTAAAGGAAAAGAAATTAACTTCCCTTAGGTTGCCTCCCAAGGAGCGCCTTCGTTTATTGTCGCTGGCTCGAATCCTTGTTTTCTTTTCACGTGAAAAAATTATGATCTTTAGGTGTCACAGTTTGTGCTTCCTCCTCATGAGTTTGTTTAGGATAGGACATAAGTTGATGGCCTCTAATTTTTAGTATATTCCCTATCTTCATATTTTTAATCTATATTGAGTCCATACATCTGGAAAGATCTCAAATGTCTCTTCACCTTTTTCTTCTTTATTCAATTTTTCTAACCTGCTAGGTAAAGGTAAAGAGTCAGTATTACAACAATTAGGAACTCAGTATTTACCTTTGAGTTGAATGATGTATCATTTTTTGCTTCGAGCTCCTTCTCCACTTGTTCCACATAAGCAATTCCTTTAGTAGTATTCTCAATATTCTTAAGGTCCTTTTCACTCTATAGGGCCTCTTCACTAATGTACCTTAGGTACACCTCAAGTTGAGATAATTGTGCCTCTTTGCTTTGTAATGCTAGGCGGTTGATAGCTTCTACTAACTGACCTACCTAGCTTGCCAAGTTTTGAGTCTAAACATTGTATCTTGAAATAATTGTATTATATCATCTTGGAATTGCTATAATTGCAAAGTATTAGTAGCAACAACATTACCTGATTCTTCTAGAAATGTACCTAAGTTTTGCTGCCACTTTAAATTTTGGAAGTTAGATGAAAATTGTCTTTCCTCCTACTGAAATTGTAAAGTGTTTGTAACGACAACATTAACTAGTCCTTTTAGAGATAGACCTAAGTCGTAATAATAAGTTTCTGGTCTATACGGGAATTACTGTGCATCCTGTAAACTATCTTAGAAGTAATTTTGCTGGATATCCCATCCATAACTAAAGTTAGTATGATCATTCTAAACATGGTTACAGGATAAAGAATATGAGTTATAGAAAAAATTACTTCCGTCCATGAAATTTTTTAACATACAAACACTAGAAAAAAGTGAAAAGATCATAAAATAACTGTAAAGAAACTAATTATAAACAAATATGTACAAAACACTAATTAAAGTCAAGAACAATAACTAAAACAATGCACTCGCCAATAATGGTGCCAAAATTACATAGCACGTCGTAAAACTACTCAAAATAACTAGATCTATAATTATAGCAATGATAAGTCTAGTTCGATCCCATAGAGAGAGTGTGTAAAGCTTTTAAAATGAAATCAATTGGTGTTTAGATTTAGGGGGTTTTTGGTTAATTTTCTAATAAGAAAATAAAACAAAACTATATTAACAAAAGCAAATTAAAGAAAACATGCAAAAATGATGAAAAGTGATGAATTCATTAGGGATTCAGTTCTTTGGTTCAATCTCAGCATACACCTAGTTAAACATATTTTATTGAATTGTTATCCTAATACCTCACCTTGAACTATTGGTCATAGATTAATAACCAACTCTGTTAATCTAGATTTTTCCTTAGGTCATAGTTAATTAAGAAGAGCTCATTAATTAACCTTAACTATTAGATAACCAAGGATATGCTCTCTAAGTTAAATCGGACAGCTACCTTACGAATGAGAAAAACAGACCAATCTAAGTAATAATCTCACAAGCTCAGATTATTTAACCTAGGTTACATTATCCCTAATGATATAATACCATTAGTTTCTACAAATGAATTTAAACACAACTATTAAGTATCGTATTTAAAGTTCTAGTAATGGGTTCTTATGAAAAAAATCCAATAGAGCATCAAGATCATTCTTACAAAATGCCTAATCCATAAATGCAAGATAACGTAAACAATCCGAAAAGATAGTAAGAATAACAAAATAATTAAAAAATATGCTTAATTAGGTTTTTCGATGTCGATGTCACTTTTGAACCAGTTTCGAAGAGTCTAGCCCTCTATGGGTCTCCAAAGGATGAGAGGTTTGCCCCTCTTCATTCTCCTGAAACCTCTCTGTCGATTCTTCAAACTTTTTCCAATGAAAACATATCCTTGTGCTTTTGCTTGAAAATATAGGGATTTGGGTGAGTTGTCTATTAACTCACAAGTGTGAGTTATATGTCACAAGTATGACATGGTGAGTCACACCGGTGACACACCTTTGCATGAATACAAAATATGTCACATTTGTGAGTGATGCTTACGGTTGTGACAAGTTTTTTGTTTCATCGTGAGCCATCCTACATTTTTTGTCTTTGTGTTTTCAACATATAATCATCATCCTCATACATTTGTCTTTACTTGCTCTAATCTTTTTTATTCTTACTTCATGAAGACAAAGGATTGTGAATCTCTAAAAAATAGCTCAAATATGTTGCTTTCAACTCACTTTAGCTCTTTCACTTCCAAATTGTACCAAAACCATATATGAACTAAGGTGAATATCTTAAGCATTTTCATATCATTAATTACTAAAGGTATTGAATAAATATATAATCAATTCAACACATATCAATGATCATGTGGTTAACTATGTTTTTACTAAAAAAATTGATATAGAAATGTTAAGTACACTTATTGGAACATGATAATGTATAAAAATATGTCCATTGAAGGTTTTTTTTAACGCCTTTAACCACACAAATGTGTGGTTAATCATGTTCTTATTTCAATTTTGATAGGGACTCATGTATTGTTTATATTGTGTTGTCACACATAGGCCTTATGTATAATGTCAAGTTATTACAACAATGCATGGGACTTGTTATAATGCATAGGCCTTTTTTACTGGGAAATCATAAAGGAATTCATGATAACTACCTTTAAACTATATTTATGAATGGTAGAATTGGACTGAAGATTTGCACATGGGTGTCAGCTTTATTAAACCCTAGTAAAAGACATGACATGTATTTTTAACCCTCTATTATTATTCCTGACTCTAATAATTTCAATTCACCTATATTAAAGTGATAATCTAAATTCTTCTCTTATGAAAAAACTATTATATAATTGCTTATCCCGTCCACTATAAAATACACAAGGAAAAAATGAATTGGGTCCCACTAAAGTTTCTTAACTATTACATAATTATGTATCTATCCACTATATACAATGCATATGACATAATCTATATTATTCTATATAATCTTATTTTGAACCTTTTCAAGCCACTTTTCATATAAAAACTCATAATTTCACTAGTGTATAATAAAAAGCTAAAAGAAATAGAAAAATATTGAGATAATGAAGGAATGAACTGTGGCTGGGTAAATTTTTAATTAAAACTATGATTATGGTAAGGAATATATATCCACCAAAGTTTTCTCCTTATAACTTAACATTTTTGTTTACAATGTTTGATTTGAAGATTAAGTTTAAGTTATATGAATATATTTATATAGAAGAAAGTGAACGGTAATTAAAAAAATATTGAGATTGTAAAGAAATGATCTTTGGTTGTGTAAATTCCTAGTTAAAACTATCATTATGATAAGGAATATATACCAACCGATGTTTCATTCTACATATTTGAATGTTTTTTTCTATTCATGGTGTCCCCTCACAAATAGAGAAATATTGAGATTACATAGAAGGAACTTTTATGGTGTTAATTTTTTATCAAAATGAAAATCAAAAGTTTGTCAATATTAGTTACACACATAGTTAGTTGTACCTTGAATTTTGATTTTTTATTTTAATTTTGTTATTATAAAAAATCTTACATATTAGAACATGAAAAAAAATATTTCATATATTCAATAGGTTTATGGAAACAAACCTGAAAAATGAGAAGGGTGAGGGTAAGAAAACTTTGTAAATGACAATGTGTTATGAACCTATTAGAACAACTAATTGTTATTCATATACAACCTAGACATCACTTGAGGACTCATCTATTTACTTTCTCCACAATGATGAGAGAACTCTACATATGGTTGAGCTATATAAACTACATTCATAAAGAATAGTTCTTTTGGGCATTGCGTGAGAAGCCAGTGAATATAAAGGTGAAATTATAATTGAGGGTATGAAATGCTCATATAAAAGAATCATCTTACCATATGGTTGGCTTTTTTCAGTATAGTATAGAAGGAAGTGTTAGCATGATCTATTGTGGGTTACCATTGAACATTGTTAGGTTATACAAACTTATTGTTGTATAGACGAAATCAATTTATGGTATTTTTATTAATTTTTAATACAAATGTTTGTAAACATCAACCTATTATTTCATATATTTATCAATTCATTTTTTAAAATTTTATAATATCATAGAGAAATACAACCATTCCCAAATTAGATGATGGTATATAAAGTTTATCTTATAACAAATGGTGGTATATTTCTTTAGTTATATTCATTTATGTAACAACTCAATGTTACATATTCATAAAACAATAGCTAATTTTTTCAAAAATTTACTGAATTTTTTAAATTTAATAAATTGTATTGAAAAGAAAATTCTATAACCTTAATAGGGTACAATCTAGTTTTTAACAAAATAAATCAAAGATATTCATCCTTGCTACAATCTAAGAATACATATGTTCATCTACTCAATTTTGTACCTAGTTTCACCTGTATAAAAATCTCATTCAAATTTCTATGTTGTTTTAATATTAGGGGAAAAAATTTCAACTCCTCTAATAATCAGTGTTAGTTTACAATGTAGAACTATTTTTTGATACACTTTTTCTAGTTCTCTAGCTTCCTTAATATCCTTCTATTCCTTTCCTACCATATGAAGTACACCATTGTTGCAATGCAAATTTTAAGGGCTTTATAGTCTGCATTTCTTGCCATTTTTAGTTTAATAGCCATCTCTATCATTTCTTCCCACTTTTGAGCTAGAATTCTGACCCCCATATCTGATTGTATTCTTTTCTATATTTGTTTCGTATACCTGCAATTTAGGAGAAAGTGATTACTGTTAAATGGGAGTATATTGATTATATTGAAAGAATACCATGGTCTAATACCAATTATACCTAGACAAAGTTCACAAAGTTATCACCCTATATTTTAAATAAGTAACAGCTTTAGTGACAAATGGAATACCATATATGAGCATAAACCACAACATACCTCAATACAAACTATACTAGTCTTTTTTGTATTTAATACCATTCTTATGTTTCAAAGATACCATCATTGACTACAAATAAGTAAAAAAAATACAATTTGAAATGTGAATGTATTGCCTGAATAAGAAAGATATCATACCTTAATGCAAACTATATTAGCAGTCAAAATCATTTACAAATGGCTAATGAGAAGTATATAGTTTGTAAGATATGTGTATCCAGTAGTGTAGGATATATGTATTATATATGAAACTGTGTGCATGTAAGGTATTATGGGGCATGTTTAACAACATACCCATATGATCAACCATAATCATGTTTAGATTATTGAATAAACTACACATATTTTTATTAAGAAAGTTGTAGATCTTTCTTATCATTATAGACTAAATATATAGACTTACTATTTCTTTATTATCAAAGAAATTTCCAATAAATAAAGTCCTTTAATATGTTGAGAAGGCAAAACTCTAGTCTTTAAGTGTGATTTTTTATTGAATATCAGTAATGGAAGTTTTTTAGTCCTCTCATTTTATTTGCATTTGAATAAAAGCTCTCACATTGAAGTTGTTATTATTATACAATTTAAATGAGATCAAAATTATTTTTCCTTATTGATTTAGGGAATGATAAAATGTTACGTTTTATTTCATTAAGAAAAGTTTTTCCAAAGTTATTATGGAAGAATAAACATGTTTTTCTTTTAGTCATATTCAATGTGTTCATATGCATTTGAAAAGACACATTCCACTAAAAAATAAAGAGAGAAATGGGCTGTGTTATTGCATTTTTATGAAAATCAGCATCTAAAACCATTTCCTTAATGCATCATAAAATGACCAGACTTGTTTAAAAACTTATTTAGAGGGCACTTCTTATCAAATTATTAATTTATTTAATTGATTATCAATTTATAATTTGTAAATTATATTTTAATATAATATTTATTTATATGAATAAATATCTGTACATATAAATATGTTTACATTGATTTATAAGGAACTAAATTTTCATAATGTTGTAAGCATTATACTTTGATGATATGCTTGTCTCATTGGATACATTTGAACTAATTGACAAGTGTTGGATACCATATTTTGCTTAAATTAGTTTTAAGAAAATGGTTATATGGATAAGGTCTATAATTACAATTCAAACACTAATATAACAAAAGTTTATGGAATTATTAGAGAAATAATTGGTATCAATGTGAAATAGTGCTAGGGACAAACCTAATGTTACATGTTATTTTGGTGAATAACATGATTCAATAACTAATTTATATTGGTTACCAAGGTTTGAATGGTGACATAAGGAAATATGAAAAAACCTCTTAGAACCCTCATTCCTTGTATAGAGATTGGATGATTATTGTAAGGAATACTCTATTAGGCAAAATGCATAAATATAGGTTAGTGATTCGAACTTTCTTGGAAGAGCATTAGAGAAGGGAAATATGTATATGTCTTAGTTTAAGTAAACTGTCAAAAGAATTAATAAAGCTAATAAGTGATGGAATTTAATGATTTGTGTGAAGTAGCAATGGAATCAATTCTGCAAAGGATTTGTTAATTTAACTTGTAATAATTAAAGAAGTGTTAGTGACTATTATTTGCTGCTAACTATATTTGTAATCATGTAATAGGTAGGTAGCATTAATTATATTTAGGAAAATACCATAAATAATTTTAAATAAGTAACAGATTCACTTATATGTGGAAATATCAAGTCTAAGGACAAATAATTCCATGTATAAAAATAAACATATAAGGACTCAATACTTGTAATTACTAACCTAATTTCTAGACAATACCGTCAGTAATTTTAAATAAGCATTATGTACACTTTAGAATGGGAACACTTCACCAGTTATAGACTATACCCAAACTCAATATAAACTATAGTGGTGCTCTACTTATCCAATGCCATGCCTATGTACAAGGAATACCATCATTCACAATAGATAAGTAACACATACACATTTAATAAGAATACACTTTAGAATGGAATTGACACATATTGGTAAATGATTGTGCATCAAATTGTGTCTATTAAAGGTCTTAGTTAATATAGTTAAACTATACAGATATCTGGTCAATCATATCATTAAAATTCTTTAAAGGAAAATGTGAAGCATATAGGTCAATATACCATAGTGAATGAAACTATCTATTAAAGGTAATATCTAACAAGGTAACTATACATGTGTTTGGCGAACAAATTTTTTTGTGAGAATTTTTAAAGAAAAAATATGAAAGATGGATTGATACACAACCATGTACATAATTGTTTGGAACATTTACTTAGGTTTTGTTAGACATTGTTAACTACACTTGTATCAAATTGTGCCTATTAGTGGTGGTCTTGGACATGGTTAACTACATGAAAACTTTGTAACCCATATTATTCTTAGAAATTTTATTAAAGGAATATGTTAGTTAACCCCAAAAGATGTCAGTGTATTAGTGATTACCTTTAGATGTTATTTCACAAAAACACTACTCATTTTTAAATTAAAGATTTATTGAAACTTGAAGGTAAACATCTTTTCTAAACTTGCAATACAAACTTTTGAGATGTTTTTATATGTTCCATACCTAAGTCCTTATTTATTAGCTACTATTTTCTATTTTAATGTTATTTAGAGGAGAAGCACGAAACAAGTAAGTGTTTTGGTTGGATTGAGGTTCTTTATGAACCTTTTTGTAAACTAAATTAAAAAATATAATGGAGTTTGAAGTGGTAATGCTACTGTGAGAAATGAGAAGTAAAGGTTTAAAGGGTTTTGTTATAACGTATATGTTAACTATGAAATAAAATTTTCTAATTAAAAATTTTTCAACTTTATTGGTATTTTTTTATAGTAAAAGTTGTCATAATGATGAGATGAGAAAAGTTTGAAAAGAATAACAAGGAAGAAGATCTTGAATAATATTGGCATGTGTCCATTTAGTGTGCACTTTATATTATTATATGTACTTGTGGCCAATTAACATATGTAACTATGGCCAATTAACATATGATGGTATCTATTCTATGATATATTGATACATTATGTGTGTGTCAGTCATATATTATAAATATTTTATAGTATTTATGTTATAATGCAGGTGATATAGTAAAGATGAGTAATAAAATGGAGAACAAGACTAGTTGTTTAGATTCATGACCTTACGTAATACGGTAAAATACATTGACACAAAAGTGGTACATCATGTAGGAATGAAGTTTGAAAGTTCAACATGTTTTTTATTTGTACCAAAAGTATGCAAGATTCAATGTTTTTGTCGTTGCTATAAAGGCAAGAAAGAAAGATAAGAATGGGGGCTTTAAGAATAGAAAACTTATGTGTCATAAAGATTAGTCATATAAACCATGAGAGTTGAATATAATGAAACTTAGAAATAGTAGAAGAACAGGGTGAAATGCTTGAGTATATTACCGATGCGATGGAGATATTTAGAGCATAAGCAAGTTTGAAGATGTGCACAACCATGAACTAAATCAAACTAATACAAGGCTTACAAGGTAATATTGGATTATTAATAGTCATAATGGATATGGATTGGAAATGAACAACAATTGTGATATTAGGTTGTGTGCAAATGTAGGACTATTGTAGTAGCTACGAGTAGATATGATAACATGAAATATTTGTGCAATGATTATCTTAATCTTATAAATTGGATCAGTGGAGGAAGTTGGAAGCTAGTGACATAAAAGTGGTCTATAATATGTTTATTAAAATGAAGAGAAGGAAAATATTTTTTTGACAAAAATGATTGAAATAAGGATAGAAGGTTGATGAATGTTTTCTAATATGATGTAAGGAGTCATGCAACATATGTTGAATTTAGTGATGTGGTAATGTCTGATATAAATTACCTCATAGACAATTACTAAATGTTGTTTGACCAGTTGTTATTATAAACCATCACGATCAATCTATTTTGCCTGGTTGTGCATTGCCAAGCCACGATCATACTATAAGGGCCACGATCATGACAGAAACTTTATTTTGTCAGGTCACATTTATGAGATAAGAGCCATGATCATGCCTTGGATTTTTCTTCCTTCATCTGCATGAATTTAACACTTATACAAACATCAATTCTACTCCAAATTTTCCAGAATTCATACACACATTAATGCAATTTCATTTCATACTAATTCAATAACCAAATTGATTACATTAAACTCTCAAACCTCTACTCATTTAATTCAGCATTTCCTACCTATTCTCTTCATTCATGAAATCCTATTCTTTTTCTATAATTCCTCATTCATAATGCATCAAACAATTTATTCACTAAGTTATATCCTCATTTAAAGTCCAAATTAAGTCCAAAAGTATCATAATTATACACTTCATCCTTAATTGGTTCAAACATTGCATAATCAAAACATTTCCATGAAAAATCACTGCTCACGATCGTGGCATCCCCTGCCATGATCGTGACAGAAACTAATCTCCCATTTATCCTGTAGTTTTCCAGTTTTTCTCACGACAGATTTTTAGCTCAGTTTTGTATGACCATTATGACCTAGAAAATGAGGTATTTAAGTAACACATTCTTCTAATAAAATGTTTCTATATGTCTTAAGTTTCTAATGACACCAAATTCATGCATTTTGGTTAAATATTATGCAAGTTATATCCAAAATACTACAGACTATTCTCATACCATGATAGCACACAGTTCTCAAATTCAAGCCAAATTTCAAGACCCTTAAGGATAGAATTCAAATTCAGTTCCTTCATGAAAATTGTATCCATATGTGTCTAATTTAATCTAAATCAAAGTTCATTTGATTTGGATATCTACCAATCAAGATATAGCCAAAATACAGATGCATGTTTAGTAAAAATACTCCATATAACATACTCCAGCACACTTCATTGCCAAAATTCTATCATTTCTCTATCATTTCAAGTTGATGATTTCTTCAGTTATACCTCAATTTTAGTTATGTATTCTCTATTCAGAATTCAAAAATTTATGAATAATCAAAACCCAAAAATAGAACCTATTTCCATACTTTTCTATATCACATTTTCTGCACTTCACTAATCTTCATTTAACTCCAATTATCACAATTCTTTATCACACTTTCTGCACATTTTCACTTTACTTGTATCATTGAAATTGCTTCTTCCTACACCACTCACGCATGCATCAATCCATAAGCATGAAAACATAATCTCTTTATCATTTATCATTATTATTACCATGAAAATGAAAGCATAACTTACTTGATTCAACAAAATTCCAAAAGTTGAGAGTGGAAATAAAAGATTTCGGTGGATGGAGAAAAAGAAGAATAGAGAGAAACAATCGAAAACAACATATGGACTGAAGTGTTTACTTTGCAAGGTGTAACATTGATGTATTAATCAAAATCCAGATACATAGGAATGAACAAGCTAGGTGTTTCGGTGATGGATGAACAAGGAGAGAGTTTCGATGGTGAACATGCAGAAACTTTCTTTCACCACCGAAATTCCTAAGGGACTAGGTTCCTTAATTATATCTTGACACGTGTCACCAATGCATGTCTCCCATTTGTCCTCCATGTAAGGCTACCAAATGTCACACTTCTAATTGTCTCTTATTTCCATATTTTTCCTAGTCCAAATACCCAAAAGTTTCAGAAATTTTCGAAATGTGACCAAAAATGCTAAATTAATTTTAATACACACCAATTCAATTTTCAAGACAAATAATCCAAAATTTACATTTTAATCGCATTAAAATCACTTATACCTAAAAATTGTCAATGCATGCATGTACAATTATTTTAATAAGTATCAACATTATTCGCGTGTATAAGTATGCCATATGATGCATGACATGTACTTCTAAATTCTCAATAAACTCTCGTGTACAATATCATAGGGTTTTAGCCCTAATCATGAGATAATGGGATGTTTCAAAAAGTACTCCCTCACCTTTTTTTTTGAAAATTCACTCTACTTATAGCTTAAATTCTTGACTAAAATTTCTTTGCAAACTCGTTAATTTATCAAAAGGGCTAGTTTTAAACTTCTCCTTTGTCAAATAACCCCTATAGTAGTAAATTAGATAGTATTAAACAAAGATTATGTAACTAGAGGCCAAGAAAATACAAAATCTTAAGAATGAAAACTTTTCTTTACAACCTAATTTAGATCAAATAATGAAAAAAGAATACGAAATCGATGAGAAAGAATTATAATAACATAAAATGTAATAACAACTAGAAAACAAAATGTTATGATGTATATAATACCTTGTCTTTGTTATCTTAGGAATAGTAATTTTTAGTTGCAAAAGATAATGCAATTGTCATTCTTTTGTGTATGATTTAGATGGGAGCTTTTAATAACTTATCTTAGGAATAGTAATCTTTAGTTGTAAAAGATAATGCAATTGTCAATCCCTTATGTATGATTTAGATGGGAACTTTTAATAACTTATCTTCACAAAAATTTTCTAAATTTCTTTTTTATTAACTTGTAAAATCAAGAAATAAGAAAAAAACAATGATAACAATTTGTTGTCCAATTATATAAAAATATTGAAAATGTAAATAAATAATATCAAGAACAAGCCTGAATATAGAAGATGAATATGATAGCAAATTTTGATATGATCCTTACCAATAATACTAATGATATTTGATATCAATATGAATAAAACCAAGGATCATTCTATTAAAACAATATTGATTCAAGAACATGCACACAAAATTACAAAAAAAAAGATATGAATCATCAGACTAAAAAAAAGGAATGTAAGTGATAAGATTTTAGGAATGATCGTCATTAATAAGCTAGATAAGATCAAAAGTTCTTAGAGAACTAAAACAAGAGTTACACTAAAAAGATTTTAAAAAATCTCTCTAAAGTTTTTGATTGATCAATAATAATGATGAACTATCAATTACAAAATAGGCATATGATCAACTCAATCGACATGCATACAAAGTCAATTGTAACAAGTTATTAAAAATGGAATAATTCAAAGTATTAATCCCATAAGAAATGTATTACTATGCTTACTAATCTTAGCCCAACAAAAAATTAAAGTTAAAAAAGAATATTAAACTATTAAACTAATAAAAACAATAATATTAAGATAAAATAAGATAACAAATTCTAGATAGGTTCACTTATGTAGAATTCCAATTATTATGAAATATTTATTGTCACGGTTGAAATAATGATTAACCTAATATATATCTATACCTTCTCTTGAGGGATAAAAGTATATTCAATTAGGTAATTACCAATTTTTAATACGTAATTTAACTTAATCAAACTTGTTAAGACTAATTAATCTTTTCACTATCACAATAATTTAGGATACTTTTGTTCTATAAAGTTATAAGTGTTTATTCTCTTAGTCTATGAATTTTACTTTACCTCTCAATTCTTTATACAATGTTAAGATTGAAACTATGATAGCTAATTAAAGACTCAATAGTTAAGAAAAAGAGAATAGATTCAACTATACAAAATTTCAACATGCATTACCAATTTAATAATCTATCCTAAGTTACATCCCTAACCCTAACTAGGAATTTAACTACTAAACATAATGAAAGTAAAACAAAAATAAAATAATCTTAATATAAAAGAAAGACAGAGAAGAAATAACTAGAAGAGTTATTATCGTCTCCTCTAATCTTCCTTTATATCTATACTTTATACAAACAAAACCTAAAATTAAAAGCTTATTAACAAACGAGGTTATCATTAGCTTCCGAAGCCCTTTAGATAAAACCTAATAATATTATTATAGTTAGGGATACAAAACAAAGTCCTAAGTTGCTTGAACTTGTGATTTTTATATGTCTTAAAAAATTATACATGAGAATTTGAACTAACTCTTTTTAGAACTTTTGTTTATCATTAAGTAGTATGTAACTGACACTTAACACCAAGTTGTCATCAACGTCAATCTTATTCTATTTCTCACCCCTTCAAACCTTGCAAAAGATCAGAACCTATCTTTTTGGCATATTTGGCATTTGTTATACCCTTTTCCATCGATTTCTTTACTTTTTAACATCTTTAAGATAAACTTACCATCTTATGTCTTCTACAAAGTTGTTGTTCATCTTCTTATTTTAAAATGAATCTAAAAACTCCTTGACTAGACAACGATGGAGAAAATTACACTCAAATTTGAATTATCCTCTCAAAATCATCGCTTATAAGACAATAAACTACACATAGGAAAATATCATATAATCTATATAAAATATGCTATAAAAGTGTTAAATACTAAGTAATTTTGTCTAAATAACATGTAAAATAAAAATCTATCAATATAAAATCCTAATAACTAGAGTGTTAAAAGAACAAAATTATGAAAGAACAAAATTATAATCAACTAGACAATGTGATTGACTCTATTCAACTCTGTAACTTACCCTAGTTATATTCTAGAATTTTAAAATGCATAGCAAAGGTGAGTTTAGTGCCTATATGACTTTACATTCATCACCGATTTCACTTCAGGTTCGATGTTGGTTTACTTTTGGAAGTTCTTCTAGATATAATCCAGTAACACAATATTAATATGGTACTATATTCTAAAATGCGAGTCCAACACAATATCATATGGGTGGTGTGTTGTCTAATTTTCTAATATTCTTTAATGTTCACCAATCTTCAATAACTTTTAATGTATAATTTAAATAATTTGCAATATGTTTAAACCCCATTGCATATCTTCTTGAATTAGAAAATTGTGTAGCTTGAGTAGATGTCTTCCTGAATTAGAAAATTGTGCAGATGCATGATTTTAATGACATAGACACTAAAAATATTAAACTCACAATTTTTATGTCCCACGAACACACTACACCTATTATTATAATCAACTCCATTAATACTTTTAAACTCTTTTCCACTAGTTATTTATCTTGGAAGCTGTAAATGGAAACACTTTAATTGGATTCCATAATGCTCTATTGTTTACTATGATTGTCAATTACGATTCGCTCTAACTCTTGTGTACCACTTATGTACCACAAATGACTTCATCATGATAAATTGATCTTTGATGCTTTATATGGTTCTTTCAATCTTATTTCTTAAGCTCACATTTCTACCAATGCTTGACGTGTATTTGCCACACTTCCAAATGCCCTCTGGTGGGCACATCAACCAGATACTATCAAAGGTATAAAAATTCATTTATGAATATATGCAAATTATTAAGGCTTTTGCTAATGTATTTTCTTTTTATAGCAAACCAATAGATCATGAGGTTCTTAATAAGAAAATTTTACATGGACTTGGTAATGAGTAATCTATCATTGATGTTGTCAACAGTAAATATAATCTAATTTCTTTTCTAAAAGACATGAAAAGATGAACAATATGGAACTCTCTTTGGTTCATAAATAATTCATCTTGAACTTAATTCTTGTAACTACTAATTCTGTCATCCTATACTTTACATTTGGAAAACATGGCGATTGTAATCCTCACCTACTAGTGCCATGACTTATGTTACAAAGGTTTTCTTAGACATCAAACATACCAAAGTCGTGCTACTCTTTTACACAGCAATCTCACTTAGGTCTGCTTAAGTAAGACTTAGCCTTCCCACATGATCATTGACTAACAAACCTTGTTTTAAAATGCCTCACAACCCTCGAACTATTTAACTCTCACACTCGAGTAAGAATACTATGAAAATATTAAATAATCATAGGCAAAAATAAACACATAAAGGCTATAGTAAAGACTAACATTTATTACTTCCCCAAAAGTATACAAAGGAATGCTCTCTCTCAATGTCTTCTTAAGGAGCAAGACTCAGATAAACTATTTATAGGCACCTATGGCTTAACAATTTAGAATCCTAATTGAACTGAACTAACTAGACCACCTCTATCCTTATCATATTATATCATACTAACCAATGGATGACCCCCTTCCAAATAGGTCTCTATTTAATAGGATTTAGCTACATCATAACTAACAAGATAAGAGATTACATTTAACTAGGAATGATACATCCATATTCATGAAGAACTCTACTATCTTTAGATAATCCTCCCAAATGATCTTTATCTTCTAGAGTTGATGAATATCTATTGTGATCTTATCCATCACATTATCTAAGATCTCTATTTGATCTCTATCCATTGATGATGAATCATCCAAGCCAAAGCCTTTCAGAGGAAACCGGTCCAGTCTAACATTTGTCCATGTTAAGTGTATTAGTCATGATTCGTCTATTTGAGCACATATTAAGTCCTTAGAGCTTTCACATGTCTCCCTCATGCATGTTATTTAGTTAGCCTTCAACCCAAGGTCCATCTCAAGCTATCTTTTGGTCTCACATCTAAATCTTGCAACTTGTCAAAGATTTCCACCAATGTGTACCAACGCATGCCAACACTTTGCAATGCTTGTTTTCTTTGCCTACTTGCAATTCTTTGCCTTGTTTTGTCATCCTGAGTGCTAAACATTGGTCAAGGTTTGCTAATGTTTGCACCATTCCACTATTAAGACTTAGGGATCTAATAACTTGACACAATAAATGCTCACTTGCTTGCCTTTAATCCTATAACCGCTTTGGGTGCCATCCTTATCTTGGTCGTTGCCTATAGTACTATGTTTAAGGTCACATTGTCACCTACTATCCTTTTTTTTATGACAACTGCATTTGATAACTACTATCTTCTTATTGTCCTTCACCATAATGGTAACTACGCTCTCCTTGGCCATGACAATGATTAGCGTATATTGCAGCCCTCAATAAATCAACTAATTCCAATTGGCTTCTTGATAGTGGTGTTTAGCATCATTGCCCACTGAGAGAAGTAGGCATGATGACATTGTTATTGGTGATGAGACGAGTCTTCCCGTTATTCAAACTAGTTACCAGTCTGTCTCGACCTCCTCTCATATGTTTAAATTAGACAATATTCTGTGTTCCAAAGATCAAAAGGAGTCTTATTTTTATTTCTAAATTATGTCAGTATAATAACATATTCGTTGAACTCTTACCTGCTTCTTTTTGTTTAAAGGAGCTTAACACTTTTTTAGGTGAAGACGATATATGTGAATGATCGATTCCTTGTATTAAACTTTCCTTCATAATCCCCTTCCCCTGTGTCAAATCCATATTTGCATATGACATCATAAATCATATGACATCGTAAAATTAGTATATTCATTATCCTCTATCTAGAAGCATATTATTTATATCTTTAATCTTTAATTAGTTGAGTCTTTCGCTTTGAATTTTAAGTGCAATTTTTGCCAATGCAATAAAAGTCATAAACTACCTTTCTTTTTTTCTTCTTTTGTCTCTTAAAATTATAGTATTTGATGTTTATACCTTTACTTTTTACTATATTGATTATTTAAAATATTGTCATTTTTTGGGCCATTTTATAAATTATTTATTGTTTTATCTACTAAAATAGAAACCTTATTTTTATGATGTTTTGTTTATTTTAAAGTTATGGTTAAGAATTTCTTCAATCGCAAAATTGTCACACTCTACTATGAAAATGGTGAGGATTATAATGTGTTTACAAACTACTTCAATCAGCATTATGGTCAATAAGATACCTACTAAACCACTCTCTTGTGCTAGAGGCATCAGACAAAGAGACCCTCTCTCACCTATATATTCACTCTTGTTATGAAAGGCCTTTCTTGACTTCTCAACAAGTCTATAAACCTTAATGAAAGGTTTCGATACCATAGTAAATGTAAGGCTTCCAAACTTACCCATTTGATGTTTGTTGATGACTTGATCCTACTCTTAGGGTAAGACATCCACTCGAGCAATTACTTAAGGAACTTCTAATGAGGTTCTCTAAATGGTCTGGTTTGGTCATGAATGTCCATAAAAGTAGCTTGTACTACTCTAAGATGTGAGGGACAACACAGAACTCTCTCGAATTACTAATCTTCAAATACACGATCTTCCTGTAAAGTACATGGCAGTTCCTATTTCGTATACAAGGCCCAAGTACTTTGATTGTATTTCTCTCATTGAACGATTCAAAGCTCAAATTAATGCCTGCCAAAACAAATTCCTGTCACTTGCTATAAGGGTTACTCTGAACATTTTTGTGCTGGGAAGTCTCTATGTTCATTGGATATCTCATGTCATCCTACCCAAGAAAGTCATTAACGAGATAGATGGAATCGTGAAAGCTTTCTTATGGACTGAAAATTCTAAAAACTCTAACAAAACTAAAGTCAAGTGGAGTGAAGTGACCTAAAAGGCAAAGGTGTCTGGGGATTACCCTAATAGCTCTTATGTAAAAAATGATTATGTGTAAAAGGATCTAGAGGCTATTTGTTGATAAATAGGCTATATGTGTGAAATGGCTACATGAAACATATCTCAATAATGCAACCTTTTGGCAACTATTAAACTCAAGGGAGTACTCTTAGTTCTTCTTGCAAATGTTGAAATTAAGACATGTGGTATTTCCATTGACTAAACATGGGCTAAGCAATATTTAGGTGTGGTTTGATAATGTAACACACCACTCTCGTAGAGCATATGCCCGAAAGTATTGATGATTTTTTGAGAATATACTCTTCGAGGATGGCACGTTAAGACAGTCAAATCAAGTCATTGCAAAATTTTGCTCAAACACTAACACATTTTCAGCAATTAGTAATCATTAGGCCCAGTTCATTTACAAACATATTCAGTCATAAATGTCATTACACTTTACAATTCATATATGCATTGTACAATAGTTGCAGAATATAATTCTTAACATAATAAAACTGAAGACATGTTTAGAGGCAAACTGATCCCGACCACTGACCCTTGCCCAATTGTAATGGCTATACGCTAATTAGTCTAACTGGATATCCCCTGAACCTAAAAGACAACGTTGAAATTTTGATGAGTTTTGTTAACTCAGTGAGTGAACCATCATCGATGTATTCACTCAAGTCAGATTTACAGAGACAAGACATATTTTAATTCAACAATTTATACATATCACTTCATATTACATTTATGCCTTATCAAGAATCATACTTGCATAAGTATATCAAGTAAATTAACATATCATATCACAAAACATCCTCAATTACCTTTCAACTATATTTCAAACATTTCAATTGTTCAAATTAATCAATCATATGATACATAAGGAAGTATTTACAAATGCACATGTGACTCTGTTCATTTTTATTTTATTGTGACCAAGTGCCTATTTACTGTTCCGTATCTTTTGTGGATATCAGGCTCATTCTAGATACTGCCCCGTATCTCTTGTGGATACCGGGCTCATTAATAACAGAGCCAATGGCTCTACATTCACATTTCTGAGCTTTAAGCTCTTTTTTAGACTGGTCACTCTGGTCACAACTCCTTTATCTAATCATGCATTTCAATGTTATGCATCAAGCCAAATGCCATATTTCATTTACCTTTCATTCTTGTGTGAATTTTTGATACGTATCAATTCATCAAATTTAGTTCGGCAATTCAACAGATTCAGTTCAGCATTACACATCCAATTTCTCACATTCCATATTCACATGCAAATTGATAGCACTTCCAATACAATCTCGATTAACAAACTCCTTGGATCATTAATATCCGGAATGATCACAATCATGTCAATAGAGTTCATTATCAAAGGCTAAACATAAACAATTCAGTCATAGTGAGTAAACATCTAGGTTAACTCACAGTACGCTCTAGATTAGCTATTGCCCTGATGATCCGACAATGTCTGGATGCTATATATATATATATTGCATGCTTAATTGACTTTCGGGTTACGTACCCTTATTCACAATCCTTGATCATTCACACATCATAGCTTGTACATAGCTAGTTTGCAATTAGGTTAATACCTTAAGTACACTTGATCATGCTCAATTTATTAACCATACATTTACTAACTCTTTTCTAGCATTACAAGTATTCACATAATTCCCAATTTTCATTTATTCATTCCTAGTGCATTATTTAGATCCTTTGGAATACATTTGCATTCATATGAACATATTCATTTCTTTAACACTCCTACAATCCAAACTTAGATACATTGATATCAAACAAATTTTTCCTTAAGGTATAAAATCAATCAACAACTTCAATTTATAAAACACTTTGATCAACTTATTAAGCATCAATCTAGGTTTATTTCAAACCTTAATCAAGTTTAAATACACTAAATTAGAGCGACTTGTCCTCATGTGGTTCAACAATTGCACAAAACAGAAATTGCCATGTCAAAACCTTGCCCATGAGTATGGGGTACCTTCCTACGATCGTGACAGAAGCTAATGTGTAACACCCCATTACCCTAGGGTATGCACCGGGATGCCCGTAGGTCATTCCGACACATATCCTAAGATAAGGGAGCGCTACGTGCAATCACTACAGAACTCCACATGGCATC
>JAOTAY010000004.1:22054816-22071065 GCA_025629805.1 Erythroxylum baracoense
TAGTAGTTTATGTGCAATTCCTCTGTCAAGCAGTGTGTTATGTATAGGGATTTGACATTGTATATATTCGGATAGTTTTGTAAAGCTACAATGTAAGTTTTTTTTATGAAATGAAATGAGGAATGCAGTTGGTTTTAAAATTTGGTGACTTTTATGTATAATAGTTTATGCCATGATTAGTTTGGATATGTGTTTGCTCTAACATGCCATTATTATAGATTATATACTGGAAGGTTCATAGGGTGTTCTGGTATGCAATTTATGGTAGTGAGGTGTTACATCAATGCCATAATCACTTTCATGTTCATTCTCACTTCAAGTGCTCATATAAGACTTTCCTTTTCATTTCTTCAAAGTCTTAACACATTCTACTTTCACATGTCCGAAGCCTTGACATTTATGACATTGAATTTTCTATACTTTTCTTTCACCTTTTTTAATTTTAGCTTGTTGTTTAAAGCTTTTGTTTGATGAACTCCCACTGTTATGTCTAAACTCGAGTCTATCCTTCTTCGCTTTCTTTATCCAGTTGCTGAAATTTCTTGTCAATAACTCCATATCCTCATTCTCATCAGATTCATCTTTTAAGTCATTCACGTCTTTACCAATCTCAGCTTGCAATGCCAATCCTTTTTTCTTCTCTTATTTATCCCTCAACAAATTCATCTCAAAGTTGGTAAGAATCCCAATTACCTTATCCAAAGACAATTCATTAATATAATGGGCTTCTTCGATGGCCGCAATTTTTGGCTCAGAGATAATGATCTTAATGTCTTCTTAACAAGTTTCGTATTCTAATAGTTCTTCCCAGGTTGATGTGCTTGGTTTGTTATATCACACAGTCTCTCATGGAAATCTCCAATAGTTTTACTTTCATCTATCCTCAGCTCTTTAAATCTCACAGCTAACATCTGAACTTTTGAAGCTATCACAGATTTCGACCCCTCATGTATAGTTTGCAAAGTGTGATAAGTGTGAATTGCATCACGTTTTAGGGCCTAGTTTGATATGTATTTAAGTGTTAACTTAATCGTTTAGTATATGTTTAGGCTAGAATTGTGTTTGTTTGTTAATTAATTGTGTTTAAGTGTTTTTATGGATTAGTACAAGTCTTTGAGTTTAATTATTATGTCTTTGAGATACGTTGATGTGTTTGTTAGTGTTTCACGGTCAACATCAAATAACGGAGAAGTTTCAAACACTCAGGCCGAAATAACAGACAGGAGCACTGGAGTCAGCCCACGATCGTGGCCCATATGCCATGATCGTGACAGAAGACCAAGACACGACCTACGATCGTGGCCTGATTGCCATGATCATGACAGAAGGCTCAGATGTGGGCCACGATCGTGGCCTGCATTAGGCAGACGTGTAAACACTCGGAAAAGTTAAGTTTCGAGGGAGTTTTTGGACCTTTCAAATCTTGGAAAAACCTTAAGGCTGCCCAAAACACAAAAGGTATATAAAGAATAAGACAAAGAAGATGAGGGAGCTTTTTGTACCAGCCATCATTGAGAAACTCTAGAGAGAGTTCATCGAGAGATTGAGAAAGAGAAGAAGGAAGAGAGACATGGAGTCGAAGCCGACGCGAAGTACTTCCCAGAATAGGACGTTTCCTGACGTTGCTGCCTCCATCATCCATTCCGATCTTGTTTTCGGTGTATTTTCAATTTTATTAATGTATAGAATTGGAATAACTGTTGATGATAGGATTGTGTGAATGTTGAGGATGTTTAAACTCACCTTTGGGGTGTTTTTATCTTTGATTTAATAAAAATTTGATTTTTTATATTATTTAGATTCATTGTGATTGATTTCTGAGATTGAATAATTCGGCAATAGACTGAGAGGATGAATCGAATGAAAAATAATTAAATTGAGCTAACGAGAGTTACAGAATTTAATAAAAACAAGAAATTAATCAAATCAGTAATTGTGTGAAGAAAGATCTCACGTAGATTCCCGGTAGTCTATTGGAAAACTTTAGATGTGATTAGGGTTTGGATAGATTGCAATTTTCCATAATTTGATTAGAGTTTACAATTTATGGTTAACGACTATAACTCGGGAGAGAGTAATCAATCATAGAATCGCCTGGGACCAATAATCTGATAATTCATAATTGATTAGGTTAGCATTAAAAATTAGGTAAAAATTTCCCTTTCTCTCAATTGATAGTTCCTTTAGGTTAATTCTTGGGTGGGTGTTTCAACTGCTAATTTCTTAATATTTTCATAATTGATTCTTGGAATTGAGTTGCGTGATTGAATTAAATTCTCGCCTTAGTTTTGTTATATTGTGAATTACTGTGAATTGCTTTGGCCTTAGATTTAGGATTAGATTATTCCTCCTTATAGGATCGACACTTTAGGTACTATGCGAATAACTCATACGATTGTAGATTATCGAGGTTAAATATTAAAACTTACGTATATCGAAAAACTAAGATCAAGTTTTTAGTGTCGTTACCGAAAAAGCGATTAGTTTAGTTCTATAGTTTAAGATGTTTAGTTAGTTTTTAATTTTTTTGTTTTAATTCTTTCTTTCTTACTTCTGAAATCGTGCTTTAGCATGATTTAAAACCGGTTGAAATAAAAACCAAGCTACCTTTTTAAATGAGTGAGATCCACCATCTTTTTAAACATGTGGAACCACCAAAAATTGTTTCTCCTCTCTTCTTTAAAAACACGTGTGATCTGTGATACATAGGACTCACCACGAATTTTTCACCAACTTGTTTTTGAGTTTTGATAAAATACATTATTGTTATAGGAAAGTTCAGATTTAATGGGTACATTTCATAACTTTTTGAATTTTTTGTCAATTTTTTCAATTCTCACACATTCTAATAAATAAATTATTTTTTAAAATTTATATTTTTTGTTTATCTCTTTACATTTTAATTTGAAATTTTGTTTTAAATTATTATTGTTAAAAAATAATAAAATATATTTGTCAAAATTTAGCTTTTTTTATTTATCTCCTTATATTTTAATTAATTTTTTAAAATTATTATTGTTAAAAACTAATTATTTTTATCGTGAATTTGTTTATTAAATTGATTTATTAATTAGTAAATATAAATAATTTTGCTTAAGAAAATTTGAGAATATATTAAAATAATAGTTAAAATATAAAACAATATGTTTAAAGGACATTGAAAAAAGGTTAAAATAAAGTTATATTGAATTTCTTTAAACATACTTAAACTTCTATGAGTCTTTAAATAAATAACAATATAAAATATAATTTTTATTTGTATTATTATTTAAAAAGTTATGTTAGATTCAATCTTAGTCCAAATTATTAGATTTATAATTAGTTTATTATATATTAATAGGCATTACTTATTCTTATAATTTGTACTTTTTATTTATTCCTATTTTATAGTTGTTTAACATCAGTCAAATATTTAAATTTTAAAAAAAAAATTTGATCGGTTTGATGTCTAATCTAGTTTTTAAAATGTTGTTATTTTGCAGGACACTTCTAGGAAGTAAAAACTTAATATTTATGTAGGCTTCACGTATGGTTAGTATTTAAAGAATTAAACACATGATAATATTTACATAAAATTAAAATTATAGGAGGAATTAGGTGAAAATATTTGCATAATTGAAATTAAAGTAGGAATTACATGAAAAAGTAACGCGAAATATGAAACAGATATGATGTTTTTCCAAATTTCAAATAAGATTAATCTTTTATTTGGTTTTAGTATTTAACCATTTTTAAAGATGGTAGAACTAAGTAAACTGACGATTTGAAAATGATCCTTAACTATATTTACATCAAACTAGAATTTTATAAATTTATTGATTTTTTTAAAGTTTTAGTTAATATCAAGAAGAGATGAAATAAGATTGAAGATTTAGAATATGATTGGTCCTTTCTACAGAGTCCAAGAGATCAAAACAGTCATCACAGAATATAAAAGTAAGTGCACCTGTCTCGGTTTGGAGGTGCGCACATGTACCAGTAAAGTATATCACATTAGAAAGGTAAAGGGCGATAACGAAATTGCAAAGCCTGCACTACATAATAGCATACTACCAGATTCCATTCTATTTTTGGCGAACAGCCTATCAAACAAAAAACTTTGTTCTGAGGCCTGTAAACTATATTCATCTAAATCGTAATGAGTTGTCCTCGAGATTGAAGGATTTATTTCAGCATTCTCCAAGACTTTGACACACTTCTTAACTTGTTGCCGAGAATCGAATGTACCACTTGATTCCTTAGAAAACGAAAAACGAGACTTTCGATCCCATTGTCTGGTAGGCAGTTGTCTTGAGGCTGAGGCATCATCATAGCTATACACACTGCATGCTTCCTGTGGGTAGGAAAATCATTTATGGATAAACCATTGTAACCCGTTAAGGAAATAACATGGATCGTGCAAACGGCCAAAGAAAAAAAAAAAAAAAAAAAGAGGACAAAATCGTATGTGAAACTAACATTATGAAAAGTCAAATGGATGGCTAAGAAAACTACAGAAAAGAATCGAAGTAATGGCATTTTTCACATTCACTACTGGAGTTCAGAAACCAAATAATAACAAAAAATAGATAATATCTCTTCTCGAGACATCTCATGCTTTCTCGCATTTAGTTTCAGGAAAATGAATACGGCAAAAAAGTAACCAAATGACATAAAGCTGAGGACAGTCCAGTCAAGAAAAAGAATATACAGATACTCATGCAGTTTGCAGCCATTTCTAACCTCATCTTAGTGAGACCAAAATAAGAGACAAACCTGTTTTTCACAAGGGGAACTGCTTGGCCAATGGTTGGCTCCAAGACTTGAACCTGCTTGAGAAAACGAGGCAGGGTCACCACTGGGATGAGTAATGCCCATTAATTTGAAAGGTGGATCCTCTTGAGACGAAAAGTCAGAACTATCAAAAGTTGAAAGTGACACACATTCATCAAAATAAGCCATGGCTTCTTCTGTTAATCGTTTTGACATCCTCCTCCTTTCAATGCTAGACTGTCAAATAACAAAGATATATCAAATGCAACCTCAAAAAACATAGTATAAGAAATGCGTCAGTTGTATAAACAGCAGTGATACCTGAACGCCCTTTTTAACCAAATACCCAATATATGGTCAACATAAAAAACAATAAAATGTTTCTACAAGATGGACACATGGGCTTGGTCCATGGAAATTTCTCTCTTTTCTGTCCCATTTCCCTGAACGGTTGAAGAGGGATAGTGCACTCACTAACTACTGTTTCACTTTTCAGACAAAAGGTGATAACTCAAAAGGGAAAATACCACTTCTGTACATCGCACATGAGGCAAGGAAGGTAAAATTAGTGACATTGGTTCTTCTGTTGAAGAGATCACCTTTCTTCCAGGACGAGATTTCTGTACACTCGACGTCTTCGGATCTGGAAGCACTTCCTTCAGTATTCTACTAAGCTCTAAACCTCGGTGCTCCTCAACAGCCAGATCAGCTCGAAGTTGCCTAGCTCGATCCCGGGACTGCATGTCACCATAGCCACTACTTAAATTAAGCTGTCTAACAACCAAATAAAAGAAGATAAGCTAACGCATCTCAAACAGTACATGTCCAATGGGAGATGTTCAAATTTTCCATCTTCAGAAACCCAGGAACTAGACCTGTAGAGTCTGAGACTTTTTCTAATCATTTTACTTTCAATTTATACAATCTGATTAAAGAACCTCAGTTTGACATATATATTCACTGATTGAACCAACTCCTATTTGATTCAGATGCAATCAAAGAAGGAGCAAAAGGATTTCTCTTCAAATGCTGAAATTGAAGTAAAGTACTGATGATATTACAAGTATACTAGTGAATTCTTGCATTCACCAACTTGTTTTCATTTCTTATTGCTATCTGAAACTAGAATGGCCTTAACTCCAAACCTAGAACATGAAGAAAACAGGCCTTAACTGTTTAGAGTACATTGAGTTGTTTCAGACAGCTAAGATTTAAAAAAGGGAACATACCTGTTCAAGCTTATTGGCATATTCTCTTCTGATGTCCAGAACTAACTCAACAGCACATGGGTTCACTAAGTCTGGCGGAATGTCAGTTATGTTGGTTGTTGCAATATTAGCAACATTATTCCTTCGTACAGCCTGAATCAAGTGACCTTTGGAGTTAATTATCAACTACCATAAAACAGATTTCCTACATAAGTAGTGATAATTGCAACTGAATAAGAATTAGCTTTGATGCGAGCACAACTACCCAATCAATAGATCCATTACAAGTGCCTGATTGACCAACTACAAGTACCAGAATTTGAGAAGATTGAGACACAAGCCTATCAATTAGGATTAATTTCATTAGTTTGTGCTCATTCAGCATTTTGGTTTTTGTTTAATTGTAGTGGAACAATACTTTACTTAATTATTATTCCCAAATGTATTTGAAATTGTTTAGTGGTTTCCTAGTTAAAGTAGTATTAATAGTTTAGAGTTCCAATTGAAGTAATAGTTGCAGTTAATTTTCTAATTGAAATACAAATCATCTGCAACCCTATATAAAGGAGGAAGAATTTCATCGACACCATACAGAATTTTGAGAATGGTTTGGTTTATTCAAAATTGAGAGAGTGCTTCACGTCCTACATTGTTCATTGAAGTAATTCAAAACTTATCCGGGTTTTCTATAGCCAAAGGATCAGTTTCAAATTGCTTTATTTGGTTTTACTAGTAAGATTTCAATATTGTTTGCGGTTCTCTAGGATTTATTTCTAGGTGGGTTTGCATCAAGTTTGTAACGTCAGAGGCAGCTGTTAGCACTGGCTTATTGCAACATTCATGAAATCATTCAACCCAAAAGTTAATGTGATGGCTGAAGCCCCAAGACTTGCTAGTCTATTGATCTTCAAAAAGCTGACAAGCAAGCACCTGAAGTGTGCATAGGTCCACAAAGGCCACATAGATCAATCAAATATTTCCAAAATTTATTGCCAACGTTCAACTTCAAAGTATAGTCCTATATGTCATGTTTCAAATGCTTGTCAACTAAATTTGCTTATTTACTGCTTTCCCTTTTTCTACTTGTAAAGTATTCTTTTATCAACTACCATACACTGCTAGAGCTCAAATCAAATCAAGAAATATGTCATTCTTCAGGTTTCCATATTCAATGTTTATTCAAGAATTAATATCAATACAAGGCAACATTCATTCTCATTTAGTTCTATGTTTGACTCAACTAATGAGTACCCAACCCCTTCCACACTTGAATATGTCCCCTACTTTTCCTTTTCTTGTAGTGGTGACTAGACTGATAATTTCAGAGCATGTAATGCACTATTATGATCGTAACTATGAAGCACATACTTTTCACGATTCTAAAGCTCCCTTATTGCTTTACTGTGGTAAAAATTCTCATCTTAATTAAGCTTATTTCCCTGAAAAGTTTACAGAAAAATTTCAATTCCAGAATATATCATAAAGCATGCTAGATCCCATAAAATCGGCAGCTGCAGCAATAGCATCACTGCCAAGAGAAATGGTAGACAGCTACCATTTAACAAAATCAAAACCACATTCCATGATGACATAAACTTATTCAAGAATAATATTGACACAAGGAGACTCATATGGGGATTCTGAGATCCTACAAACAATGACACGACATACATACTACTCTTTACGTAATTTTTTTTACAAAGAACCATGCTCTACATTCTATAAACGTCAATAGCTTATCAAGGGCCATATTATCTAAAACCATAATCATATGATTTCTACTCGAGCTGGCCCAGCCTTTGCACACATAAACAAACATCATTTTAGCTCACATATAATTTCTACTTGAATTGGAAGAGTTGCTCGTCATTTCAAAATGGACCTCTCAATCCTCTGAAGCAAGTGTCCTTTTCAATGTTTCTCCTAACTTCTGGTATCTAGTATTTAACAAAATAATACAGGAAAATTCAAGAACATGTAAATTTGAACAAAATCATTCTTTTATATTTTGAAGTAATCGCATGGCTTTAAAAGCTCAATGTGTACATGTTTGTACCAGGACTAGATGTCACTTTTTGACCAATATTAGATCGTTGTTTAGCAAAGTAAGAAAGGAATAGAGCTTTCATAAAGTCTGAAAATAGACTAAACCAAAATATAATATGAGAAGCCATGTTAGAAGATGACTAAAAAGCTTTCATATCAGAATCAAGAAAGAAACTGACTGTTTCAAGGTCATCTTGGATGTCAGATATTGCACGTCTTACTTCAGATCGAACAGTTTCATACATACAGCTAGAGCTGTCACCTCCATAATCATTCCTTTGAAATGACTGCAAAATGAAATACAAGAAATGAAGAAAGCAGTAGGAATTTGTTATTGACAGTTTACAATTATTCTCATCGGAAATGAACATCAAATATCATTTACTCATTACCATTTATAAAATATAATATCTATGATTTGGATGACGGCATATGAGTATAAGACTCCACATAGGGATCCGGTAACACCCTCCAGAGCTCACCTTCATTTGTTCATAAACTGCTTTGATTGTTCTTTCTTCAGCTTCGAAGAATGAAGTTCCTAAAACCATATCCTCCAGACTCTGAGTTGGCGAAGAAGGCTAACAAAGAAACACATAAAAAACATAGTTATATTATTACCAGGAAAGTCCTTCATTTCCAATGGTATCATTAGTAATATGGATGACAAATAGTAATACCAAATTTGAGGAAGAGTCAACTAGTCGGGACTGCAAGCTTTTGGTCTCATCAAATCCACTAGAGTCACTTCTAACAGAAGTATCCTTTCCCCCAACATTTGAGGTTGCACCTGTACTCCAAGCATTTCTATTCTTATACTTAGTCAACAAACTAACATCTTCTTCAACGGCAGTCTGCAACTGTAAGAACAACAAACCAATAACAAATACTCAAAAAATTTATTATCTCAGTCTATCACAAATTAAAACAACCAAAAGGGTGTATATTTCACAGACAAACGGGGAAACCTCGGATTTCACGAGATGGCTCCTGGCCACAGGATGTCGGGGCACCGAGCGAGCCCTCCGGCCAACATCCACCTTACTAGTTCTGTAGTCGCTTTTCACCAAATCTTCCTTTCTGGAAACCGATCTGCCCCTCCTAGAATCGGAAGACGGGGACTTTGGCTTTAAGGGAGCACTTCTGGATGTGGGTTCATCCAATTTAGAAGTATTTGATGCAAATTCACCGTTTTTATCACTCGGAGAGATCGTGGTGGTACTCCAATACAGAGGATTGTCTCTTTTAACCAAGAAATCCCATGAAGAAGATGGTGTTGACGTTGGTGTTTGTGTCCGTGACGAAGGGGAGGCCTCAAGGTGGGATCTTGGGGTAGCACTTACGCTACGTGATCTTCGAGGAGGAGGTTTGTTACCGGCAATGCTTCTGCTTCGTGAAGTGGGACTATCTTTGTTTTCCTTGTCGGATGCTGGATTTGATGCTCGCCTTGATGAGGATTTGAAGGCAGCTACCGCCATGGCTGGAAATGTAAAAAAACTGGAATGTGAAAATCACAGACTATTACAGGCAATATGAAAACCTAAAGAACTTTTCTGAAAAAAAAAAAGGAAACATGAAAAGATTCACAAAGGCTTGACAGATAAGAGTAACCATGTGCCTAACTCCAACGACTGTAGTGTGACAAAACTTGTATTCGACTCTTTTAAGCGGCTCTGTCATTGACATTGTTTTCGTGTAATGGGAGGCAATAAATGGCAATTGCATGTCGTTTTTAAATTTGTTTTATTTTTTTAATAAAAATAAATTTTATTTAATTATTAATATTATTATATTTTATTTTTACTATTAATAATAGTTACATTTTAAATAGTTTTAAGATAAATTAATAAAATAAATAATTTTATTTTAATATTGGTAAAACATCTATTACATTTTTTGAATGAATATTTTATAAAATAATATTATTTTATGTAATATATTTTAATTATTGAAATTATTTTTACTTGAAACTTAACATTTTAAAATATTTTAAACTTATATTATATTTATTAAATAAAGATTAAATTAATTTTTAATTTATAAAAATAAATTTTAAGATCATTATAAATATTAATATAATTATATTATATTATATTAATCATAATTCTTATTAGTAATTAATATTAACTAATTAAATAGTTTATATTTAATTGACGATATAATGACTAAAAAAAGAAAATAGGAAAAAAGATAATTTTTATGATTTCATAAGTTTTGAAAAATGATACCATAAGAATACTTTTTTGTTTTTATTAAACACGAAGAAATTACTTTAGTTACTTTTTTATTAATTTTAAAAAATTATCGAATATTCCTTAATAATTATTGTTAATTTTAAAGGAGCCTTTTATCGTCAATTTCTATTAAATAGTTTTAACAATTATCACTTTATATATAAACAACTATCATGTAAGTAAGACTTTTTTTTATAATTATCAATTATATATATGAAATACTATTGTATGAATACAAGAGGACATCATTAAAAAAAGCTCTTACACAACATCATTATATTATAATATGGATTTTCATATTAGTTAAAGTGAAATAATATTTGGAGAAAATTAATTTTTGAGTTCATTAACATTAATTTAATTTATAGACAAGGTCATTGATCAACTTAATATCATTTGGAATATCTTATCTTTTAAAAATTTAAAAGAAGAGTGTAAAACATTTAGAATATTTTTCTATCTCTTTTTCTCTCTCTTTGTTTCCATTTTTTGATCTTTTTCTTTAATTTCTTTCTTTACTTTTTTTTGTCCCTTTCTTTCTTTATCTCTTCCTCTTTTTCTCTCTCTTTCTTTCCTTCTCTCTTTCTCTGTCAGTAGCATATTATGTAAAAGTGATGTAATTGATCTAAAATGCTAATGCAATTGCTCATTTTAAGTGATAAAACTACTTTAGAAGATTGGTGCAATTGCTTAAGAAGATAAATGAAATATTTATATAAGAGTGATGCAAAAATGCAATTTCTCCTTTCAAGTAAGGCAATTCTTTAAAAGAATGATACTACTAAAGAATGGTGCATTTGTTATATTACTGATGCATGTGTATTGTGTATCATTCGTGTTGAATTAAGGGAGGCTCTAATTTATATTTTGATGATAATAAAATATTGTTGCTACTAATATTCTATTTTTAGTAATTAAAAGAAAGAAAAATCAAATTATTCAAATATATGAATCAATTAAGGCAAAAGACATGACATAGAATAACATGAAAGATTAAGTGATCTTTAAGGCAACAAGGAAGTAATGAAGAAAATTCATGGGACTCAAAGTCAATTAGAGCGAGATCAAGGAAGATTTGAGACCTTTCAATTTGTAAAAATTAATTTAGTGCTTCTTGTACCCTTACAATATTTATTTTATTGCTTTAAGGGCTTTATATGCATAAACATAACATACTGAATCTCAATGCATGCAATTTTTTAATCTATTAAGAGAAATTAAGGTTTTATTTTGAAATATATATTTTTATTTTTAAAACATAATTTGAGAAACTTTAAAAGTTAGTTAAGTTTTTATTACAATTAGGCTATCTCATCTTTTGAAAAACTTGAAGTTTTTACAATTTAGTGGCTTAAATGTGTTTTTAAAACTCAGTTTCAACTAGGCATCTATTAGTATAAGGTTTTGGATCTACTAGCCTATCTGATTATATATAGAGACAGGATGGGTGGTTATGCATATGCTAGATATTTGATTAGTTAATGTGCTAATTGGTAAACTATTAGCAAGCTGACGAGTTTCATCAACTGTTGGGACTCAAAGCGACTCGAGCTATATAAGCTTACACATGGGGGAAGCATAAACAGGGGCTTGTATGGTTTGTGAAAGGTTCAATTCAAGTACTAAAAGGAAGCAAAAGATCATAGTTATAGAATGTAATTGGCATCGTACTCAAAAGTAAATCAGTGTTGACCTTTTACTAGATAATACATATTAAAGATCCAAAAGCAAATTTGTTTCAAAGTTCAACTATTAATCAATATCAAACTCGTGTATGATTCACGCACTAAAAGCTTTAAAAAAACCGGTGGTGGTATTGACTACTCAAGTGTTAGATTCATACTCTAACTAGTTAGGGCTTTGTAATTTGCGTTATTATTTTTGTTTAGAACTTTAGTTTTAGGGTTTTTATGTTTTTTAGGATTTTATGTCTATATAAGGCTATTGTTAGTCACTGATGGCACCCAAAAGGAAGGTAAATTGGTTGTTTACAAAATTCAATAATTTTTCTAGCTCATATACTCAATTAATAAAAATCAATATTAAAAGGTGTGAGAAAATTACTTAATATAAATTAATTAAAGAATTGAACTTTAATTTAAAGAGGATAAGGAAGAGAGAATATAAACTAATTTATAGTGGTTTGGCAAATAACCCCTACTTATGTCCACTCCTAAGACTTTTATTCGAATTCCATTATAATTCTTCTTTCAAGGCAAAGAATAACCTTTGTACAATCTTTCTTTGTAAAGAGGACCCTTTTTTCAATCTTCTTCCAAGGTGAAGAGGAATCTCAATTTCACTTATACCACTTCTAAATATAATAATATATTTCCCGAGTCAAATATTATAACTCAAAATATCTCACTTTATTACTTGATAACTCCAAAATGAATCATTCACACAAATATGACACAATAATGCTAAAATGATTGAAAAACTATTTGAAATGTAAGTATGCAATATCTAAAACATTTTAATTTTAAATCCAATGAGAAAACATATATTTATAGTGTTTTAGGACTCAAAGTAGTTGCTGGAGCCAAGAACTAGTTATAACAATGGTTGTATAATGTGCTAGTTGACCAGTAAAGGATATTGGTTAACTAATAAGATAGATACTGTAACATTGGTTGATTTACTTGTTCACCAATATGACAGATTAGTCAACAAGTACATTTATTAATGTTACAACAAACTCTCAATATTTTAAAGATAACAACTTTATCCTATATTGGGAGATAACTAACCTAACATGATTTTAATAATTTTAAATGCTTAAAACCAATTTGTTAATCCAACTATAATTAAAATACTTCTTAAAATGTTCCCTAAAGATTAAGAGGCTTTTATATTAAAATCAAGAGCTTCAATGTCTCTTGATGAATGTAAAGGCTCATGTAAAGAAGTAAGATGGAATGATTATGAATAGTAAGCCTTTTGAATCATCAAATTAACAATGTGGGATCAAAAATTGTAATATAAAATGTGGAATGACCTTGATGAACCTTTTTTTTCTTATTTTGATCTTCTTTCCATCAATTGCAAATTTTAAATTCTTTTGACTAACTTCATACATTATCTTCTTAATTTTATAGCTTCATTTTGTTCTAATATTTCTTTTCATCAAAATAATAAACATATCACTAGTAATTGTGTTTTTTATCATCAAAATATCAATTGGAACATTCATTGGTTGAAAAATCTCCCAATTTTTGGTGATGACAAAATACTTGTCATATTAGAGAACAATAATAATAAAATTAAGCATACAAATAAATATCAAGATAGTGGTTAACTTTCGCTTCATTCATGCCTAAAACATAATTAAATATGAAGAGAATAATCCAACATCAAGAACAAAAGAGATATTCTAAATTAAAGAAAATCAAAGAGAGTCATACATGGAGATAATATAATTTACTCAAACTTATCATATAAAGTGAAGGAAATACAAAAATTACAAAATAGTTAGTACCCTTAAATTTCATCACTCCCCCAAAATTTAATATGACTAAGCAAAATTTAAGATGTATTGAAAAAAATTTAATTAATAAAAATTTTGAAAATTCTAAATATGAAATTCAAGGATGAAAATTTTTTAATTGCAATCTAATGAGTGATGATGTTCTTAAGGAAAAGAGTGAATTATTTGAGGTTTTGGAGGATTAAAGAAGGTGAAGGAGATATTAAAAATAAGAGGACTCGTTGACCACATGACTCAACTGGTCAACCATTATCAGTGTTTAGAGAGAAGAAAGGGTGAATAGTGGCAGTGTGGTGACAATATTGGTTTAGTTTTAAAACCTGACTATACTAGTTGACTTATGAGTATATTAGTTGACTATTAAAGGATATTGGTAGACCAAAAAAGCGACTAAACAAAGAACAAACTTATTTGGAAAGGCATAAAACAAAGTTTTTTATTACATTGGTCAACTATATTAAGATATTGGTCAACCAATATATTAAAAAAATTAAAAAAAAACTTTACAACTCAAATTTAACTTTTAAAACACTTAATGGGTATAGTAATATCAATCAAGAATTATTTTTAAAAAAAATTAAAAGAGCCTTCAAGCACACAAAGTCAATTAAAAAAATAAAAGGAGTCTTTATTATCCAGAATTTCCATCAAACATACTTAATTCTCTTCTTATTTAACAAAATTTATCCTTATTCAAAGGTTTAGAAAAATAATTACCCAACTAATGTAAATTCTTACCTATTATCCTCATTTTGTACAATAATCTTTACGTACTAAAGTTCACACTTTAAAAATTATTATTAAACATATAATTCAAACATCTTTTAGACTTTCTTAGAGACAAGAAGGTTAGATTCTTCAAGATCAAATGCATAAACATCTCAATAATATTCAATTTAATAACTACTATATCTACTATATACTATTTGCTCTTTATTTTTTAAAAGCCTTACAAACCAATGTAATCAATGCGTTTTAGGAACAAAAATAAGCTTGGGTCCTTGGTTGTTAGGTTCCTTCTTCTTTTTAACTCATACTCTCTAGTTTGCTTGATATTATTTGTTTAAGAAACCAAAATCTATCATCGTGTTCATACTTACCACAAAAATGACATACCATGTTATATAGGTGATGATGATTCATAAATTCATTTCTATGTGTGTACAGATGATGGAGAAACTTCTTTTGGACATTAAAGTTATTGAATGGTCTCTTAGTATGGTGAAAATTTCTACCATAATTTTATGTATAATTCCTACTATGAATGAAGGCTTGATGCATGCTTCTTTATGGTCTAAAGGGATCTGAGTAGGCTTGCTTGTTATCATAGAGTTTATGTTTATTTTTCCCTTGATGGTATTGAACTCTACATCTAGGTTGTGAGCCATATATGAAAGCACGATTCTTGCTTTTAGAATTAGTCCTAAAAGAATGTGTATGCATATGTTTAGATGTGGATGCTCCATACCCACTTGTCTCATTAAGTAATGGTTCTTTAATATACAAATATTTTCCCTTGACAAATTTGTTTTTAGAATTACCTTCACTTCCATAGTTATATCTTATTTCATGCTTATCATTTAATTTTTTTAGCTTATAACATGCTTTCTAGTTTTTTTACTAAACTTGGACAATGAGTCCTTAAGGGAATCTATCTCTTTTTTTTCAATGTTTCATTCTTATGCCTTAATGCATCTAAGTTATGATTGTCATTAATAATCATATTTTTTATGCTTTAATGCTATGAAATTCACTTTTTATCTTTTCACTCTCATTTATGCACATATCCAACTTTTTTTTGAACTTCCTTTAGTTTTAAAGATAATTTCTTCTTTTTCTTACTTATAATTTGAATTTCAACTAATTCATCATATGTCGTACCATTATCACTATTATTATAAGAATTAGGGTTGGATGTTACCTCATCATTGTCCATAGTTGTAAAGCATATAGAAATTATCTCTTCCTCCAAATGCTCGCTTTTAGATTCACTTATATATCCATAGTTGATGCTTTAAGTGCTTTTTATCATCCTTTTTTTATTTCCTATAATTTCTTTCATTGAGGACATTATGACTTTATTGGTTGGGTTTTCTACATTCAAAGCAAATAATGTTAGAGGATTTATATTTTAAATTACTTTTACTTTATTTGAAGTCATTTCTTTTGTAGAATTTATTCTTTAAGAATTTCTTGATTTTTTTAGTGATTAAGCTAATGTCTTCTTCTTTGATTTCACTAATTGATGTCTCTTCCTCTTTGCTTGATTCTTCTTTTAAGGCTTTAAACAAGAAATTTTTTTCTTTGGAAGCGATATTTCTTCTTGTGTCATTTAAAGCCTCGTTTCGTTTATGAGGAGAGATTCAATAAGTTCTTCCAATGGTAGTATTGTTAAGTCCTTAGCTTCTTATATAGCTATCATTTTAGCTTCTTACTGTTAAGTCGAGAGGACTTTACGATGACTAATTTTGATGACAATCAAATAATAGTAATGTTAGAAACAAAAGAACGTCTTTGACAAC
>JAOTAY010000004.1:22089184-22101285 GCA_025629805.1 Erythroxylum baracoense
TACTCATCATTCTAGCTTCATTTAACCATACTCATGATATTTAAAACATCACTTACTTGATTTAACTAAAGCTTCTTCAAGAGTCTCCAAGAAACACTAACTCCATCATCATCCATGAAAATCAACTTTTAAGGTGAAATGGGTTGGGTCTTTTAGCAACAAGACGAGGGAGACAATGAATCTTGAAGAAGCAAGGTGAAAGAGTTGAACAAAAATCAATATAATGGGGGTAAGAGTGGATGTCGTGGGTGAAGAAGAGGAATGAAGAAGATGAAGAAATGAAGAAGTTGAACAAAAATGAAGCCTGTGTCATTTTTGGCATATGAAAGACCAAAGTATGGTCTTTCACTTAATAAAAATGTGACTTAACAAGTGGTGTGGCAAGAGCCACATGTCACTCTCTCAAGGTCTCTTCTTTATCTTTTAATAAGCTAGTCCATTTGTCTCCAAATTTTAACCCATATTTCTCCCAATTTTCAATGACATATTTCATTAAGTCCCAATGTTATTCATAAAAATTTCTATTACCATCTGACACTTATTTCTGCCACTATTTAGCAATTGTCTCGTCACTTGGTATTTTTCCTAGTCTAAAATTTCCTAAAATTTCAGAAAATTCTCAAATTTTACGAAAATTCTAAATCACTAATAAAACACACCAACTCAATTTTCAGAACAAATTATTCACTATTCACATCATAATCACATTAAATCAATCAGTTATACCCAGAAATGTCAATTGAGTGCATGAACAAATTTTTGTACTATGTACAATAGTCAATGTCACGCACATGATGCTATTTTATGTATGAGTATGACATGTAATTTTTTTCTAATCTTTCAGTGTTATTTCTCAAGAACAGAAATATATAGTTCAAACCCTTAATATGAAAACGGGATGTTACACTAAGAGAGGAGAAGAGAAAAGAAGGAATTATAGTGCAAGAACCCACAATCGAGGGTTTCATACCAATTCCCACAATCATGGGATGTTTAACCCAAGGATATACGCTGGGTTCACTTATTCTTTTAGGTTTTCATGACTATTAAAGGATTAAAAACCCCTATGGACGAGAGAGCTTCGTGTGGGACTTACCTTCTTGAGTAAAAATGCAGGTTTAGAGCTTCAAGAAAGGTAGAGATTCAAGGTTTTTCATTCATCATTAGGAAAAGAGTTTACCATTGCTGGATTTTCAAGATTCAGGAAAAAAAAGGAGGAGTTTGATTAAATTAGTTTTCTTTCATTTTTTTGTTCTAGCATTTGTATGATGGATTATTTGATTGTTGGGGGATGTTATGGACATCATGAGTAGCTAGTTTAATTATAGAGATTACTTTTGAACTTTTTGTTAAACTCCTTATTTTTGATTTGAATGATAGATGTTTTTGATGAATGTTGAATATATATATATATATATATATATATATATACCTTGCAATATATTGAGAGATTGAGTTCGATTTTTTGTGTAGAATTGTACAATGAGATTTGGCATTCTATAGACTTACATTCATCAAGTTAATTGATTAGTTAAAAGAGAGATCTTGGATAATTTAATTGATCACCTATAGGATAACTTCATAACTAGGTGAATTGGTGGATTGATTTTGTAGATTAAGAGATTGCTTAATCATCTCCATTTAATTTGGCTAAAGACATTTAATTACACCTTAAAAGTAGGTTGTTAATGCATTAGGACATCTTAGGTGAAACACAATTCAATTAACAAAATAGGAGGGAGACAAAATAGTGAAAAAGTGACCTCTAGTTGTGAAAATCTTGATTTCTAACTTGCTGCATTTTTGAGTTGTCATTTCTGTTTTTTTAAATTGTTTAATTTAATTTAATTTTTCCAGTTTATTTCCAATAAAATTTGGTTCTTAAACAAAGATCAATCTGAATAAAGTGGTGTCTAACCATAATCCCTGTGGGATTGATATCTACTTGTTACTACAAGTCACGACCCATATACTTGCAATTTTGAGCGTAAAACTACGAGACTGTTTCACAATCAACATAACTCGATTATTTCTCTTGACACATTTCTATTATTACATTGTTTGTTCGTTATTAGTTGATTTTGTTTTCCTTTCAGTTCAATATTCGAATTTGAGTCTTAAACAAAGAGCAACCTGAATTATGTGGTGCCTAAGCACAATCTTTGTGGGACGATATTTTCTTTTTTCTACAAGTAACGACCTATATACTTACAGTTTTTAGCGCAAAACTCGTAATTGGTTTTGTAATCAACACTCTAAAGAAATTCTTGATCCTCTTGATTTTACAAATTTTTCTACTTGTGTTAATTGCATTATGGCGAAACAAACAAATGTCTGGAGATTGGATGCCAATAGGACTTCAGAAGTCTTAAAACTTATCCATCATCACAGACGATTCCTTTCATCTGTGTTTTTCCTTTGCATTCAGAACACAATCTCTCCAATTCTAACATGCTATTCTAGTGCAAACAACCTTGGCAATTTCAACAGAGAAGAACATGTGTATGTATGTTTCATTATCCCAATCTTCAAATATAAAAAAAATCAAATATGGAAAGGAATTCAATCTCACTTCCTCATTTTTAAACACAATCAGAGTTTGTCAAATGTCAATAAACACATCAAAACTTAAAACAAAATACAAAAGATGCTCATGTTTGACATGCCTCTAAAGTTATCTAAAAATGTTCACTAACTTAGTACAAAAGACTTCTAACTATCTTGGAGTTTTTGATGCCTTGTAAGGATCAACTGTGGTCTTGTTCTGCACCTAAAGAGGGAAGATAATAGGTTGAGCTACATAGCTCAGTGGCTAATATATTTATATCCATTAGTAATTAGCACAAATTCAAGCATATATATGTAGGTACTTAGCAATTCAAATATTCTCAATTAAGCAGATTAATGTAGAACACATAACATCCAAATGCATTATGCTTGACAATTCAAAGATGCAATGCACAAACAAATGGCTCGAGGGTTCCATGGAAACAGAATGGAGAAACCGAAGTTTACACCATGAACAGAATGAGTCCTTTTTCGGAGCTCATATGCCACAAGCGGGCAGCCGGGAGAAGGCTCTTGTCAACGTGCACGTGACGAACAGAATGGTTCCACTCTCACCCAAACAAAAGCACATATTCATTTAATCGTATGCTCAACTTTGATGCTTGTTCATCTTTTCATTCAAACAAAATGCCATGACTTATTTCAATGGCATAACAGAATCAAAATTTATTTTCAATAAGAATTTAGATTAGTAACTGAGGGATGAGGATTACATTTTGGTATCCAAACCTTCGGCATAATTGAGTGACCTAGCTTCTAAGGGAAAGAAATTGATATTTCAATGGTTAGGAGTTCTCCTTCTTCACCCAAGCATAGCTTCTAAGGGAAAGGAATTGATATTTCAATGGTTAGATGTTCTCCTTCTTCACCCAAGCATAGTTGAGTGATCTAGCTTTTAAGGGAAAGAAATTGATATTTCAATGGTTAGGAATTCTCCTTCTTCACCCAATCTATGAACTGATAAAACTTCTAGTAGTTTTGCATTTCTTTCTATTTACTATTCTTCACATTGTTGCTGTTTGATTATTTAGCCTAATCGGTTTGCCAATTACACTTGCCAAATTGCTCATTCCCATATTACTCCAATACTCTAATGGGATAGAAACGTATCTACAATGGAATAGTTTTTAGAGAGGGTTTATCAAAACTTATAAGTGGCTCCGCTTTTATAAAAACATAGGCTTTCCTCTCCAATATCATAGATCTGAATCCAACATTATTGTAATTCTTGCTACATCCCTAAATTTGCATAGAAAATAATCTTTCTTGGTTATTAGAACATGTTCTAACCCATTCTTAAACCAAATCGCTTTTAACCAAGCCTTAATTGAAGGACTGGAAGGTCTTTTATCAAAAAAAAATTTTTGACTAGGGTTGTCTTCGGTTTAGCTACTCCAACTTGCAAAACGTCTATTGGGCGAGAAATAATTGGGTTATTGTTAACCTTAGGAATTAGTTTAAGCTTTACCGAAGTCTCTCCACTGCCAAGTTCCAAGCTTTGGGAGGGGAGCTAAAGGAAAAAGTTGTAAGAGTGGAAAAGGGGACAGGAGAAGTAATAGGGATAGGAAGAGGGTTAGTTACAAGCAAGCATTCTAAGGTTGAGCTACTTGAAGGAAAGGGATGGATCTGGGAGGAGGGTATAGGATTAGAATAAAGGGAGATCCCTGGTACTGAGAGATTAGGGAAATGAGTTAGAAAGGATATGATAGGTGACTTAGACTAAGAGGGTAGAACTAATGACGGATTTGACTCTGTAGTAGTTAAAAGAGAAGGAAGAGGGAGATTGATTAATAACTAATGGCTAATAAAAGTTTTTGAGCTCCTTCGCCATCATTTTTTAGGAATGCTAAACCTAAAATCTTTTAATAATTTAAATATAGTGATGATAAAGTGAAGCAAGTAGTCAATGCGCTCCAATGGCATAAACCTTCGAGTCAAGATGAAAGACCATCTACGAAACTCCAACTTTGGACAATTTAAAATACTTATATAGAACTGTAAAAGGAAAACACTCAAATAAACAAGTGAGTATATTTTCATATTTCTGAACTAACTAAATTTTTGTTTTTCACTTATGCTGACGAATAAAATTGATGAAATGATAAGAAACCATATTTAAGAGACTGATAGTATGACTTTACTGTAATCAAAGGCCAAAAGAACCAAGTAATATTTTAAGGCTTTCACCTTTATAATTTTACGGTGAGATTTCCCTTTTATAAGTTCATGAATTAGAAAGGCCATTGTCCATTGCATATCCCACTTGTAAGAGTATACTGTTACAGGTTTTATTGATACTAAGAACCCACCAACAATGGGGCTGAGAAGTTTGGAAAATCAGGCAATTTAGTACTCTTTTTAATGCATCCTTAACTATGTAGCATAATAGATATAGCTTTCTACAAAATCAGGCAATTTTGTAGCATAATAGATATAGCTTTCTCATGAACCCTACCTTATTACACTTAGATAAGATTGGAATCCCTGATCTCCCAGTTGTCTCAATGTTGTATGATATTTTTGTCTACAGTCATGATAAATGCAGCCGAGTTCAGCGGTAAAAAGATAGTCGAATTTACATTTCAGAAAATACACAACATTGTGACTACAATGATGAAACAGATGTACAATTTTCCTTATGTGCTTATATGGTAGGATAGTGGTGAAAATAAGGGGAAAAAATAAAAGGTATTTGTCAGAGCAAAGCGTACGAGGAAATTAATTTCAAGTGCCGCGACGAGAGATGAGTCGCCTGAAGGACTTAACAAAATACACAGATAATGGGGTTTTTGGAACCGGTAGGAGTTTTCCCACAGCAGCAAGAGGCCAACTGCAAAACGTATAACAGACTGTCAGGTTTTAGGGGGGCCAAAAAGAAAAAGACAACATATTAAGCAATGCTTCAAAAGTTTCTTTCAATTCTCCTTATAATTTGGCCCCACAACAAAATTTTGCTGCTTTTGGTCATCCCCTCAATTTCCAAGAGTCAATATGAGGAAGAACATTATGACAAAAAAGCTGTTACTCCTAAGCTCCCAAATAAATATTGGTTACCTAAAAACTCTTTCATTTTCGCTTATTATCTGCTGATTGGTTTCAAGCCCACCAATTTATATGCCAAGTTAGTGGAATATCTCATGTAAACTTTATTTTGACGAAACCCCTAAACTAGAAATTCTGATAGCAAGACAAACCTAACAAGACCGATGACAATGGATGTTACCCACAGCTTCCAATTAAGTTTTACAGTCTTGGTGAACTTTCCGGAGAATTCAATGAGAATTATCTGTAAAATGTTCGAGAGAACTTAGTGTGAAGTTAATGTGTTATCATATGCCAAAAATAAAATTGAAGTGACATGCTCACCTGGAGTATTAAAGTAAATCCAACTATTCCCATAAACAACCAGTTTTTCGTCACCCCACTGAAAACATTAATTTCATCTGGCTTGCGGGCATTGAACTCATTAAATATCTGTAAATTATACGGTAGTGGTTTAGGAACTTCAAAATGTTCATAAAATAAATTGATGGCAGTGTTTGATTTTCTAATTCAAGTTGACCCCTATAATAAAAGAAAGTATAGGAAAATACAACTTGGGATAAATGGAAAACTAAAAATGTGAGTTGGTAAGATGAGATATTATGTTCAGTTCATATTTCCATGAGCATTTATTTTTTTAATGGAAAACATACTTGACAGAGAACAAATGCATTGAATATGACTGTGTTCTTCTCAACTGTAGCATGTTCGTTGCTTTCAAGATTCAAGTGGAGAATACTCTTTCCCCCAAAGTTGAGAACCAGAAGAACAGCAATTTGATACAGAGCCTGAAATTGAACTACAATATCAGGAATTACGTAGAAACATGAAGTAATAGCAGTTTATGCACACTGGTATTTTACTAGTATATATATCATATCAAAAAAGATACCTGTATGAGCAAGTTCCTCCACATGATGTTTGTTATAAGAGGTTCCCTACAAACACCAGCACAAATTAGTAGTCAATCATCCGTTAAGACTTCCATCCACACTTAACGTCCATCTAAATTTTAAATCTTAATATACAACATGAACCCAGGACTTGGTAATCACTGAAGAAGATAGAACCTGGACAGTTTGTTTAACAAGGATCCCAAAAAGCACCAAGGTAAGCAGAACATATGTATAACCTCTAGTAATTTAAAAACTTTTAGCCTTTTTACCTGTTTCAAGAAGTAAAAAGGTCTTGTTCGACCATTGAAGATAAGAAATGAAGACATGATGAATATTAATCTCAACTGATGTATGCAAGAGACAGACAAACTTTAAGAATCAAGTGCTAGCAGCAGAGATCTTTTCTTTAATCAAATATCTTAATAAATTCACAGATCACTCAATGCTATTCTCAAGCCAGCCAATGTTCAAGACTCTACTCAAGATGCTCCGGGAATCCAAAGGCATAAGGAGGTCTGTGTGTAAATTTAATAGTTTAAAAGATCTGCTAGCTCCTTGATATTGACTAAAAGTATTAATTCCCAAACACCGTCTCTTCCTTATTTCTAATCAAGAAACTAATATAAAAAATAAGTTACTTCCAATTACTATATGACCCACAGAAAACATTAAATCCAGTGGACCAGTAAGAAAGCACATGTTTAAACTAGCAAAGATTGATAAAAACATGGCAACATTACATGGTCCTTACATTGAGAAAGCATAAAACCCCATTAATTGAACAGTTGATCAAACCATGTTACAATAGTACAGCAAAATATATATTCATTGGAAGAAATTTAACATATCTGATGCAGTCCGTTAGAATGAACCTTCTGCCAACTGGTGTTCTATGCATAAGATGGTCTGTTGGTGGTTCTGTAGCTAACGCAAGTGCTCCAAGTGTATCCATGATAAGATTAACCCAAAGGAGCTGCATCATTAAATTCAACAGTAAATTGAGTTCAAATAAGAAACAGATACACCAAGATGGTAATTTGCAAAACTCAAATTCAGACCATGACTGCTCCAATGTTTCAACTCAACCAACAGAAAGTCATTCAGGAGAAAAACTGAGAATTCAGGAGTATGTTTGGATCATGAAAAGGTCCTTTTCTCTGAAATAATAATAAGGTATGCAGAATAGTCTGTCTTCATTTTTACCCCATAATAGGGCAATAATCCATTGATTAGAAATATTTCCAAAATAAAAAAATTGGCATCATATTTAGATACATCCACTTATCCTCTGTTTTCCATTCTACTGCCTATAACATCATTGAAGAAAAAAAATTTTGGTCCTCAATTTCAATTCCTGTTCCATTCCTACTATTACATTTTTATCATTTAAGCGCTCCAACAAACCATAACATTTCAATGTAGTTCATTCTGTCAACATTGTCAGGAATTTGTACGACATACACAATTCCAAATGTCAATTGCTACTTGAAATTGTAATTACAGATATAAATGGATTATAAATTAGTTCAGATTTGAAAAAAATGTTTTAAGAAATTATCATTCTCTACATTAACTTTTGTACAGCATGTCAGTTCAGTGTAACCCTTATTAAGGACACAACAATTTAAAAGTAGCCTTTGTCACACACATCACATTATGGGACTGAAGTTTGTTTATCCTTAATATAATTTTGTAGATAACATAATTTGGACTATGATACAATCATCAGAAATTAAAAAAAAATTCACAGAGAAATCATAACTATTTTTTATAAATTAATCATTATTACGGCATATACAATAATATGAATAAAAAAGATATGCTCTGGGACGGAAGGAGAGAAAGTAAAAGGATCTAAGATAACAAATGAGAGGATCAGATGTTAACCTGTACTGCATTTAAAGGAACATCTCCAGAAGAGATGGCTGCAACTACATTTATCACAAGGGCTGCAACATTAACAGTAAGTTGAAACTGGATGAATTTCTGAATGTTAGCATACACAGAACGGCCCCATCGAACAACCTACATTAATACAAAGATCAAAGTAGATCAATTTATTGAAAAGTAATCAAAGCATATAGCTTAGCTAGATCCCTAAGTTTATAAGTCTACTATCATCTTTTGAACTGCTTCAGATCAACCTTTTCCACTTCAAAGAAAAATAGTCATCTTTTCAGCTGAATCTTAAAAGATGTGCTTTCTAAATGTCTTCTATTTAGAACTTGTGTAGGATCTTTCATGTGGTAAACCAGTTAATATACATTCTTCCCATGAGAAATTGCATCTCTTATTTATATTAGCTTGTCATTATTAGGAACTCCCATTCCTAAGCATGTATTAGAAGTTAACCAATGTGTCTAATTATGTAAATTCCAAAGACTTCTCATTGACAGAAATGGAAGCCAGCCTGCTGATTTTCGACCTACAAACTTTATATTGTTAACCTTCGATGCCCTGGTAATAAGTATACCATCTATGTTTGTCTATGTTTGTTACTTCTTTTCTTCCCTCGACAAGAAAGAAGACACACATATACATACACAAAGAGCAAGGACAGACAAGCTTTCAATAACAGAGTTTAGCACAAGTAGATAATATTCATAACATAGATATATTCACAGACATACTAATAATCTGGAATTAATAACAATGTTCTGATTTAGCAGACATTTTTTAGTCTATCACGTTATATCCCAAAATATAACACATACAAAATTTTCTTCCTCATGATCAAAGTAAATTGACTTGGGTTCAATGTCCAAGAAAGTCACTGAATTTATTTCTTTGTGAAAGGAATAATATACAAACCTTAACTACTGAAGCAAAATTATCATCCAAAATTATTATATCTGAGCTTTCTTTTGCCACTTCAGTCCCTTGGATGCCCATAGAAAGGCCTACATCAGCCTAAAGATACAAGAAGGTAATGTTATAATTGTTAATGATAAGTATATAGCATAGTCAAGGAGATAATTATATGGTATATATATCATAATCAAGATGCTGCAAACAATAAGATATACCAGAATGCGAGAACACTCATTCTAAACAGTTTTGCCATTTGCAGTGAAATGGAGAGATCCGTGCATATAGCACACCGAAAACTAATACAATTTCATGTGCACGCACTAACTTGTCAAGGCACTAGCATATTTTGCAACCATATTATGTCATGGCAAAGAAAGCAGGGTAGCTCATGTACTTCCTTGACATATCTAAATCTCAAATCAAATACCCATTTAAGATGCATAGGACTACAAAAAATCCTTGTATGAACGTGAACAAGACATTTGCGTGCAAAATGTCCATGGGTACAAGATAGTTGCACAAAAGAGAAGTGTCATATTGATTCATGATGATAATGTAGTCATAAAAAAATCAATTGTGCACAGATCATGCTTGAATATTTATACACAAGTCTACATCCGTGCATGCGTGTCTTCCACATTCTGTCCTCAGTATTTGTCAAACCTTTATTTAACAAAAACAGAGATTTAAACCTCATGAAGTGCAGGTGCATCATTTGTCCCATCTCCGGTCACAGCCACAACTTCTCCTCCCTTACGTAGGGCTTGTACAAGTAAAAGCTTGTCACTAGGGGATGACCTTCCCATCACCTACAAATAATTAACTATAAATTTGCAACTCGCATCCTCAAAAGGCCAAAACTTGCAAACTCACATCTTGAGGAACGATAATAAGCCTATACTTTGAGAAAATTTTCTGGTTACTAGACATGATCATAAACTATCTTAATATGTTACAAACATACCGTAATTTTCGTTGCAATTAGTTCTCTTTCCTTCTCAGAATATGCACGAAATATCCTTCCTTCAATGATACTTGGTTCAGTAGCATCTATTTTTGAATCAAGAATTCCACACTCAAAAGCTATGGATTTTGCCGTTTGAAGATTGTCTCCAGTGACCATTCGTACCTGTAGAACAATTCGTTATATAAATTATTCATTTCCCCAATTCTGTAGATTTATAGTTGTTGAAAGATATTCTAAGTATTTGTAATTATGCATAATATTTGATTATGTGCTACATTTAGACAGTTGAGAAATTTGTGAGCAAAATTTTATGAAACATTATTTCATTCTTAATTAGTAAGATTAACTGTCTTTTTTGTTTCTAACAGAGGTCTTTAAATACTTTTACATCAATACAAGAAATATTTATTCAGCCATTTTCATAATTTATTCTCTGTTTTTATGGCATCAGAGTAGAAAGTAAAACGCTAGGGTTAAATCTTTTTTTAAAATGTCTGAGATCACATCTGGGACAAACATGCCTTCCCAATCACCTTAGTTAGAATTTCAAACCATCTGAAACTCATCCGAAAACCATCTTCTTCAGATTACTACAATCCGACTAAATGGTGACAATTTTCTTCGATGGTCACAATCTGTTCGCATGTTCATTAGAGGAGAGGCAAGATAGGAGATATTAAGAAGCCTAATGTGGAGGATCCAACCTATGTCACTTGGGACACTGAAAACACAATGGCGATGATGTGGTTGGTCAATTCCATGGTTGAAGAGATAGGTGCAAACTACATATGTTACTCTACAGCAAAGGAACTATGGGACATCTCTAAGATGTATTCAGACCTAGAAAATCAATTCCAAGTTTACAACTTAACCTACGACTTAGGGAAATTTGTCAAGGTCAGAATTCTATGACAACTTATTTTAATTCTCTTAAAAGGGTTTGGCAAAACCTGGACTTATTCAATGATTATGAGTGGAAATCATCCAATGATTGCAATCATTACAAGAAGATAGTGGATGCTAGCTGAATCTTCAAATTTTTTTTGCAGGTCTGATAATGAATAAGATGAAGTTTGTGGCCGAATTATTGGAAGAAAACATCTTCCTTCAATTAGTGAAGTATTTGCAGAGGTGAGGAGAAAAGAGTATGGACATGAGATGCTGGGAAAGAAATCTATAGGTATAACTGATTCTGTAGAAGGGTCAGTCCTGACCATGACCCTTCTAGAGGCTCAAGTCAACTGTAAACTTCCCAAAACCAGCATGCATGAGACAAAAGTAACCTATTCTGTGACTATTGTGGAAAGTTGCATCAAACCAGAGAAAGTTGCTGGAAGTTAAATGGTATAATGGCAAGATAAGAAAATGTGGTGAATGAAGCCCACCAAGAACCAATGTGGCAAAGTCATCTCCACTAATAAAGAACAGTTAGATTATCTTTTGCAGAAATTCTGAACAGATGTATATTGTTCTCAATATCTTAATAGGTCAATACATAGGTACAAGTATATATAGAAATAAAGAGGGTTATTCTAGGAAACTAATATCTGTGCATAATATCCTAATCTGATTTGCTAACTTTTAGGAGTCAATAATATCTAGGATATATCCAGCTGGATATTTCCCAACACTCCCCCTCAAGTTGGCTTGTATATGTCATCCATAGCCAGCTTGGTAACTAGAAAATTAAACTGCCTCTTGTGTAATCCCTTTGTGAGAATATCAACTACCTTTTGTGATGTTGGAATATAGGGAACACAAATTAATCCTTTTTCAATCTTCTCCTTGATGAAATGCTTGTCAACCTCAACATGTTT
>JAOTAY010000004.1:22107419-22130922 GCA_025629805.1 Erythroxylum baracoense
CGACATCGTTTGGTGTTAAACTAAAAGGTGTTTTCTTTTTATAAAAAACATTGAGGTCGAAGACCCAACGATGACGTTTAACTATAAATTTTATCGATGGAATGCATTTTCCATCGATAATTTATCGACGGATATTTATTCTGTTGGTACACCTCGATACTTATTTTGCTGCCAACCATTGTCGCCTATTTTTACGACGATCTTCACAATTTGGTCGAATAAAATTGTGAGGATAATTTTCCTCCACCTTTACCGACAATATTTTGTCCATCGCTAAATACCATTTTTTCAACAATTTTATCGACAGATAATCAAATTCCATCGCTAATTTACTATAATAATTTTTCAGTCGATAAGTTATAATTTTCTTGTGGTGAAAAAAGTGTCTTTTCAATTTTTGAGTCTTGTTCAAATAAGATATTGTCATGCACCAACCTTCATATGCCTAAACTCACATTAGTATGAACACTGAAAATAAAGGATTAAAATAGATAAAAGAATATATACAAGAAGAAAATAAAAATGACTAGATTCGTTTTCTCTACTATTTAGTATAAGACTACAAGAAAGTAGACATATTATTTTGTAATAGTATAAGGATAAGCAAAATTTAATCCTATAAGGAAAAGGTAACTCCTAAGTCTGTCCCTCCTACTATTATTTAATCAAAAGTAATAAGTTTATTTGGCTAAAACTAAATCTAAATCAAACTAAAAGATTTAATTACCATTGGAAATAATCAAACAAGAAATCATAAAATAGTGAAATTTAGTTTAGAGTCCCTCCTAACATTATCTTGTACTTTTGATTAAGTTGTTTAAAAGTTTTCCTAAGAAAATGAATTGTTACCTTTCGAAATATAACTACATATATCTTGATTGAATAACCGATATATCTAATTTGAATAACACTTGTAAGAATATACTAAGTTCATGCACATCTATAAGTACCTTATACCAAGCTCTTCGAAACATTATGCTAAATGCTTCATTATTTAGGAACATAACATATAGCCTTATATTGTCCTAATAAAAGAGATAGCATTGAGAGATGATGGTGTGGTTGAAACAAATAGTGGTTTTGATGATAATAAGATACCACTTGATGACGCTAGTGACGATAGTGGAATTGAGTGTCAGCGGTAAGAATAGTACTTAGTGTTCTAATGAGGGAGGTTGACATGGAGTTGCAAAATAAAAATTATTTCCATACTGGATGCCGTGATCATCAATAGAGGGAATTGCACTATTAGAACATGTACAACAATTATGAAGTTGCAGTCGTTTTGTCACAAATTAAGAATGTGTCGTTTTCTGAATTGAAATTGGGCGTGGGAGAAAATTGTGATGGAACAGCGGCAAGAAGCAGAAGGAGACGAAGAAGAAAAGCTGAAGGACTTGTTGGAGTGGGCAGCAAAACTTGGAGTTTCTGATTCTCCCAACTCAAACAATACTTGTTTGGGCCATTCACTTTCTGTTTCTTACTTTCCTGATGCTGGCGGGTGAGTGGCTCTACCGTTGTGTTTTATTTTTTGTCTATAATTGAATTGAATATGTCTGGGTTTTGATCAGGAGAGGTCTGGGTGCTGTTCGTCAACTTAGGAAAGGAGAATTGATACTAAGAGTACCAAAACCAGCTTTGATCTCAACGCCCATTTTACTCCAACAAGATCAAACACTGTCTCTCTCTATCCATACCCGCCCTTCACTACTATCCTCTACCCAGGTGAAATTCTACCGTTCCCTTCCTTTTATTCTTTCTTATCATCAGTTAAACTAAAACTGTTATTTGCAATGGCAGGTATTGACTGTTTGCTTGTTGTACGAAGTGGGTAAAGGGAATTCTTCGCGCTGGTTCCCTTATTTGCTTCATTTGCCACGCACATATCTCTTGCTCTCTACTTTCACTTCCTTCCATATCCAAGCTCTTCAAGTGCTGTTTCTTTTTCCTCTTTTCTTTTCTTTTCTTTTCTTTTGGGGTTTATTTGTACTTAACATAAACTAAAGTTACTACTTTTTGTAGGTTGATGATGCTATCTGGACTGCTGAAAAGGCGGTATCTAAGGCCAAAATGGAGTGGGTTGAAGCTAAGTCCTTAATGCAAAGGCTTCATCTTAAGCCTCAACTTCTCACTTTTAAGGCCTGGCTATGGGCATCTTCAACTGTCAGACTTCTCTCCTTTCTTTTCTTTTCTTTTCTTTTTTTATATATGAGCATATGTCTTTTCCTATTACAAGCAATTTGTGCTAAAATTGATTCAACTCAATACATAAGACGCGTTACCAATATAATCAGCCGCATATTTGACACTTGTATGGTTCATTTTTATGTTATGTTTGATTAGGTTATTGAACGTTTGAGTTTGCACTTTTAGATTTCATCACGTACCTTGCACATACCATGGGATGAAGCTGGGTGTTTATGCCCTGTTGGGGACTTGTTTAATTATGCTGCTCCTGGGGAGGAGTTCAATGACTCCGAAAACTTCGAGACTGCCATCTATGACCATTCTGTCAGAGATACTTCTTTTGAAAATGAAAGCAATGAAGCTGCTCTGAATCCGCAATTACAAAGTTTATCAGATGGTGGATACAATGAAGACATTGCTTCTTATTGCTTCTATGCAAGGAAAACTTACAAAAGAGGGTATCAGGTATTGCAAAATCTTTAGTTGAATGGTAGTCCAGCCATCAGGGTTGATGAAATGATACTATATCTTGAAAGCAAAATTTACCCTAATTGGTGATTTGTTAATCTATGGAGCCAATGAATCTCCAAGATGTCAGGATAGGCTACCTGCCATTTACCCTCACTGCATAACAAAACATGTTCCGAACTTATGTTATTAGACTGTTACTGTTAAAAGTACTAAATGCTTGAGCCGGATTTCATGTCATTTGTATGCTTAATAATACATAAATAGGACATGATGAGCTGCACTTAGCTAAATGTGGTGATTCAGTTTAGCTTTCTTGTATGTTGGATAAATGACAGGGACAATGCAATTGTGAGCATCTTTTGTATACTTTTGTCATTTCTTTCTATTGTTGCCTTATTTTCTTAATCATGTTTTGTTGGCAAGCATGATTTCCCCTAGCTGTCATATGTTGCTTATTTTTGTTATAATGTTCATCTTCCCTTTAGTTTCGTTAGGTGCATTTGAGCAATATTTCTTTTTATATTTTTCTTTAAGCTTCAGGGTGGTGTAGTGCTAGGATTTGGTAGAAAGGAATATTTGCTTGAGTCAGTTCAATTTTTCCATCTTTTTTATGTCACTTTTGAAGTGGAATCTGTACTCATAAGTAGATACTAGAATGTTTTCAGAACAATGATTGGTTGCCAAGTTTACTTATTATGATTCCTTGAGAAACTCAACTATTTTTTGTTTCCTTTTTGTTCCCTAAAATATTTTCAAACCTTCTATCCTTCTTTCCATATTATTTCTTGTCTCAACCTTTTTGTTGATTACATTATTTTAGTATACTCCATTACTTCCCAGTAACAGTGAACTGCTCTTTGGATCCTTGTCTTTGTTAATTGATTGTTTTTGAATTGAGGTGACGTAGATCTTTCGAGTTGATATTTACTATATTTCCATAAGACAGTTGGGGGTGCTTGTTGAAGTGTTCCTAGGACAAGTTAAGCATAATTAAGTTAGATACTCAAACTGATGATGGTTACATTAACTGAGGTTTTTGCTTTGGAAAGAACAAAGTTTTGAGAGAAGTAAAGCTAAATGAAACAATATATCTTTAAAGTAGGTTTTTTTATTTGGTAAATGGTTGTGAACATGTCTCCTTTCTATTGGTATATGTTTGTGCAGAAATTCTGAACAGATGTATATTATTCTTAATATATCGCTAGGTCAATACATAGGTACAAGTATATATAGAAATAAAGAGGGCTATTCTAGGAAACTAATGTCTGTACATAATATCCTAATATTTGTACATAATATCCCGATCTGATTTGCTAACTTTTAGGGGTCAATAATATCTAGGAGACATCTAGTTGGATATGTCCCAACACTCCCCCTCAAGCTGGCTTGTATATGTCATCCATAGCCAGCTTGGTAACCAGAACATTAAACTGCCTTTTATGTAATCCCTTTGTGAGAATATCAGCTGCCTGTGTGATGTTAGAATATAGGGAGCACAAATTAATCCTTTTTCAATATTCTCCTTGATGAAATGCTTGTCAACCTCAACATGTTTTGTTCTATCATGAAGAACAGGGTTGTGAGCAATTGAAATTGCAGCTTGTTGTCACAATACACTTTCATAGGAACTGAAATAGGAATTTTACAGTTCCTCTAGTACCCTTTTAATCCATAAAACTTCACAAATTCCATGTGCCATTGAACGAAACTCAGCTTCGGCACTGTTTCTTGCAACAACACTTTGTTTCTTACTCCCCCAAGGTACCAAGTTACCACCAACAAATGTGCAATAACCTGAAATTAATCTTCTATCAGTTGCACTCCCTGCCCAATCAACATCAGTATAGACTTCGACTTGAAGATTGTTCTACTTTTGAAATGATAAACCTTGCACGGGAGTTCCTTTTAGATATCGTAGTATCATGTATACAACATCCAAATGTTCTTGGCTTGGAGAATGCATAAATTGACTCACTAAGCTCACGACAAAAGCTATATTAGGTCTAGTGTGTGACAAATATATTAATCTCCCTACCAGTTGCTGGTATCTCTTCTTATTAATAATATTTTCAGGTTGTACTGGTCTAAGATTTACACCAGTTTCAACAGGAGTATCAGCTACCTTGCATCCTAGTAATCTGGTCTCATTCAATAGGTCCAGAATATATTTCCTTTGATTCACAAATATTCGTTCCTTTGATCTAGCAAACTCCATTCCAAGGAAGTATTTGAGGGTCCAAGGTCTTTAATTTCAAATTCTTTGGCTAATCTCTTCTTCAACTCTACTATTTCGGACACGTCATCTACTGTTATGATGATGTCATCTATGTAAACAATAAGAATAGATATCATACCTGTCTTGGACCGCTTGTAGAACAATGTACGATCAGCTTGACTTTGACAATAGCCGTAGCTCTTAGCAACCCTTCCAAATCTTTCAAATCATGCTTTAGGGGATTGTTTTAGGCCATATAATGACTTCTTTAGCTTGCAGACCTTATTTCTCCCATAGGTATCCTCAAATCCTAGAGGTAGGCTCATAAAGACTTCTTCTTCTAAGTCTCCATTAAGGAATGCATTTTTTCGATCTAGTTTATGTAAAGTCCACTCAAAATTTACAGCTAAGGATAACAATACCCGAATAGTATTTACCTTTGCAACAGGAGCAAACATCTCTTGGTTGTCAATACCATAGGTTTGAGTGAACCCCTTGGCAACTAATCTTGCCTTCAGCCTTTCCACACTGCCATCAACCTTAAACTTAACAATGAATAGCCATTTGCAACCTACCAGCTTTTTATCTCAAGGGGAATTCGCAAGTTCTCAAGTTCTATTCTTCTCAAGTGCATTTACTTCTTCCATAACAGCTAATCTCCAATCCGGATCTTGAAGTGCTTCCTGAATGTTTCTTGGTATAAACAAATTAGCGATTTTAGGGATAAAGGATTTATGTATGTGTGATAGTTTCCCATAAGATAGGTACTTTGATATGGGATGGTTGGTGCAAGCCCATTTCCCCTTTCTAAATGCTATGGGTAGGTACTTATCAGCAGAGAGATCAGTAGAAATATCACTGGTAATTTGTGGGTCAGTAGGTATAAATTGATCATTACTAGGCACAATAAAGTGTAAAGTAGCAGACGGGTTATCTAAATTGTTCCCAGGTTCATTCTCTTGATAGGCTGTGCATTGTTGAGGTAGGCTATTCTCTACTTCTCAATTGAGTCTTCCTCTTAGTATAAACACGAAGCTCAGTATTCTGTTCCTTCGGAATAGACAGTAGTATTTCTCCCACTGTGGTTGAATCGGGATTTCCTAGCATGGATAGATTAGTAGTATCTTTGGCTTCATTATCAGGAATTATATTATGATCAATAATGACAGTAGGTAGGGGATTGGGAGTAATAGTAGCGTCCCAAGAATTTTCTGCTTCATTAGAGTTCTCCCCTTGAAGGAAATTTTTTTGATGTTCTAGAAATGTGACATCCATGGAGACAACAATTTTTTGTTTTAAAGGGTTATAGCACTTATAGCCTCATTGACTAGGAGCATACCCAATAAAGACAGATTTTTCAGCTCTTGGATCTAGTTTTGATTTTCCCCTAGTCAGGGTGTGAACATACACTGTAAACCCAAAGACCCGAAGAAGAAGAGTAGAGTAAAACCGATTTTTAGGAAAGCATTATTTAAACACATCTAAGGGTGTAGCATAGTGCAAAGCACAGCTAGACATTCGATTAATTAAGTATGATGCAGTCAAAACAGCCTCACCCTAAAGGTATTTTGGCACATTCATTGTAAACATAATGGACTGAGAGACTTCGAGTAAATGTTTATTTTTCCTCTCGGCAATACCATTTTGTTGAGGAGTGTTAATACACGTAGATTGGTGAACAATGCCTTTAAACTTAAAGAAAATTTCCAAGGACTTTATTAAAATACTTGGTACCATTGTCAGAGTCAAGTATGCCAATGTGTGTGCGAAATTGAGTTTCAATCATGGTATAAAAATTTTGAAAGGTTTGAGCAACTTTAGATTTTTCATGCATCAAATAGACCCAACATAATTGAATATGATCATTGATAAAAGTTACAAAACAGTTTTTTCCGGAATGGGTTTTAACACGAGATGGACCCCAAACATCACTATGAATTAAGTAAAATGGTTTGGAGTGTTGATATGGTTTTGTAGGGTAAATAGTCTTACGACGTTTGGACAAAATAAATGCTCACAATGAAGACAATTAAAGTCACAAGCTAGTTTGCTCACAAATAACAGGTTACAAGCTAGCTTTGGAACATGAAGGACAAATTTAAGGCAGATATTAAAGGATAGAGTTATTGAACCTTTACCAGCTACAGCAGAAAATGATCCATTTGCTATACGGATTTTTTTCATGGCCAAAACAAGAGTCATAAGTATGAAATAAATTAGAACAGGCCATATGGTTAGATGCTCCTGAATCAATGATCCAAGGAGCGAAATTGTATGGAAAGGAACATGATAAGGCATTAAAATCACTACCAGTTTGCGGAATAGAAGCATTAGGGGTACTTGAGGATTCAAATTTGGGTTTCAGTAGCTTCAGGATGTAATTAATCTGCTCTTGAGAGAACTGTCCAGCATCTACCTCATGGGTTGATGGAGTTTTACTTGATTCATAGTGAGCTGAAGTTTTATTAAATTTTCCTTCATGCGATCCCTTCCAATTTGCAGGCTTTCCATGGAGTTTCCAGCATGTTTCACATGTATTACGAGCTTTATTGCAACAGTCACACAAACCCGTGACTTTTCCTCAGTCTTCGTAGTACGGCCAGCAGCATTCCCAGCAACTAAAGGCTGTGTTTTCAACAATAGGTGTAGGATTTCATTTGCCAAGCATCACAAATCGTCTATTCTCTTCACGTCGGACTTCTGCAAATACTTCCCCAATGGATGGAAGTGGTTGTCTTCCAGTAATCCCGCCTCTAACCTCATCAAACTCAACAGTAAGTCCAATTAAGAACTTAAAAATTCGGTTATCCTCTACTGTTTTTCGAAAATAGTTACAGCCATCAGGGTATTTCCATTCATAGCCATTAAACAAATCTAAGTCTTGCCACAAACGTTTCAGGGAATTAAAATACTTAGTAACACTATCCTCACCTTGGTGGATCTTACCCAATTTGATAGTTAGTTCATACACATGGGACTGGTTTCCCAAGTCAGAATACATCTAATTCACGTTGTCCCATAGCTCCTTAGCTGTGTGGTAACACATATAGTTGGAGCTAATATCCTCCTCCATAGAATTTACCAGTCATGTCATAACCATAGAATTTTCAGCATCCCATATCCGTGTGTATGATCATCAGTTGTAGGTTCCTTGTTGTCACCAGTAAAATATCCAATCTTGCCTTGCCTCTACCACGGATGTACATTCTAACCGATTGGGACCAGCGAAGAAAATTCTCTCCATTCAATCGTATAGTAGTGATCTTAATGGAATGAGAATTTGAGTTAAGATTATAAGGAGGAGGAGTTTGAACAGATGGGTTAAAGGATTTAGCAATGTCGGACATGGTTGACATAGATGGGTAGGATTAGAGATAGTAGGTAACAGCTAGGGTTTAGGACTGTTCAGGTATACTCTGATACCATGCAGAAATTCTAAACAGATGTATATTATTCTCAATATCTTACTAGGTCAATACATAGGTACAAGTATATATAGAAATAAAGAGGGCTATTCTAGGAAACTAATATCTGTATAAAATATCCTAATATCTGTACATAATATCCTAACTGATCTGATTTGCTAACTTTTAGGAGTCAATAATATCTAGGAGATATCCAACTGGTTATTTCCTAACACCTTTTTAAATTGTTAAAATTGATTCCATCTTCCCATGTTCCTACTGGTTGTGGCATAAACAAGGAGCAAACTTTTGTCAATGAACGCAAATATGTACTTGATTTGTTCAAAGAAACGGGAATAACAAGATGTAAGGGAGCAAATACTTCAATAAAGCCTAATGTAAAATTGAAAACAATAGCAGCTAGTGAAGTAGTGAATCGAGACCGTTATCAGAGATCAGTTGGGAGACTAATCTATTTGGCCACATTAGACCAAACATAGCTTTCGCAGTTAGCGTTGTAAGACAATTCGTGCATTCACCTAGACCTACTCACTTTTGAGATACCTCAAAAGGACTCTAGGCAAAGGACTTTTGTTCAAAAATAAAGGTCATTTTTAGGTAGAAGCCTATGCTAAAGTAGATTGGGCAGGCAATGTGAATGATAGATGATACACATCAGGTTATTGTATTTTTGTAGGGGGAATTTTGATTACTTGGAGAATTGAAGAACAAAGTATGGTGGCAAGGAGTAGTGCTGAAGGAGAGTTTTGCTCTATGGCTCATAGATTTTGTGAAGTATTATGGATAAAAAGACGCCTAGAAGAGTTCAAGATTCCTATACCAATGCCTATCAAAGTCCATTGTGATAGCAAGGTTGTGCTCTATAGCTCATAATCCATTTCTATATGAGGACAAAGCATTTAGAAGTGGACAAGCATTTCATAAAGGAGAAGATAGAAAATGGCGTGATACCTTGTCTTACATGCCTACTGTGGGCCAAACAATAGTTATACTGTCCAAAGAAATTCCTAAGGCACGATATAAGAATTTAGTTACTAAGCTGGCCATGATCGATATATTCATGCCAGCTTGAGGGAGAATGTTGAAAGATATTTTAAATATTTGTAATTATGTGTAACATTCGACTATGTGCTATATTTAGATAGTTGAGAGATTCGTAAGCAAAATTTTAGGAAGTATTATTTAATTCTTCATTAGGAAGATTAACTGCCTTTTCTATTTCTAGTAAAGGTCTTTAAATACTTGTACATCAATACAGGAATTATGTATTCAGACATTTTCATAATTTATTCTCTGTTTTTAATAGTCTACTGCTTAAATAAAGGTAAAACAATTACATCAAAAAGGGCAAGACAATTGAACTATCATATATGAAAATAATCTTTAAATATACTCAAGATACATTTGACCAACAAAGATGATATAAAATTTAACAGTACCTTTACACCAGCTTCAGTGCACACTCTTACTGCATCTTTAACGCCTGGACGACAAGGATCCTATAGAAGACATTAAATTAGTTAAAAGTGTACACTGCTGAAGCAACTAAGTTTATGGCAAAGGTGAAAAGGAGGTAAAGTTCAAAGTAGAATTATATTTAAATTCAAATAGATTGGATCTAAGGCACCATATTATTGTTCCACTACAAATATAAATCAAGCTTTCATGGTATGAAAACTGATGATGCTTCTCAAATTATTTACCCAAACGTAGAAAAAAATGAACATATAACTTCAAAATGATAACTGTCTTGTGTGTATACATACACACACACACACACACACATATATATATAGAGAGAGAGAGAGAGCAAAGTAGAAAAAATCACATATAAAAATATGTTATACCTTAATACCCACAATGGCAAGCAAAATAAGGTCGTCTTCAGGTAAATTCCATTTCCCTGAGCCCTCTTCTTCAATAGGAACTTTATCTAATTCATATGGCCTATATGCAATGGCAACACATCGCAAGCTGCGTTCTGCCATGAGATCAATTTCCTTCTTGAAAAATTCCTACCAGGGGGCTTGGGTAAGTTTTTACCAATACAAAGGTAATACAAATTATCTTGACAGATCTCATATAAAAAAATATCTAATAGTTTTTGTGTCATTCTTCTTACTTCAGGCAATTAACGAAAAGCAACAGTTAACTTAGAACTTTCAAACGAGTGTAAATATGAACTGCAAGTGATCTATTGCAGCGTTCTGCACAGTAATAATATTCCATATTTTCATTTGAATATCCTTGACATTTGCATGGTGCTCATAGAGCTTATGACTAGCATTCTTATTTCCTTATTTATTTTACCTTCTTGAATGGAATACATCATTTTAAATAACATAACCCAATTCCTAACCTTATCTGCATCACTCAACTCTGAGCAGCCACTTGAGTCAAGATATCTTGTGCATAAGGACAAAACTATCTCTGCTGCTCCCTTCCAATGTATGTGGACTTTAGAGTCCTAAAAAAGTCGACAGGAAAAGTTCATCAAAAAATAAGAATCTTTAGTATATAAAGCATAAGAATGTAGTGATACAAAAAAACAAAAGTTTTGTGAAACTTTTTTTGAAAGAAAATTGTAGCATGGTTAAGATGTTATCCTAGGTCAAGGTAGATTAAAATCAAGGAAGTCAAAGACTTGTAAGCTTATCTTTAATATTTATGTTTCTAGCTTCTCCACTCTCTATTGCAACAATAATATCTACAACATTTTAACATGTTTAGTACTTCAACATTTAAATGCCAACCTTTTCAAAAAGGCATATTTTGAAATAACATTAATGCACCTACTATCATACAACTCATGAAGTAGCAATATAACATGTCGCTAAATACACATAAGTAATAATTTATGGGAAAGAATTTCTTCCAAAATGCTAAAAGAAAGATTAAGCAATAACTTAAACAAGGATTTAGTTACAGTATTCAATAGAACAAGGTTGTAATCTACATAAAGCTTTATCGTCAAATCGAAGGCAAACTTGGAGTGAAGACATTACCATTCGAATGGCAACACCACCCTGCTTTTTCTCTGAGTTGAAGGGAAAAACATGAAGGACTTCACACCTTGATCTGATAACATCAAAATTCATACCCAACTGGTGGAAAAAAAAGCAAGAACAAAAGCATTTGTTAACTGCAATTAACTTCACAAATACACATATGAATCTAATAGACACTGAGATATGGTGAAAGAGTGTGCCTTGACTGCCCAAGAAAGAATCGCCTTTTCTGTTGGAGGTCCAGAAATTTCCACATCTCCACCATCCTGCAAAAGTAATGCAATAAACAATTTATCTACGCACCAAAATCAGTCAAATCTGGCAATTGCCTTGACAGTAGGAGGAACAAGTTGATTGACGATCAAAATGTGGTAAAATTAAGAGTCATAAGATCAGATAAAAGTGTGAACCTAGGCCATTCAGCATTATCATGAGAGGATTAAACCAAATCAAATAACCAACACCTGACAACAAAGGAAACACAACTCTACCTTGGGCATAAAAACATTTCCTGTGGTGTTTGTTGCAACTCCCTCATTTAACAAAACGGCTACCTCGGAACTCAATTGTGAGGAATCATCTGGTGGGGTTATCTTCTTTTTCCCAACACTAGCTTCTACTACAGTCATCTGCAAGATAAAATATAAAGTCATCTAGTGGTCAAATTTTCGAAGTTCCCATCATAAATGAGACTAAGAAACAACATTCAGAACTTACAGAAAAGAAAGAGAGAAGTCCCCACTAATAGAACTAGAGACTATATTGCATTTCCTATTAGTGATTGCATGAGACTTGGGCTTGTTTGTTTCTGTTTCTAGTTTTGATTTTCTATTTTTGTTTTCAAATTTAGTGAACAAATCTGCTTGTTTGAGTTTTTAGTTTCTATTCTTGGTTTTGGTTTCTTCCAATGTTCAAAATTTATGATATCCACAAAAAGTGATTTATGTTTTCAATTTTTTTTCATAAACTGGATATATATTATTTAATTATTTGATATATTAATTACAAATAAGAATTATAAATAATTTAATTTAATATTATTTATTTAATTAATTTAAATTAATTATTAATAAAAATTATGATTAATTTAATTTAATTTAATAATTTATTTAATTTTATAATTATAATAAAAATAATTAATTAAAATAATAAATATAATTATATTTAAAATATATTTAAAATAAAATTTAATTTTAAAATTATTTATTTTAAAATAATTTTATTGATAATTTATTAATAAATATTATATAAGAGATAAAAATAAATGTAATTAATTAAAATAATTTATCGTTAAGTTTTATCTAATACTTAATTATCATTAATAATAAAACTATAACTACATTGATATTAACAACCAAACAATTTTTTGTTTTATTTGAAAGAAAAATAGAAACTAAAAATAGAAAATAAAAACTAAAAACTACAACAGAACAACAAAAGTAGGACCAAACAACCTCTTATGTTTCGCATAATGACTAAATACGTAGCATTTCACAGAGATCAGCATGCAAATAAACCATTATACATAAGTAAAAGTTATCAAAGAAAGAAGTGGATAGAACAACCTATAATTTTTACTTCTTCTTCTTATACGGTAAGCAAGAAAATCAAAAGGATTTGAGCATCTTCTCAAAGATAAAATTTATGTATGTGAAAAAGAAACTAAAGTAAGTAGGAAAATGGCACATAAATGCCCGTCAAAGTTTGTATGCAAAACCTTTTGAAAACGTGTCTAAAACAATAATTAACCAAGATGGCTAGATATGGTATGGGTAGGGATACCTACCTAATATGTATAAATATTTTTACTTCTTTCCTTATGAACAAAAATGTTAATATGAAAACTATAGTTAATTGTATGGACAAACTACGATGCTATCACAGAGAGTTTTAAATAAATTGAAAGTTCACCTAATAGAAGAACACAAAGTGAAATTAAGGTACAATATGGACCCATATAATGTTTTTGTCGAGATGTATATTAGCTGTAAATACTACTATTATTTGATAGATATTGGGGGTGTTAATGATATCCCTTAATTTGAGGGATTTTAGTTAAAATTTTCTCTGTTTTTAAATGAGGTAGTTTCCTATTTTGTATCTAAGACTTACTGTATATATTTTGATGCATTGTAACCGAAAAGAGTAAGAGAGAAACAAAGAATTTTTCCTATCAATCTTCTTAAACATGGTATCAGAGCTCTAAGGTTTCTTTGTCAAAGTTCTAACGCCGTACAGACTTCATTGCTGTTAGTTTTTCTTCAGTTTTCCACACCCTTAATTGCTGTAATTTTTTCCAGAGTCCTCTATTTTTTAAACCTTCTATTCCTTCACTTTGTTTACAATCGAAACTTCTATCCCAGAGGAGGTAAATTCTGTCCAAAAAACTGGTGAGTTACAAAACATTAGAGCTTCCTATTGACTCAATGGAAAAAACTATCTAAAGTGATCTCAATTCATTCATACATACCTAAAGGGTAAAGAAAGACTTAGCCGTATCACAGTCAATAGACCAGAAAAGCAAGAGGATTCAATGATTATGTCATGGCTTTGGGACTTGATGGATCCTAGCATAAGCGACTGGAAAAACCATATAGTTAGGAGACTATTTTAGGAAAATATATTGTAACATATTGCATCCTTAAGTTAGGATATTATTGGTCAAGATTCTGAAAGGATTGGCTAAGATTCTAGTAAGATACTCCATGATTTATGGGTATCTACCATACTTCGATACAAGGTTTTTGTATATATATATATATATATATATATAGCTAGTAGTGCTGTAACAGAAACATAGAAGGAAATACACTTTCTGCTTAATTTCTGACATGGTATCAAAGCTTTAGGTTTCGATAATCTGACCATATTCTAGCCTTCATCGCCATATTTTTCCAGCCTTCATTGCTGACAATTTTTTTCCTTCCACACGTTCTCTTCTTCTTTTGTCTCCCACACAATTTGGCCTTAATTGCCCAAAATCTTATCAAGCAAGATGTCAAAAATCGAGGAGTCTATGATTAAGAGTGGAGAGACTACCAAAACCCAATCGGAAGAGGTAATTCGAACCTAACAACCTGGAGAATTGCAGAGCATTCCAGCTACCTACAGATTAGATGGAAAAAAAAAATTATCTAAAATGGTCTCAACTCACCCAAACCTTGTTGAAAGGAAAGGGGAAGATTAGTCATCTCACGAGTGTAGGGCCTAAACCAGGGGATCCAAAATTTGAAGCATGAGATGAAGAAGACGCTATGATTATGACATGGTTGTGGGGCTTTATGGTCCCAGAAATCAATGAGACGTGTATGTTTTTGGCCACTGTCAAGGACGCATGGGATGCAATTCAACAAACTTATTCCAAGGCTAGAGATGCGCACAAGTGTATAAAGTAAAGGGGAAAATTGTAGCTACAAAACAAGGAAACAAAACAATCACGGAATACGCAAATCAATTGAAATCCTTGTCGTCCAACAGAGTCAGTATCACTCCCTAGTTCTCCATCAGAGTTTGTTCCTACATCAAATCAAAGTCCATCATCAATTCCTACTTCTGCAGAATCTAATTTGAATCCATCCCAAGTTCCTAAACCTATATCTTCTCAAGTTCCAGATCAAGTTATTCATAATGCTCCGAGATTTTAAAGGTATATACTAGGAGGACGGTTCCGAACCTACAGCAAGTTCAAGAATCCAACTCGGTCTATGACAAGTTGAAGAAGGCGTTTTATGGACTAAAACTGAAGAATTTGGAATGCTTTCTGACTTATTCAATGACTTCTTGACTTACAATTATAACCAACAAAGGCATATTTATAGCCTAAATAAACAACAACCCTAATCACAGAATTAAACTGATTACCTAAATCAAGGAAACAATCTTAACAACTAGTCGTGAATCAATCACAACTTTCATTCTAATTTAACTAATTCCATAAATTATGGACTTCCATAGATCTTTCTCATTCCTAAAATCGTGGGATAATAGTCCCACTAATCTTGCTCGTATTTCCACACTCCCCCTCAACCTGGGTTATGTATGTCAAGCATATCTTGGACTTCAAACTCTCAAAGCTTGCTTTAGGTAGAGCTTTAGTGAGAATGTCTGTAATCTACAGACTCGAAGGTATAAACCCAAGCTTGAATCTTCCTTCCTCTAGCATCTCCTTAATGAAATGATGATCTATCTCCACATGCTTAGTTCGATCATGATGAACAGAATATTTTGCAATATTGATTGCTACATTGTTATCACAATCCAAGACAATAGGTACTTCCAAGTTACCCCAATTCTTTTACCATTCTTTCCAGCCATATTCCCTTGATGTTCCATGGCACATTGCTATGAACTCAACCTCTACACCGCTTCTTGCTACTACTTGTTGTTTTTCGTTGTGCCATGTGATTAGATTCCCCCATAGGACTGTGCAATAACCAGCAGTAGACCTTCCATCTTCCAAAATCTAGCCCAATCAGCATCTGTCATTACCTCTAATCCTCAGTTGGTTGTCTTCCCAAAGAACAATCCACATCCTGTACTCTTCTTGAGATAACGTAGGATGCGTAGAACAGCTTCTAGATGTCTCTCAGTTGGCTTATTCATGGATCTACTGACAAGTCCAATTGCAAAGCTGATATCAGGCGTGTATGAGCTAGGTAAATTAACTTACCCACTAGTCTTCGGTATCTTCCTTTGTCTGTCAAAGGACTATGTTCCTCCAATTCTACTTTACTAGCCACATCAAGAGGTGTATCAGCAAGCTTACTGATAGACCTCCTATTATGCAATATTACAGGAGACGTAAAGGTAGAAAAGGATCAAGGACTGCTACAGAGAATGTTGGGGTTGTGGACCCAACTCAATATCAGTAAAAGAAGTTTCCAAGATCCAAGCCTAATAACGAGGAGAAGGGATGACGTGGAAATACTTGGGGACCACTAGTTGCTACGCTTGTTAGGTAGGGGAGTGGTGCGTGTGGTGTCCGCAGAAGTTTGTTATGAATATTCCTTTTTGTTGTTACATGCTTTTTGGGCTGTCATTATATAGCATAGAGAGTAGTGTCAATAGGACGATCCAATTTCTGAGTTGTAATTGAATTGGGAGAGAGCAGTCTCTCGAAAGCTGCTTTGGGAGAAAACCAACTTCTCGAACCATTGGTATTAAATAAAAACACTACTCTTATTCTTTATCAGTTGTTCTTTACATTTTACTGTTTTATTGATACAAAGACCCCAGCATTCCTATTTCTCATAAGAGGTCTAGGGTATATTTTCTCTAACAGATTGAGATTTCTTGTTTTGAATGAGCAACTTCCATGCCTAAGAAATATCTAAGTTGACCGATCTCCTTGATTTCAAATTCCCTTGCCAAGAACTTCTTAATTTCAGCAATCACCTCCAAGTGATCACCCGTCAAGACAATGTCATCAACATAAACTATTAGTATGGCTCTCTTACCTTCGAGGTTTTTTTTATTAACATAGTATGATCTGTCTGACATTGCATAAATTCGCGACTCTTAACAACTCGAGTAAATCTCTCAAACCATGCATGTGGAGATTGTTTAAGTCCATACAAGGACTTCTTGAGTCTACATGCCTGTCCAAAATTTTCCTTTGTCTCTAGTCCTGGTGGAATATCCATAAACACTTCCTCCTTAAGATCTTCATTAAAGAAGGCATTTTTTACATCAAGTTGGTAAAGAGGCCACTCTAGGTTTGGTGCAAGAGATAGCAAGACTCTGATTGAACTAAGCTTTGCAACTACAGCAAATGTCTCCTCATAGTCAACATCATAGGATTGTGTGAATCCTTTGGCCACAAGCTGTGCTTTAAATTTGCTTATACCCCCATCTAAATTCTTCTTTACTAAAAACACCCACTTACATCCAACAATTCTTTTTCCTACGGGGAGATATGTCAATTCCCATATTGAATTCTTCTCTAATGAGTGCACCTAACCAAAGACAGCACTCTTCCATTTTGGTTGTGCAAGAGCCTCATAAACATCTCTGGGAATCTAGGTATCATCAAGAGTGGCTAGAAATGTCCTGTAGTGTGGGGCTAGTCCCTTTGCTGAAACATAGTGACTAATTGGGTGTTGTGTGCAGGATCGAGTACCCTTCCTTAAAGCAATAGGAAGATCATTAGTATGTACAATAGGGGAATTCAAGTGCATACCTGTGTGATCATCCAAAGTTTCAGTATTCAATTCAGAGTCGTGACCTTGCAGAATGTGTGTGTGGTTCTCTGTCTCTTGAGGCTTCTGTCTCCTAGAGTAAACACGTAGCTCTTTCTTTATGGTAGTTGTATCAGAAAGATTGGGTTTTATGGTGGTATTAGACACTAGTAAATGTTGTGGAAAGGTTCGAGTGAGATTGGAGATGGTGATGAAATAATTGTAAGATCATTATCCCATTCCTTAAGTATTGGATTCTCCCCCCAAATATCCGAGCTGGGATAATAGCTTTGATCTTCAAACAATGTGACATCCATGGAATGATAGAATTTTCTGGTGATTGAAGAGTAGCATTGATACCCCTTTTGTGTAGAGGAATATTCAAGGAAAATGCACTTGGTGGCTTAAGGGTCAAGTTTGCAGCATAGATGAGGAGAAATATGGACAAATGAGGTGCTCCAAAGATCTTTAGAGGTATATCTGTGAGGATTTTAAAGAAAGGGTATAACTCAAGGAGTTTGTTATGTGGGATCTAAAATTGAAGTACCCAGGGTGGCATTTGATTGATAAGGAATATGGCGGTCATCACTGCTTCTCCCCAAAATAGTTTTGGCACATTCATGGTCGTCATTAAGGATCGAGCCACTTCCAGTAGGTGTTTGTTCTTCCTTTTAGCAACTCCATCCTATTGTGGGGTGTGTAAACAAGAACTCAGATGTAGGATCCCCTTTTCACTTAGGAAGAACCCAATAGTGCCTCAAAGTATTCTCTCCCATCGTCTGTCTTTAGTGCCTGAATCCGTGTTTGGAATTGTGTTTCTACCATCTAGTAGAAGTTCTAGAAGATTTGTTGAACCTATGATTTCTCCTTCATGAGGAATAGCCATGTGATTCTAGTGTGGTCATCAATAAGGTAACAAACCACCTGTGGCCAATAACTGCCTTAATTCTAGATGGACCCCAAATATCACTCTGTATCATGGAAAAGGGATGGGTTGGTTTATGAGTATGGAGAGGATAAGCATTTCAAGTGTGCCTCGCATACTGACAAATCTCGCAGTTTGGAAAGTTTTTATTTTTATTGATAAGATTAGGAAAAAGTTTCCTCAAGTACAAGAAATTTGGATGACCTAGGCGATAATCCCACAACATTTCGACATTACACTTATTTTATCAAGGACATACGTAGCAAATGAACTCTTCTGACTCCCTTTCCCAAAGGTGTCAGCCTGCAGGAGATAGAGACTTGCACACAATTCAGCACTACCAATCATCTTCTCCGAACCTAAAACCTAAAAAACACACAAATTAGGCAAGAATTTAGCAACACAGTTGAAATCCTTTCTGATTTGGCTGATGGAAAGTAGATTACAGTAAAGCTTTGGCACGACAATTTTCAGGATGATATCTTTGGTCAAACAAACAGATCCGATACCAACAATTTCGGCTAGGATGCCATTTGAAATTCTCACTATATTATTGCCATTACATGGAGAGTAGGTTTCGAAGATTGTAGGATCTCCTGCCATGTGATCTGATGCTCTAAAGTCTATAATCCATGACTAAGATTCAATTTTCTTAACATGGAAAGCCAAAGTATCATTACGGTGTTGTGCTGCTATAAAGGCAATAGTTGTACTAGGTGCAATATTAACTGAAGACGAAATATTTTGCTAAGTTTCTTGTAGGAGTTTTTGGAGTGTCTCCATTTGATCTCTGCTGAAGGGCCTAGATTCATGCGATGTCCCTTATTCCACAATTGCTACGTGGCCTCTAGCCACCCTATCTTGAAAGGAACATGGCTTCCAATCTGCAGGCTTGCCATGGATCTTCCAGCAAGTCTCCTTCGTATGCCCTAGTTTCTAGCAGTGATCGCACCATGGATGGGTGTGTTTCCTTTGTTTGGCAAGCGGTAGGCCAGTGGCTGCCATGTGACTGATTCCAAGCTGCACAAGCCAATCCCTCGCTAGTTTGATTGTTGTTTGCTACTCCCAACATAACTTTTCGCCTACTTTCTTCCCGTCGGATTTCTGAGAAGACTTCTCAAATGCTTGGCAACAGCTTGGTGCCTAGAACTCTCCCCCTTACTTCATTCAAAGCTTTATTTAAACCCAACAAGAATTTGTAGATGCATTCCTTCTCGAGTATACCTTTGTACCTTTTCGCATCATTTGGACAATCCCATTCAGTCTCTTCTAGAATATCCAGTTGCTGCCAAAATTTGGTAAGAGTGTTGTAGTACTCTATTGTCGACATTTCTCCTCGTTACAGATCTTGGAGAAAGCCCTTTATTTCAAACACTGCTGAGGTGTTGTCTTTGTTAGAGTAGGTTTCAAAAACAGCTTCTCAAATTTCTGACGCTGTTTTGTTGTACATAAAATCCTCCCTAATTTTATTTGTCATCGTGTTTACTAGCCAGGACATTACCATGCTATTCTCCACTTTCCATACTCAATATGTTGGTTTATTCTCCTCTATTGTCTTTGCTGCTCCAATTAGATAATCTTCTTTGCCTTTCTTGCACACAAATATCATCACTGATTGAGACCATTGAATGAAATTGTTTCCATTCAGTTTGTGACCTGTTATGGGAATGTTAGAATGTCCGGGTTGGCTAATCAGTTAGGTTGTGGAATTCTGAAGGTTTATAATGGTTTTAGATGGGCTCTCAACGTTTCCAACCATGGTGGCCCTGGGGTATTTCGTAATGGATTTGACTTGATTTGGGAAAGAAAATGGTTCAAATCGAGTGCTCTAATATCATGAAGAATTTGGAATGCTTTCTGATTTATTCCATGACTTCTTGACTTACAATTACAACCAACAAAGGCATATATATAGCCTAAATAAATAGCAGCCCTAATCACAGAATTAAAACAAATTACCTAAATCAAGGAAACAATCTTAATAGCTGGCCGTGAATCAATCACAGCTTTTATTCTAATTTGACTAATTCCTTAAATTATGGACTTCCACAGATCTTGCTCATTCTTAAAATCATGGGATAATAACACTATGAAAGTAGTTAGGTAGAGATTTTAGGTTAATCTCATAACCAAATCCAAGCATAAAACTTAGGATTTAATCAACAAGAGAAAGACACTCACTCTCAGGAAAATTTCCTGCATAAACTTTATTAAAGTAATGTTTTCAGGGCGTTCCTAAAACATCTGTGAACTCTCCTTTTTATATCCCTAACGTGGTACATAAGAGTCCTAATTCTAGTGTGAAAAGGATTGATTGAAATCCTTTTCTAAAGCTAACTTATTTCTTTTCTTGCTAGACAAGAAAACCTTCCTAACTAGGAACTTAAAATAAAATAAAACAGAAACAAATCCTAGTAGATATATGACAACATAACAAATCCTTATCCTAATGGGTTCAATCCTTTATTAGTCCCCTCCACTTGAAAAGAACCCGACCTTGAGTTGTCATTAGGATAGACCTCTTCTTCTCCATTAAAATCATAGATATCAGGAACATTAAAAGTCTTTGAAATTCCCATCTCTTCAGGCAGATTGATAACAAAAGCATTGTCGTTGATTTTATGTAGTATCTCATAAAGACCATATTTCTTCGGCTTCAATTTGTTGTAGGTTCCAACAGGGAATCTTTCTTTCCTTAAGAAAATCATCACTTTGTCACCTTCTTAGAAAATTTTAAACTTCTTGTGTTTGTCAGCTTGTTTTTTATATTTGGCATTAGTCCTTTCAAGTCTCTCTCGAACCTACTCTTACATAGTCTTCACTTGTTTGACCATATTTTCAGCTGCTATACTTAAGTTTGGTAACTTGGGAAGTTTTATCAAATCAACAGTACTCTTTAGAACTTTCAAGTATACCAAGGAAAATGGTGATCTACCAATAGCTCTATAGGAAACACTATTGTAGGCAAACTCAGCTTGAGCTAGAGCTAAATCCCATTGCTTAGGCTTGTCTCCATAAATACTCCTCAAATAAATTTCCAAGAGTCCTATTAAGTGACTCAGTCTGACCATCTGTTTGTGGATGAGCAGTGCTACTAAAGTTTAAAGAAGTATCAAACATCCTCCACAAAGTTATCCAAAAGTGACTAAGAAACTTTGAATCTCGGTCAGATGTAACAGATTTAGGAATTCCATGTAATCTTACCACTTCTTTAAAAAACAGTCTAGTCATATTAGCTGCATCGGCAGACTTCTTACAAGCAACAAAATGCGCCATCTTGGAAAATCTATCAACCACTACAAAAATATAATCAACTTCCCTTTATGTTCTAGGTAATCCAAGGACAAAGTCTATAGACAAGTCCTCCTAAATATCTTCTGGGATAGGGAGTGGCATATACAAACCAGTATTCTGGGATCTTCCTTTAGCAGTCTGACAAACATAGCACCTTATCACAAAGTTTCTAACATCTTTCTTCAACTGAGGCCAATAGAACCTTTCTTTAAGACTAGTAATGGTCTTGTCCCTTCCCATGTGACCGACTAATCCTCCACTATGCACATCACGAATCAACTTTTCTCTAAGAGAAGTATGAGGAACACAAAGTTAGTTACTATGGAAAAGAAAACGATCAGTGATATGGAACTCCCCAGTAGGCTGCTTCTGAATACACTTTAACCACATGTCCTTGAAGTCTTCATCATCCTCATAAAGCTCCTTTAAAACTTCAAATCCAACTACCTCTTGGGACATAGTAGAAAGCAATATTGTCCTCTTACTAAGTGCATCAACCACCTTGTTAATCACACTAGATTTATGTTTAAGTAGTCCATCTGGCATGCATATTACTTAAGTGCTTTTGAATGTTCAGAAATTTTAAAGCTTGATGATCAATGTAAAGAATGAACTCTCTTTGAATCAGATAATGTTCCCAATGTTTCAATGTTCTCACAACTGCTTAAAATTCCTGATCATAGGCACTCCATCTTGTCCTTGTGTCGTTAAACTTCGCACTAAAGAAAGCTACAGGTCGGCCTTCTTGAGATAAACAGCTCCAATACCTACTCCACATGCATCACACTCAACCTCAAAAAGTTTGTCAAAGTCAGTTAAGGCTAGGATAGGAGCAGTACTGAGTTTTTCCTTAATCAAGGCAAAACTTTTCTTAGCTTCATCATTCCAACCAAACTTTCCCTTCTTCATGCATTCTGCGATAGGGGCCATAATTGAACTAAAGTTTCTAAAGAACCTCCTGTAGAAAGTAGCTAGCCCATGGAAAGATCGAACCTCACTAACATTCTTAAAGGCAGGCCATTCACGAATTGCCTTCACCTTTTCTTCATCCACATGAAATCCTTCATAGCTAACCACAAATCAGGAGTAGTAACTTGCTAGTCAAGAAACTGCAATTCTTCAAGTTCAAGTAAAGCTTATTATGTTGTAAAACGGACAAGACTCTCCTCAAATGTTCTAGGTGCTCTTCAATTGTTCTGCTATAGACAAGGATATCATCAAAATAAACAACCACGAACTTTCCATTAAAAGTTCTAAGCACTTGGTTCATGAGTCTCATAAAAGTGCTAGGGGCATTGGACAATCCAAAGGGTATGACTAGCCACTCATGCAACCCCTCTTTCGTTTTAAATGCGGTCTTCCACTCATCTCCAGGTCTGATCCGCATTTGAAGATAAGCACTTTTCAAGTCAAGTTTAGAGAATACCTGAGAACCACAGAGTTGATCAAGCATGTCACTCAATCTGGGAATAGGAAATCGATATCTCACGGTGATTTTGTTAATGGCTCTACTGTCAACACATTCTCCACGATCCATCCTTCTTGGGTGTCAAAAGTGCAGGAACAACACAAGGACTCATGCTTTCTCAAATCAAGCCCTTTTTCATCAATTTTTCCACTTGTTCTCTTAGAATATCAGCTTCTTTAGGGTTCATTCTATAATGGGGAAAATTAGAAAGCTTAGCTCCAAGTCCTAGATCAATGTGATGTTGAATATCTCTCATAGGAGGCAATTCATTAGGTAATTCTGACTGGACCAGATCTGAAAATCCCTCCAAAAGCGGCTGGATCAGATCTGAATT
>JAOTAY010000004.1:22131022-22154481 GCA_025629805.1 Erythroxylum baracoense
TTCCATGTATCTTAGGAAATCTGATACTTTATTTAGTATAGACAAGTGTATATATATTGACTATAGCTGTAACCTAACTAGTATGAATAAGATTTTTCTTCTCTGCTAGTCTTTCACAGTAATCTTATAACATGGAGAAGTAAAAAGCAGAATGTTGTAGCTAGATCATTTGCCGAATCAGAATTCAAAGCAATTGCTTCAAGGTTTGTATAAGATGTTGTGGCTGAACGTTATCCTAAACGATTTAAAAGCCAAGTAGGAAGGTCCTATGAAAGTCTAATATCATAACAAATATGCTATCAATAGTGCTCATAATCCTATACAACCTGATAGGATGAAGTACATCAAGATTGACAAGCATTTCATCAAAGAGAAGTTGGAGGAGGGAGCACTATGTCTATCTTATGTTCCAACAAGGTACCAACTCGTAGACGTTCTTACCAAAGGGTTGAACAACTCCAATTTTCATGATAATATTTCCTAGCTTAGAATGGAAGATATCTATTCCTCAGTTTGAGGGGGCGTGTTGAGATGCATATTAGTTGTAAATACTATTATTATTCCATAGACATTAGGGGTGTTAATGATATCCCTTAATTTGAGGGATTTTAGTTAAGATTTTCTCTATTTCTAAATTAGGTAGTTTCCTATTCTGTATCTAAGACTTATTGCATATATTCTGATGCATTGTAACCTAAAAGAGTAAGAGAGAAATAAAGAATTTTTCCTCTCAATCTTCTTCAACAGTTTTTGAATTGTATTCGATGCCAAGTCACAGTTAACCATCCTACTTACTATGCTTCTTAAAGTAGCATTGCCATGAAACATTGTGAAATTATTACTCAATCTTAGCACATAAAAACAAAAAATTCATGAGTGTTCAATTTTAAAGCCAAATAGAAATAGAATCACATATTCTTAATGAAAATTTAAATACATATTTTGACCACTCAATAAAAGTCCCGCTAATATGGAGGATCTGAAAAGGTTCAGTAGTACACAGTCTTACTCCTAACTCAACTCAAGAAGTTGCTATCTGAGTAACATATCCATAATAAGGGCAATATAAAAACTAACGAGATATCATAGAGCTTAAAACATAGCCACAAGTTGCTCATATATCTAAGATTACCATAAGTAAATTTTGACCTAACAAATCTATTGAGCATCAATTGATGTCATAGACCCACCTCATTCTTGGTCAATGTTCCAGTCTTATCACTGCAAATTGTTGTTGCTGAGCCCATAGTTTCACAAGCTGAAAGCCTACGGACCTGAAGATCAACTGCAGTTAGAAATTTGGGAACAAGAATGTTTAAGCTAAGACAATAAATATGAAAAAACAAATTGATACTTGCCAAGGCTTTATCTTCCATCATCTTCCGCATTGAGTATGCCAGCCTAAAGAACAGTTATTGGAAAGAAGAAGAATGACGCACGTACAAGCAAACTGGAAAATGTGGGGTTAGTTTTAATTCTCATTTCTAATACTTACGTCAACGTAACAGCCAAAGGAAGGCCCTCAGGGACAGCAACCACAACAATAGTTACCTGAATGTTTTTGTGGTCAGTGACAAAATTACAATGCAAAATAATAATAATAGTAATAAACATAAAACATCCCCATAAGCTGCACTTACTGCAATGGTGACTATTTTGATTACTCCATCTATCGCTGTACTAAGTTTCGTCTTGCCTTTAACAAACTGGGGATTTTCCATATGTCCAGTGAAGTATCTAAATCAATTTCTAGGTGTTAAGCGGGTACACAAGGATCATGAGTCTTATTTGAAGATTAACAACTCACCTGCCCAATAGTACAGCAAGCACAAGTATAGCCACTGAAAGCCCAACAATGCCTATGAATGTAGCAACTCCATTTAAACGTACCTATGTCAGGTAAGAAGTCTATTCTTAGAAGTGGACCCCATGAACAATATAATACCATCACAAAAATCATAAGGTTAAACCTGCAATGGAGTCTCTTCACCAGTTTCCTCTGCAATACTTGCCATCAACAATCCCCATTCAGTATTGATTCCAACACCAGTTACCTATAAAATAAGAAGATAAATATTCTTTATTCTAAAGAAGCATTGGATGCCTTTGCAAATTGAAGATATGAGCATAACATAAAACCTAAATAGGATAAACAAAAATAAGATTTCCTTTGATAGCTAATGCTAGAATTATAATCACAATATCAACCAAATATAATAAATAGTAAACTTACATGCGGAACAAAGGAAAGATCCCAAAATGGTAATTTGTGTAAAAGACAACTATCAATAAGGCAAATCATGATAAGTCCACCCACCAACAAAAGTTTACACATAAAATCCACAGTTTTCATTTACAAACACTTACATAAAAGCATGTATGTGCAATTGCTATGTAGCAAGCAGAGCACAAAGTTCAGGGGGCGGTTGGTTCATATAGGAAAATGGGAATAGAAATGCGAATGAATATGGTGAAAAATGAGAATGGATATTATCATTATAATTATGATGGTTGGTTAAGAGGAAGAAATGATTACCATTACCATTGATAGTGGTTGGTTTGTAAAAAATATTGAGATAATTAATAATATTTTAATTTATTATATTATAATTTATTATATTTTAATTAATTATTAATAATATTTTAATTTATTATATTTTAATTAATTATTAATAATATTTTAATTAATTATATTGTAATTAATTAATTAATTACAATTTTTTAATTAATGAATAATTATATTTTGATTAATGAATAATTATAATTTAATTAATTATAATGTAATTAATTAATTAATTAATAATTATGTTTTAATTAATTATTTTAATTAATTATATCTGGGATTTGGATCTCAGAAAAAGGAGCCTCATTCTCAAAGGCAGGCTCAGTTGAATAGAATCTAAATCCAGTTTAATACTCATTTTATTCGTTTATTACTATATTGGTTACAACGAAACTTTCATAATTTGCTTTCGAGTTAGGAACTTTGATTTTTTTTCCTTCCTTTTTTTCTTGGATTCGACTCGGAAAAGAAATTCAGCCATTTGTCGAAAAAGAGTATAGTTAATGGACGAGAAGGAGGATTGCCAACCTGGATATTAAGATGCTGAGAGAATTCTTCCAGACCTTTCAGTCATGTCTAAAAGAAGGCCCAATATTGACCCTTCTTTAAAAGGCCCATTATTGGGGTGTACTTTTTTGCAGATACAGCTATACAATGACAACCCATCTTTGCTCAATGGATACAAAATACCCATGCTGACGCACTTGTTGCAACGGCTCTTGGTGCAACAGCAAGCACCAGTTTGACTTTTGGGGGCGGGGGGGGGTGATTAAGTGGTCGTGGGCGGCAAGGTTGCTTTGTTACCTATTCCATTATATTCCGCTGATACGTCGAACCACATAGTATAGTTTTCGATATCCATTTGAATAATTTTTAATTCATCATCGCTTAAAGGGAATCTAGCTTTAGCATCATGTAAGATTTAGATGACTCCCTCCTTATATTGTGAAGATTTTGTTTTATTGATATTGATAATATCTTCATCTGGGATGTAATATAATTAATTATATTTTAATTAATTAATTCTATTTAATTAATTAGTGTTAAAAATATTTTTTAAACAAGATTTACTAAGTTATTCATAATGGGGAACTTTACAAAACAATGATACTCATTCCTCTAGATTATGAGAGGAATGGGGTATTACCCAAAAATGGGTAATCAAAATAATAGCTCTATAATTATTCTCCCTTACCAAACTCACTCTTTCATTTCATACCCATTCCCCTTTTTTCATATCCATTAAACAAGCACACCCTCATTTGTTGTAGTTTTTGGTTTATTTGACAAGCCAATCAGTTGATTGTTTCAAGGAAGATGTTGGCGAGAAGAGATGCAATCTGCTTATCCTCAATAAATCATTCCAATCAAACAACAAAGCTCAAAGGATTCACAATGTTTTCGTAAAGAATAAGAGAAGCCAAGGCAAGAAATGTCAGGAACCCTGAAGGAAATCCTATCAACAAGGATATGGATGCAACAACAGGTATTCAATAGAATTGGCAATAGAGAAAGCACGACCTTTTGGTATGACAATTGGCATTGTAAAGGTCCCCTAAATTAGGTAGAAGATGTTTAGCCCTTGAAATTGGTGGAGAGTCCAGAAACTATAGTGAGTATTAATTAGAAACAATCAATGGATATGTTCATTCCATAACAATAGAAAGTGTCAGCCTTATAATGGAAGAATTCCCTAGATGTCGAGGGAGAACAAGATGAAATTCAATGGCTGGTTGATAAATCAAGGAAGTTCAGCACAAAAGCATGCAAAACACTTGCGCAGAACACAATTTAGTATGGGACAGTGACATCCATCCATCTCATTCATTTATCTTATGGATGGGAATCAATGGAGGATTGCTTACGAGGGCAGGATAAAGTTCTCCATTAACACATTGCAATGTGAGTTATGTAGTACAAAAACGGAAAATATGGAGCATCTTATGATTAGATGCAGATATATCAGGCAAGTCTGGGATCGGATGCAAATTATTCTGAACTTGGACAAACCAGTGACCTCTCGGAGTGAAACTATTACTTGGTTGGGTAACCTTAGAGTGCATAATGCAGCTGATCTTAAAACAATTAAGTTAAGTTGGGCAACTTTGGTGTACTACATCTGGAAGGAGCGAAATTGCAAAATTGCAGAATTTTTACGTAACATGGTCAAAGCATAGAAATGATTTTTCAGGACATTTTCCTCTATTGCAGATAGCCCATGTTAGCAAGAGGAATAGCAGTAAATATGTCAAGTAGTATGAAGAGAAGATGGGAATTGAACTAATACTGGTTTATATGGTCTTGTAAGTACCCCTAGATATTAAGAAGTAGACGTTTACTAGGAACCACAACTCTTTGTAATGTAGTCTTTTTGGATTATCCTTGACCTTTTGTATTCTAGATGTAATTACTTTTAATCAATCAAAACTTTTAACTTTCGGAAAAAAAAAAAAGGCTCAGAGGATAAATAGGTATAAAGGATCAAGCCAAAAGTTATTGGATTACATTCATAGTAGACAAGAAAAAAGGCAAAAAGGAAAAGAGAAAGGAGAAAGAATACGCAATTACCAACATGGTACCAATGCCATCGGCTACTTTGCAGCCAGACATTAGAAAGGGTGACTTGTGATCCTTGTGAACCTACAAAAGGAATCATATTAAGAGAGAACAAATCTCAAAGTTAGAGAGACTCAAAAGATCTAATAGGAAATAAACAATTGGCTAGAGAACTCACAATCTTGCTTTCACCAGTCATGCTAGATTCGTCAATTGCAAGGGAATGACCAGTAACTAAGATCCCATCAGCTGGGACCTAAGCAGAAAACGTCAAGAAGTATTAACTTCTTGCAGCCAATTTCAAAATGCAAACTCAATTTGAGCTCAACAGATACAAAGCTCACCTGATCACCTATTTTTAGAGGTACAACATCACCAACAACAATGTCAAATATTGAGATTTTTATTATCCTTGCAGCTCTCATAACCTACACAAAGTTTCAAGTACATGCATCGGAAAGCTAATATGAAGATGAATAAAAATGTAAGGCACTAGTATGAGCAAGTACATACCTCTAACTGTATATTTCTTTTTTCCTCATTTAAACTTTGAAACTGGAGAGATTGACGATAATCACTTACAGCTAGTTAACAAAATGTCAAAAAAGAAAATGTTGAATGGGATTCTCAATGTAAAGAGAATGCACTCTATGTTAGAGATTTAAATGCCATTTGAAATGGGTCCCAAATGCCATGCGAAAAGGGTGCTAGAACCATATAGTAAGATTTGCACAAGATTGCATTAAACTTGAGCAAACACAACTTGATTGAAAGCAATTAATCCTCTTTCAGCAGTAAAATTAGCAAGGTTGTCAAAGAAGAAAAGACAAAGGAAGATTAAAGAAGAACAAATGATATAGATTTGACATGGACTAAGCCAATCCCAGTGCCAAATTAAGCAGATTAACAAAACCACCATCAAAGAGGTGACTCAAGACTGATATAAAAAACACATCTATATAACTGTTTAAACATGCCTATATAGCAATTATTTTATGGCCTCGAAAAAGTAGACTAGGTCAACAATGAAGAGCTCTACACACTCAGCAATGTTATTTCAATTGGTTGGAAGGAAAGACAGAATTTGAAAAGGAATGATAGACTTATGGTGACATCCAACATAACAAAATATTGTTGAACTCCTAAGTATAGATATCAACTTCATTCTTTTCTATACTTTTATCTATATGGAAATCAGAGTGAACTGGAAAAAGAAAACTGCAAGCACAAGTCCAATACCTGTAACAGCAATGACAAGAATAACAGCAAAAGCAATGCTAGCACCATCATACCATCCTTCATCCACACCCTATGGAGTATAGAATATATGAACATAGTCAACATTATTCTGAAGCAGGCAAGAATAGTTCAAAGAATTTTCCATTCCCTTATTGAGAAATTCCAACACTTGAAAAAAAAAAGAAAAGAATAAATTGTTAACATACTTGTTCTATGGCATGCATCTCATACCATGTATTCATTAATCGTGGAATATGGAACCTAGACCACTAACTGAAAAGATGCAAATCATGGAGAATTTCACATAAGGAAAAATCATGTGTATTAATTAATTAATTATATTTTCAGTTAGTGTCCAATTATATAAAATATATCATAAATCATGGAATTAGAAAGCATCCTATAAACTATGGGATTAAATATTGTATTATAATATCCCATAAATTATGATATTAGAATTATTAGTTTCCATTTATAAGTAATAGAATTTTGTATATAAGCTAAGCCTATTATAAACAATTTACTTTACAATACCTATTCAAATTCTATGATGATATTAGAGCCATTTTAGGCTCCTTGGATTAGTCGTTTCCAGCATTCATTGAAAACATATTTCTGTTTTTTCTCTATTTGGTTCAGCCTTCATTGCTCCACCTTATTTCCTTCCTTGCATTTCAACTTTTATTGTTGTCTCCTCCCTCTTTTATCTCTTTCATGTCAGCTTTCATTGCTAATTATTGTGCCATAACCGATGACTTTTTAACAACTATAGCTGGTGTAGAGGATGTCAAAATAAGCCCATCAGCAAATTTAAGAAATGTTCTTCATGTTCATAGACTATACACCAACCATGTTTTCATAAACAATCACCCAAGATTTATGTTGTAATGTGACTTTTTACAGTAGTCATTGTGTATTTCAGGACAAGAATTCAAGGAGGATGCTTGGACTCGGTAGAGAATAGGATGGCCTCTCCTATCTTGAAGCACTAAGTAAGTTGAACATAACTAAGCACAAATTATTCCTTTCTTTCATATCAGTATCTATTGAATCTAATAAAAAAAACATTTCTTCACCATTATTGATTAGGACATCCATCATTTTTTATTGTTAAGCTTATGTTTCCCTCTTTGTTTACAAACCTTAATGCTGAAAATTTTCATCGTGAGGTATTTGATCTTGCTAAACACAAGAGTGTAACTTTTCCGATTAGCAATTGAAGGAGCTTTGTTCTTTTCTTACTTATACTGATATTTGGGGTCTATCTATTGTTTCTAATGTTTATGAGGCAAGATAGTTCGTTTCTTTCATTGATGATTATACTCGTGTTACTTGGATTTTTCTACTAAAAACATAAATTTGATTTTTGTACCATACTCCCAAATTTTTGCTCCATGATCAAAGATTAATTTGGGACCAATATCAAGAGTCTTAGGTTAGATAATCCCAATGATTATTTGTAGAGATTGTATATTAGTTGTAAACACTATTATTATTTGACAAATATTATGGTTGTTAATGATATCCCTTGATTTGAGGGATTTTAGCTAAGATTTTCTCTATTTCTAGATTAGGTAGTTCCCTATTCTGTATCTAAGACTTACTGCATATATTCTGATGTATTGTGGCCCCAAGAGAGTAAGAGAGAAATAAAGAATTTTTCCTCTCAATCTTCTTCAACATGGTATCAGAGCTCTAGGGTTTCTTTGTCAAAATTCTGTCACTACAAAGCCTTCGTTACTGTCAGTTTTTCTCCAGTTTTTTCACAACCTTAATTACTGTATTTTTTCCAAAGTCTTTTAATTTTTTAAACCTTTTATTCCTTCACTATGTTTACAATCAAAACTTCCATCTTAGAGGAGGTAAATTCTGTCCCAAAATTGGTGAGTTACAAAACATTAGAGCTTCCTATCGACTCAATGGAAAAAACTATCTGAAGTGGTCTAAATTCATTCGTACATACCTAAAAGGTAAAGGAAGACTTAGCCATATCACAGGAAATGGACTAGAAAAGCAAGACCCAGCATTTGAAGCATGGGATGAAGAGTATTCAATGATTATGTCATGGCTTTGGGACTCGATGGATCCTACCATTAGTGACACCTACATGTTTCTTGCTTCTGCAAAGGAGATTTGGGAGTTTATCCAGTGTACCTATTCCAAGCTAGAACTTATGAGGTAAAAATCAAAACTAAGGCAGCAAAACAAGGAGATAAAATTAATACAGAATATGCCAATTTTTTGCAGAATTTATGGCAAGAACATGATCATTATCGAGTATTTGAGATGAAGTGTGCAGAGGATGCTGCAATCCTAAAGAATTTTATTGAGAAAGACCGGGCATATGATTTTTTGGCTGGTTTGAACCCAAAATTTGACCCAAGTAAGAGTCCAGATTATTGGTAAAGAAGAGATGCCATCATTGGAAGAGACAATCTTGTTAATTAAAGCTGAGGAGAGTAGAAGAAACATCATGCTTGAAGTGCCAACAACCGAAGGGACTGCACTAGTGACAAAAGGAGATCAACAAGAGAGAGGGAGGACTGACAAAAATCCTCAGTTGAAGGATAATCATGGAGGGCAACCAAGGTTCTAGCAAAGAAATTAACCTCAAGCTCACTCAACAGAAAAATTCAATGAAGAAGTAAAGGTGGACAATGGCGGATTTAGCAATGGGGAGATAGAAAAACTAAAAAACTTGCTAGATTCCCATGGAAAACCATATGGGGCTTGTTCATTGGCTCCCTCAGGTAAGTCTTCATTCTCCACTTGCATGAATGTCTCAGATACAACCTACACTAATTCATGGATAATTGATTCCGGAGCCGTAGACCACATGACTCATTCATCATGTTTTTTCAATCCTATAACCCTTGCCCTATTAATAGGAAGATCATAGTGGAAAATGGATCCTTGTCTACCGTTGCAGGTATAGGAAACATCATGGTTACACCTACCCTCACTCTTAAAAATGTACTTCATGTGCCAAAATTATCAACCAACCTTGTGTCAATCAAAAAACTTACTCATGACTTAATTGCCTTGTAATTTTTTCTCCTACTTACTGTGTTTTGCATGATCAGGGCTCGGGGAGGAAGATTGGACTTGCTAAGGAAAGGAATGGCCTCTACCACCTTGATTCATCTTAGAGGATTATGAATAATTTATCTGTCTTTGTTTAAATCTTCCAATAAAGAGACCATTTGGCACTATCATCTTCGCCTTGATCATCCTATGTTTAGAGTCCTTAAATTCATGTTTCCTAACTTGTGCAAAGGATTAGACATTTCAGATTTTCATTGTGAAATTTGTGAGTTGGCAAAACACACTCGTATATCTTTTCCTATCAACAATAAAAGAAGTTTTAAACCTTTTAATTTGATTCATAGTGACATATGGAATCCTTCTCCTATTTCAAATATTCCTAGTGCTAGATGGCTTGTTACATTTATAGATGATTGTACTCGGGTTACTTGGCTTTACTTACTAAAACAGAAATCTGATGTTAGCACTCTTATCCTTAATTTTCTTTCTATGTTTCACAATCAATTTGGGGTCAAAATTAAGAATTTTAGGTCCGACAATGCTAGGGAATACTTAAACCACACAATGACTCCATACTTTCAAAAGCAAGGGATTAATCATGATTCTTCTAGTGTTGACACACCCCAACAAAACGGCGTGGCTGAAAACGGTGTGGCTGAATGTAAAAATGGGTACTTAGTCAATGTAACTAGGTCGTTTGCATAGCTACTAATATGATCAATAGACTACCCTCTTGAGTTTTATCTAATAAAACTCCCATGGAGGTCCTCAAAACCTTTTATCCAGAGTTTCGAAGTTCTAATGGACTCATTCCTAGGGTGTTTGGTTGCACAGCCTTTATTCACATTCATAGCCATCAAAGAGGAAAATTAGATCCTCGACAAACTAAGTGTTTTTCCCTTGGTTATTCATATACACTAAAAGGCTACAAATGCTATAATCCTCTAACCAAAAAACTTTATGTTTCAGCTGATGTGACTTTCATAGAAGCCCAACCATACTTCAAACTGTCCAAACTTCAAGGGGGGACTACATCCTTACTAGAAGATAGTATTTTTCATAGTACTTGTTCCCTTCATCTCCCTAGTCGTCCAATAAAGTCAGTATCACTCTCTGATTCTCCATCAGATTTTGTTCCTTCATCAAATCAAAGTCCATCGTCAATTCCTACTTCTGCAGAATCTAATCTAAATCTAGCCCTGGCTCCTAAAACCATATCTTCTCAAGCTCCAAATCAGGTTATTCATAATGCTCCGAGATTTTTGCAGGTATATACTAGGAGGACAGCTCCAAACCTGCAACACGTTCAAGAATCCAACTCAATCTTTGACAAGAACCCACGGGAAGATCAAATCCAACCCTAAGCACACAGTCACTAGAACCATTTAGTGATGATATGCACCTTCCTATAGCTATCAGAAAAGGCAGTAGAGAATGCACGAAAAGACCCATGTACCCATTGTCTCACTATGTTTCACTTAAAAATCTGTCACCAAACCATAGAAAATTCATTACAAGCCTCAACATCATTTTTATCCCTACTACCTTATCTGAGGCATTGTCAAAAAGAGAATAGAGAAATGCCATGAAAGAGGAGATGGCTGGTCTAGAAAAGAATCAAACTTGGGAGATTGTGGATAGACCAAAGGGGAAGAACATAGTGGGATTATTACACCTAAGTATAAGGCTGATGGATCACTTGAGAGATATAAAGCAAGGGTGGTGGCTAAGGGATATACTCAAACTTATGGTGTAGACTATCAGGAGACATTTGCACCTGTGGCAAAAATGAACACTATTAAGATTCTACTATCCCTAGCAGCACATTTTGATTAGCAGCTTTTACAATACGATGTAAAGAATGCATTTCTTCATGGAGACTTAGATTAAAAAATTTACATGGATATCCCTCTAGGATTTGAAAAAGAAACTGGGGATAAAGTTTGCAAGTTGAAGAAAGCCCTTTATGGACTAAAACAATCACCAAGAGCATGGATTAGAATGTTTAACAAAGTTATGAAAACATCTAGATACCAACAGAGTCAAGGTGATCATACTCTTTTCATAAAGCACTCGTCTGCATACGGTTTTCGATGACATCATTGTAACTGGAAATGATGAAAAGGAAAAACTAGAACTAAAACAATGACTAGTCAAGGAATTCGAGATAAAGGAACTTGGGAGACTAAAGTACTTTCTAGGTATTGAGGTGGCATACTCCAAAAAGGGGATTTTCATGTCCCAGCAAAAATATGTGGTTGATTTATTAAAAGAGATAGGGAAAATTGGATGTAAGTCGATATCTACACCAATAGAAGCTAATCAAAACCTCGAAAAAGCAAAAGAAGAACCTCCTGTGGATAGGAAAATGTATCAAAGGATTGTAGGGAGGCTCATCCACCTTGCGCATACTCGACCAAACATAGCATACTCTGCAAGTGTAATTAGTCAATTCACGCATGATCAGAGGGAGTAACATCTACAAGCCACTTATAGAGTGTTACAATATTTGAAAGGAAATCCAGGAAAAGAAATCCTGTTCAAAAGACAAAACGATCTTGCCATTGAAGTCTACATCGATGCAAATTATAGAGGATCTATAGTGGATAGACGATCAACTACTAGATATTGTACGTTTCTTGGAAGTAATCTTATAACATGGAGAAGTAAAAAGTAGAACGTTGTAGCTAGATCATCTGCTAAATCAAAATTTAGAGCAATTGCTCAAGGTTTGTTTGAGATGCTATGGCTAAAGATTATCCTAAACCACTTAAGAGTCAAGTGGGAAGGTCCTATGAAACTCTACTATGATAACAAGTCTGCTATCAACATTGCTTATAATCCTATACAACATGATAGGACTAAGCATATCGAGATTGACGGGCATTTCATCAAAGAGAAATTGGAACAGGGACTAGTATGTCTATCTTATGCTCTAACAGGGTACCAACTCGCTGACGTTCTTACCAAAGGGTTGAACAACTCCAACTTTCATGATAATATTTGCAACTGGGAATGAAAGATATCTCTTCCTCAGCTTGAAGGGGAGTGTCAAGATGTATATTAGCTATAAACACTATTATTATTTGATAGATATTATGGCTGTTAATGATATCCCTTGATTTGAGGGATTTTAGTTAAGATTTTATCTATTTCAAGATTAGTTAGTTTCCTATTCTATATCTAAAACTTACTATATATTTTTTGATGTATTGAAACCCTAAGAGAGTAAGAGAGAAATAAAGAATTTTTCCTCTCAATCTTCTTCAACATTATTCAATTAAGTTCTTAGCCCATACTTGTAAAAAGAACGAATAGTTCATTAGTCATCTTGTGTGTATACTCCGTAACAAAATAGGGTACCAGAGAAGAAAAATGGTCATCTCCTTGTGAACCGAAATACCACTACCATCCCTACCAACTTATTTGAGGCTTTATCCAATGAAAAATGGAAACAATCTATAAAAGTGGATACAGAGGCATTGAGGAAAAGATAAAACTTAGGAATTAATTACCTATAGGAAAGAAATCAATGGGTTGTATGTGGGTACATATAATGAAATATAATGCAGATCGGTCAATTAAGAAATACAAGGCACAGTTGGTAACAAAAGGTTATATTTATGATTATGACTAGAATATTATTGTCATTAGCAGCTAATTATGGTTGAGAACTATAACAGTTTGATGTTGAAAATGCATTCTTACATGGAGAACTAGAAGAAGAGATTTACATGGAAGTTTCTGATAGGGCAATAAGATGAACAGCGAAAGAATAACTAGAAAGAGAGATTTGTATTTGTATTAATGACAATGAACGAAGACAATGACACTAGCAGATTTTCAGAAGTCTGCCTTACTCCTCAATACCAATCATTTCGTCATTTTTCTCTACTCCTATTCTATCTTTCTCACTCATTATATATGGTTTATTACGTAACAACTTTTGCCAGCATGGCATAACAAACTTGACACTGCAATAACAAACTTCACAGACCACAAAGGTCACGATGATAACCAGCATCCTTCTACTTTATTCCTGCGTGCCAAGATTCCTTCACTACCTGCCAAAGCTATTGGACCTTGCTCATGGGAAACTCCTGGACCTCTTCCTCTTATAGACAAAACGAATTGTTGGTCTTGCTGCTGGCCCATCAATACCCCCCTCTTCAACATTCACCTTGTCCTCAAGGTGGAAGTTTGGAAAAACCTCCTTGACTAATTGGATGGGTTCCCAAGTGGCTTCAAATGGTGGTAAATTTTTCCATTTGATCAGCAGCTCCAAATCAGCCCCCTAGCCACGTGCATCCATGATCTCTTCGGGTTCCACAACCCACTCCATATCTGCAGATAACACCGAAGGTAAGGGCTAGACCTAATCAATTTGCCCAACAGCCTTCTTGAGCTGTGCAATATGAAATACTGGGTGAATGTTTGTAGCATCTGGTAATTGAAACTTATAAGCCACTGCACCGATTCGCTGGATGACTGGAAAAAGACCAAAGTATCGTGGTGCCAGCTTCTCGTTAGGCCAGGAGGCTAGGGAACTCTGTCTATAGGGACGACGCTTTAAATAGACGGAATCGCCAACAGCAAAATGTACCTCACGTCTATGCTTGTCCGCTGCTTCTTTCATGCGATTTTGCGCCACCACCAATTGATCCTTCAGCTCGTCTAACATCAAATTCCTTTGTAATAACTGGTCCTCCAATGTGGAATTATCGGTGTCATTGTGACCATAACGAACTAGAGTGGGGGGATCTCGTCCGTAAATAATCTTGAAGGAAGTCATTCTTGTAGCTGTGTGATATGATGTATTGTAGGAGTTTTCAGCCCAGGAGAGCCATTTAGACCACTGACGAGGCTGTTGGCTAGTAAAGCATCTCAAATAAGTTTCAAGGCAGCGGTTAACCACTTCACTTTGCCCATCGGTTTGTGGATGATAGGCGGTACTTCTCTTCAACGATGTGTGCTGTAAACAGAACAACTCAGCCCAGAAATTACTCATAAAGATCCTATCTCGATTTGTAACAATACTCCTCGGAAACCCATGCAACTTAACCACACAACTAATAAACTCATCAGCAACCATTTTAGTTGTATAGGGGTGTTTCAAAGGAATGAAATGAGCATATTTGCTTAGCCGATCCACGATAACCAGAATAGAGTCAAAACCATGAGACTTGGGTAAGCCATCGATGAAATCCATATTAATATCCTCCCAAATTGCCTGAGGAATAGGGAGAGGCTGCAATAACCCTGCTGGAGATAAAGTTTGATACTTGCTTTGTTGACGTATGGGACATTCCTCCACAAACCTCTTGATGGCAGCACGCATTCCCCGCCAAAACAACTCACTCGAAATGCGTTTATATGTTCGAAGAAACCCACCATGTCCAGCCATTGGGCTACAATGAAATTCTCAAAGAATTTGTGGAATAAGGGTAGAAGTTGGAGGAAACACTAACTTGCCATTGTAATACAAGATGCCTTGGTTCACTGTCCAACCAGGTTTGGAAGTTGGGTCATTTTCCAAGGATTGTTTCACAGTATTGATGTAAGCATCGGTAGCTATTTCTTGGTATAGCTGCAGCCAATCGATCCAGGAGGGGATAGAAAGAGCCAACAATTTGGGCTGATGGGGAATACGAGATAAAGCATCCGCTACTTTGTTGTCTGGTCCGGGACGGTATTGAACTTCAAAATCATATCCCATAATCTTGGTCAACCAACGCTGATATTCAGTAGCCACCATACGCTGCTCTAGCAAGTAGCGCAAAGATTTTTGGTCTGTTCTTACAATAAAATGCCTCCCCAAGAGATAATGCCTCCACTTTTGTATAGCCAACACAATGGCCATCAACTCACGCTCATAGACTAACTTGTAACGAGCTCTCCCCTGCAATGCATGACTAAAAAACGCAACAGGTTTGCCTCGCTGTGACAAAACTGCCCCGAGACCAAATCCTGACGCATCCGTCTCAACCACAAATGCTTCCGTAAAATCTAGAAGTGTTAGAACAGGTACGGACTGCATAGCCCATTTCAGTTTTTGAACAGCTGCAGTAGCCTCTTCATTCCAGGAAAAAGAGTCCTTTTTTAAAAGGCTGGTGAGTGGTGCTGCAATTTTCCCGTAATCCTTCACGAACCGACGGTAATAACCCGTCAATCCCAAGAACCCACGTAGTTCTTTCGGAGTAGTTGGTAAAGGCAAGTCTTTCATAATTCGGACCTTATTAGGATCTGCCGCAACTCCCTTATCTGATATGATGTGGCCTAGGCACTCCACCTCCGATTGACAAAACCAACATTTCTTGGCATTTGCATACAAATCATGTTCTCGCAGCAAAGTCAACACATTCTATAAGTGTCCCACATGTTCATCTCGAGAACGATTGTAAATGAGAATGTCATCAAACAATATAAGCACATACCGCCGCAATAGCGCCCGAAAGATGTTGTTCATTAAAGCTTGGAATGTCGCTGGCACGTTGGTTAAGCCGCATGGCATTACCAAGAACTCGTAGTAGCCCTCGTGAGTTTGGAAAGTGGACATCTTCTGACTTGACTCGAATTTGGTGATAACCCAATTTGAGATCAAGCTTGGTAAATATCTTGGCGCCATGTAATTCATCTAACAATTCATCAATGTTAGGTATGGGGAAACGATCCGAAACTGTGACACGATTAAGTGCCCTATAATCCACACAAAACCTCTAACTCCCATCTTTTTTACGGACCAATAGCACGGGGCTGGAGAAAGGACTAACACTTGGGCGAATAATTCCGACAGAAAGCATCTCCGCGACCAACTTTTCTATCTCTGTTTTTTGAAATTGCGGGTAGCGATACGGCCTGACATTTAAAGGACTCGACCCATCCTTAAGCACAATAGCATGTTCATTTCCTCTTATTGGAGGCAACCCGGAAGGAGTGTCAAACACAGCCGCAAATTTTGCCAACAAGTTTTGTATCACCGGATACTCATAGTTACCAGCATGCTGGTCGTGGACAGAAATGTGCATTAATTCTAGCATCAGCCCTGACTTCTCTTGTTGCAGTTCCTTGGCTAATGTTTTCAAAGACACCATAGCCTTCGTGAGGCTTGGATCGCCCTTTAACTGAATGGTTTGACCATTTATGTCAAATGTCATTGTTAATTTTTTCCAATCATCACGTGTTTCTCCCAGAGTCGCGAGCCATTTCAAACCCAGGATTATATCTGTACCTCCCAAAGGTAAAGGAAGGAAGTCCTCTACTATTGTAAGCTCCTGCAACTTGAGCACCACACCTTTACACACTTCCATTCCCTTCAATTGCTTCCCCGACCCAATTATCACGCCATAGTGCGAAGTTTCCTGGATTGGTATCTGAAGAGAGTTTACCAACCCTGACGAAATAAAATTGTGGGTAGCCCCACAATCGATGAGCACCACAACTTCTAACCCATGGACCTCCCCTTTCATCTTCAAAGTTCTTGGTTCCAACAATCCAACTACCGAGTTTAATGACAGTTCCACACTATTTAGGGATTCTTCTACTCCAGTAGTCACTGCCTCTTCCTCCTCCGGCACTTCACCCTCTTCTGTTTCACTCACCAATATCACATTAAGTTCTTTTTGCGGGCAACGGTGGCCGAAATGCCTCTTCTCATTGCAATGGAAACATAATCCTTGCGCCCTCTTGGTGTGAGCCTCAACTGGCGTGAGTTTACGAAATTTAGGGGCTGTAGGGTTGAATGTGTTTTGGTGTTTGGTTTGTACGTAAGGCTGATTGGGGATTCTAGGTTTGCTGGTTTGGTTAGGGGCTGGGTATTATTGTTGAGTGGATGGTATGGTTTGTTGGGGGTCCAAGTAATGGTTTTATTGTCGGATTTGTAGTGGATTGAAGGGGGTTCTTTGTGGGCTTTGGGGCAGTGGGTAATACCCAATATTTGATTCTTCCTCTCTATCCGGCCTGTAGTCTCAATCGTCTCCTTCAAGGAAAGAGGATTCAATACCAACAACTCAGCTTTTTCTCCTGCAAGCCATTGACAAATACAACAGCCATTGTCTCATCATCCATCATGCCCACGGACGCCGCCAAATATTCGAACTGAGATCGGTATTCTGCCACCGAACCTATTTGCTTGACTGCAAAAAATCGATTTAACAGTGTCCCATCGTGTAGTCCCGCAAACCTCTGCAATATCTGGAACTTGAGTTCTTCCCAAGAAGAGAAAGACTTGTTACGCTCTTCAAATCGTAACCAAGTTTGTGCCTCGCCTTCAAAACATACTCCAACAGCCTCTAGTTTATCAACTTCTGTCAAACGATTGATGGAGAAATACCTCTCCGGTCAAAAAATCCAAGAGTCCGCTCCTTCACCATCAAATACTGGCAGTTCCAACTTTCGGGGGTATTTATCCCTTACCAATACTTTTTCTGCAATAGTTACGGTGGGGTGGGTATTTTGATTGAATGGTTTGGGTTCTTGCTCAAGGGGTTGGGTTTCTGGTTCGTTGGTGTTGTTGTTGGGTGTTTGAGATCCTGTGATGCTTGATTCTCCGATATTGAGGGACTGTTTGGTTTGGTTATGCAGAATGAGTTGTATATTGGATTGGGACTCTGTGAGTTGGGTGAGAAGCAGAGTCATATTAGCACTTATGCCTTTGACACCATCTTCCAATTGATCGACTCTTGTTTCCATACGTGTTTTGGGATGAGAAGATTCCATGGTGGTATAAGCAGCTCTTCACAGGTGGAACGTAAGGCTCTGATACCAAATTGATAGGGCAATAAGATAAACAGCGAAAGAATAACTAGAAAGAGAGATTTGTATTTGTATTAATGACAATGAAAGAAGACAATGACACCAGCAGATTTTCAAAAGTCTGGCTTACTCCTCAATACCAATCATTTTGTCATTTTTCTCTACCCCTATTCTATCTTTCTCACTCATTATATATGGTCTATTACGTAACAACTTTTGCCAGCATAGCATAACAAACTTGACACTGCAATAACGAACTTCACAGACCACAAAGGTCATGATGATAACCAGCATCCTTCTACTTTCTTCCTGCGTTCCAAGATTCCTTCACTGCCTGCCATAGCTATTAGACCTTGCTCGTGGGAAACTCCTGCACCTCTTCCTCTTATAGACAAAACGAATTGCTGGTCTTGCTGCTGGCCCATCAGTTTCACCAGGTTATGAGAAAATTTTGGCTGGTCATACAGTGTGTAAGTTGAATACACCGAATGGCCTTAAGCAATCACCTCGAGTATGGTTCAGAAGATTTGCTAGAGTTATATTGGCTATGGGATATAAAAAAAGTCAAGAAGATCATACAATGTTTATTAAACACTCTCCTTAAAAGGGAGTTACAATTCTTCTATGGGAGATGATGATAAAGAGAAACAATTGTTAAGTCAATGGTTAGCTAAGGAGTTTGAGATTAAGGTATTAGGAAGGATGAAGTACTTCCTTGGAAATGAAGTTGCACATTCTAGGCAAGTAATCTTTGTCTCGCAACAAAAGTATGTTACAGATCTTAAGAAAATAGGCAAAACAACATGCAAACCTACAAGCACTCATTATTGATCAAAATCTTAAGATTGGAAAAGTAGAGGAGCACGTTGTAGTAGGCAAAAAGATGTATCAACACCTAGTTAGAAGATTAATTTATTTGTCTCATCCAAGACCAAATATAACATATATAGTGAGTGAAATTAGTTAATTATGCATAGTCCGAGAGAAGTTCATCTACAAACAATTCAAAAAGTACTTCATTGTCTTAAGAGGAATTCCAAAAAAGAGTATTTCGTAAAAAAAAAAAATGGAGGTTTGATTCTTCAGGCACACACTAACCCTGATTATGTTGGATCTATTGTTGATAGAAGATCATCTTCTGGATATTACGCTTTTCTCGGTGGGAATCTTGTGATTTGGAGAAGCAAAAAACAAGGTATAATGGCTCGGTCAAGTCTAGAGCTGCTCCGAATGATAGCTACTTGAGTTGAAAATTATTATTAAAGATTTGACGATTAAATGGGACGACACTCTAAGACTATACTGCAACAACAAATCAACAATCAACATATCTCACAACCCAGTTTAACTGATCAAACGAAGCATATTGAAATGGATAGGCAGTTTATCAAGAAAAAGTTAGAGAATGGATTAATTTGTACACCTTATATGTCTACTCATGGTCAATTGGTTGTCATTATCACTAAAGGTTTGAGCAACTCAATTTTTCAAACAATGGTATCCAAGTTGGGAATGGAGAATACCTATTCACCAACTTAAAGGGGAGTGTGGCAAAATCATGTATATTGATTGATTGATTGCACTTGATTAAATTTTATATTATATTAGAATATCCCATAAATCATGATAAGAAAGTATCCCATAAATTATGGGATTAGATATTACATCAGAATATCTCATAAATCATGAGAATAGAATCATTAGTTTCCATTTATAGGTACTAAAATTTTATATATAAGATAAGCCAGTTGTGAACAATTTAATATACCATTCATATTCAAATTCTAATATCACAAAACCATGTTTTTCATTAAATACTTCAAGTCCCCATCAAAATTTAAATAAAAAAAAAAGACAATGAAGCATAAGATTCGACACCAAAATGTTACATGCAGTATTAGAAGTTTTGCATGCTTTATCCATTATTTAGAGTCTTCTTTACTTTTCCTCCTTACAATTGTCAGTATCATTTTGTCCAACAACATCGTTGGAAGTCATGAAAACTCATAGAGGTAACTTATTTAAAAAATCATGAATCAATTTCAACTTATCATTATCATGAAAATCAACAATAAGGGAACATTTTTCATTCACACAAAAATGCATAGAAATTATTTACAAATGATAAAGCAAACCTCTGTCTTCATTCCAAGAACCAATGATGCTATTGCAGCTATGATCAATATGATGAGAGTTAAATCTTGCCATGCTTCCCAAAGGAACCTCTGCAAAACAAATCAGACAGTTACCAAAGCACATCTAATAACAAAGGAAACATAAAGACAAAAATCGTGTGTTAATATACCAAGAAATTGCGTCCTTTTTTCTGAGGATACGTGTTAGATCCAAAGGTATTCCTTCGCTTTGATATATCATCTTCATCTCCATTAATTCCAGTTTTCAGGTTTGTTTTCAACATATTTGCTAATCCTTTAACCTGAAGGAGAAAGAGATCATTAACATGTAAGGGGTTTCTCTAGCCAGAAAAGTTGAAACAAAGGAAAGCTTCAAATTTGACTTACACCCCCATATTCTTGTAAAGCAGAAAAATTGTGATCCCTGGTCACTGATGCAAGTTGCTCTAAACCAATTTCATAATCAGCAGTAACTTTGGGGGGAATTAATGTAGAACCTAAAATTTAAATTGCCAAAAGAATATATGTTAATGGGTTAAAACAAAGAAAGTAAAAGAATCATGATATAAAAGTAATGAACACATCCTTTTGAGGCTGGTAACTTGGTCATTTATTCAACAAAACAGTTATGTTCCCATACCTATTAAACCATTTAAGCTTAAGGGCAAGGCTGCCTAACTGAACTCTACAATAACATTTACGAGACTATGAGATAATCCTAAAAATTTTCTAAACCCTCACTTCAAAGAATAACGTCAACAATGACATAGAATGTTGACATAAACCTTCAATTGGTCCACAATTGAATGAATTCTCAACAAAATCATACACTTCAAAGATTAAGGGAGAATACATATACTTTGGTTCACTTTCGTAGTTAACAGCTTAATAATTTTATAATTAGACAATTACAAGATGATCACTACAATCAAAGCTCTCACATAAGAATCACAACCATTTTTTAAGCAATTCAAGAAACATTAGTAAAGTTTAATTATATACGTTATGGGAACGATAGATTTGAATAGGTTTATCTGTAATTACGTCACAACATTAGGGCATTCAAGTTCTTCATATACTACAGTCTATTATATTGTTAAAAAAAACATGAAGTAGATTGGTCCTAAAATGTCAAAACATTGAAGAATAAAAATATCTACAACAAAAAGCAAGAATGAAATTAAGTAAATAGTCCATCTTCCTAAAATTTACGAATTCAAATTATAGCAATAAATAGTTGCTTATTTTATCTATGGCATTCATGTAAAGATATACACTGGTGTTAAACCTTGTTAGGGCTCCTACAATCCATACTTAAGAAAGTAACTCCAACAAAATTTATTCAACTATCTTGGATCATGTATATAGATTAAATACAAGTAAAATTATAATGTAAAATCAAGATCGTCTTTGAGAATTAAAAGGATCATAAGATACCTGTTTGTCGTTCGCCAGCCAATTTGAAACGCAATGCTGCCTAAGACACCAAGTAATTATAATTTAAAAGTCAATAGAAGTATAAATTAAACTCTAGTGTTCCTTGTTTAACTGTTTGTCAATATAGCATTACTCTAAAAACTTGAGCATGGGCCCTAATCATTCGTCTTCTCTGCTCTTTTTCTTCTTCCTTTTTCAAGTCCAAAGTGTAACGAAATCGACGAGAAGCGTTTAACACGAGTGCTGCTTGCTGTATTAGGACAACACACCAAAGTTCAAACTTCAAAATCACATATTACATATCTTTGTTTTTCTCACCAAAACATAATTGAGAAACACAGTGTCTAGACGTTACACATTTGAAACAAGTACTACTAGATCTTCAAGCCTATTTGATTGAATGAAACATTTGCCCAAAACGAAAAAAGGACCAAGGCATATAGTTTGCAATGCAATGGAGAACTTATTTGAATATAATGTGAAGCTGCTATTAGTTAAGAGATATCATGACATTATCGTAAATCTTTTTAACCTAAAATTGCACTCAGAAGATCTATCAAGTAATAGCAAATAAAATACACATATAAACACAACATTGCCGTGAAATTAAAAGTGGCTTGTCGAGTATACTGCTATACATAATAAATTAAATTACCCTCCAACGCCTAAGAGTCTCAAGAGGAGCATGCTTGGTGTGAGCAATGTCAAAGGGATCAGATTCATCAACTTTGTCCTGCTCCTCCTCATCCAGCTCCACCGCCTTGGTGCCTGCTTCCACGTCCTTATGTTCCCCACCCAACAATTCATTGAAAGACCTGCAACTCATTTTCTGCATTTCCTTCCCCAAAAAAAACAAAATGATCACTGATGAGAAAAAGTCCCAAAAGATATTTAGAGCATCACGGGATGATATAGAAATATATAATAGTAAAAAGAAAAGGACAAACAAACCGAAACAGAAACAGCAAATGACAATAATATTCTGCTTCTGAGTTCAGTACAAGGTGCTGGCGGTGAAAAGATTTATTATTAACAAAATCCTTATCTTAGGGTTTCAAGCAGCGCCGAAACAAAACTTACCAAACCACCCTGAGATACGGCGGATTACCAGTCGTAAATTGGGGGAAGGAGTGTGAGTGAGAGACAGCCAATCGAAAGAAAAAGCGTTTTAGGTGTGGTTTCGGAATACATCAACAATTATGAGCCACGGCCTAACACGAAGTTTCCGCGAAATTTCCCGCCACTTTGAGACAACGATATTTTGACTCGATGCGTCCTAACAGTACGTCTGACTTATTCACAGTGTACTTTTTCTATACACTGATAACACAATTTTATTTTAAGAATGTTTAATTATGTATAAATTGTTTTCCTTCCGAAATTACAAAAGCTTTATTTAGTTGAGAGGTTAAGAATAAAATGAAATGGAACATAATATCCTTCTATTATTTAAAAAGAAGTTTTATATAAAATGGAATGGAATAAAATAAGATAGAAGCGGAGGGTTTCATGTTACGTTTCATTCCATCCTAAACAGTAAAAATAAGAAATCTCCTATTTACGAGATTTAGGATAGAACGTAAATTAATAAATACAAACTACCTAATATGTATTCAATAATTTTTCATAATATCAACTGTGACCAAGTCATAAAACTATATTAAATAGAATTAATATATTAAATAGAATAGAATAATATTTAACATAATAAATTTTATTAAATAATTAATAAT
>JAOTAY010000004.1:22183505-22199347 GCA_025629805.1 Erythroxylum baracoense
CTAATGGAAGATTAAACCTTCCTCTTTCTTTTTCCTTCTTGTTAAACTCTCAAAAACACCTTTCTAAAGTAAAGAAAGATGAAACCCTAACCTCTTCTTCTTCTCTTCTTCTCTTCTTCTCTCAACCGAAACTCTCCCTTTCTTTTCTTTGTAAAATGCGTTGACTTCTTTCAAATACGACAAAACCAAGTTTTTCTTTCTTTCTTCCTTTTTCAAGAAGCTAAAAATGACCTAAATACCCCTCCTTATAAGCCTTAACCTTTAACAACTTAAGTGATCTTCCCAAATTGTCCTTAAATAATCTTGCTCTTTTAATTTAACTAACATCATAAAATTCTCTAACTTAATCTTAATTTCTCCCTTTTTTTTCCATCAATCTAAGAAATAAACTCCTACACCCATAGACATTCTAATTAAATCCTAACCAAAATGAATTAATCAAACTCAACCTCAAAATAAACTGAACACATGCTTATTTAGTAAGAAAAGGAATCAGGGCCCAACATTAATTATGAAAACTCGACTTCCAATTTCCACTTAATATGTTTTTAGTTCTTAACCTAAATGTCCATAGTTTCTTGATCAGTAACACTAAAATGATGCAAAGTTTGACCATTCTATGATGTCCATTCAGTTCAGAAATCACATCAATAAATAAGACAATAGATTTGTAACCCAATCATGCATTCAACTAAATAGCTACATTAATTCTTAAGAAAATAGATCAGCCCATCACGGATATCACAACATTCATCATCATTAGATACTTTAATCACATATTACTGTCAACAAAAGTATTAAAGTAATAATAAAACAGTGAATACTAAATGGATATCAAAAGAAAACAAATAACAGTGGGCCAAACTAATAAGAGTATAAGTCAGTTAATAATAGACAGTAAAATGAAAGAAACAAAGCAACAAATAAGAATCATAATAGGAAAACAAATTAATGGGTGAAGAATTATGGAGATCTCCAGCTCCTCTTAAGCTTCTAGCTTTGGCTCTTACCTTCTACTTCAACTTCTCACCTAGACAAATGTTCACTTAGGTCGAATGAGATTCAACTCTGGCTCTCGCTTTCGGCCTCTCCCAAGCTTCCACCTCTCTGCTGTTTTGCTCTTCTTCCCGACTCACTATGTTTCCCTTCTCTGTTTCTCTTTTCTCTCTCTATCTCTCTATTACACTTGAATATGTTTCCATCCCTTGGTATTGTGTGAGTGAATGGAACAGTGTCCTTATGGTGAAAGATTGCCGCCACCCCTCCTCAACATTCCTTTAATCAACTGTCTTTAGGTCTAGGTTTTATGCTTGATCGTCTGAAGCTGCCACGTGTTAAACCTACGAATAAAAATTAAGGCATTTCACAGGTGCGAAGTAAGTCATGGGTGTGACTTATATGTCATGCCTGTGCATGTTAAATATAATGCATAGTTGTGACTTAAATGTCATAATCATGACATGTTAAATACTATGCACAGTGCTGTATTGATGAAAAAAAACTGGTGAAACATGACTGTATGAGAAAAACATTAAGCATACATGGTGATAAAGAGAATCGTGGAGTAAGCAGCTGGAAAAATGAGAGAATAATAGCTGGTGTTTCATGCAATTAACGTGGATGATTAAACATATATATTAATGCATGTTGCTTGGAGTATGACTGTGTGTGTATGGCTGTGAGAATGAAATTAACGTGAAGCATGCATGGTAAGATGAGAGCATTGCAGCTGGAAAAATGAACATGTGTGTGTGTATGGTATTAACGTGTGTGCGTATTTAAACTGTGTGTGTATGTAATTAACGTGAGTGTGTGTGTAGAATTAATGTGTTTGTCTTTATGGAATTAAGTGGAATTAATGTGTGTGACATGCAATTAATGTGTCACACCCATTTTCATGCAAAATTCTCCTAATTTCCATGCAACATTCACAAGATAATCAAATTAACATTCATGCAATATTCAAACCATTTTCACTCAATTCATCTCACAATAGGATCAAAACACAAGGATTTTATAACCAAAATCAAGATGTAAAGGTGATTAAGAACAATAGAAAGGTTTTGGTTAAATTCGATTAACAGAATAAAGGAAAACTAAAATATTGAAATTAAATCAATTCAAATAACACAAAAGTGGTAGAATTGACAAATGAGTTTCAAATCTAGTTCTCAATTCAATCTCAACCTTCACATGAGTGAGCACAATTAATGGTCATGTTATTCTCGTACCTCTCTTTGAAACTATTAATTATAGATTAACAATAAGCTTTGTTAACCCCATTTTTCCATTAGGTCTTATCTAATCAAAATAAGCTCTTTAATTAGGTCTAGCTATCAGATAACCTAAAATAAGCTCTTTAAATATAGGAAAATATGTTAATCTAGGTAACAACTATACAAGCTCTAGTTATTTAACCTATTATATGTTATCCTTAATAATGCATAACCATTAGCTTACAACAAGTGAATCAGCGTTACAATAATTACATATTGCAGTCTAGATTCTGACAATGGGTTCAAACATGAATAATCTATTTAAGAGTGAGAACATTAATCATTCTCACATGAATCCCAAAACATTAAACAAAGAATAATACAATCAATTCCAAAAGAGAGTGAGAACAACACTACTAGACTACAAAATGCCCAAACATATTCTTCAGCTTCAATATCCCCTTTGAATTGAAAGGATGAAGTTTAGCTCCTCAAAGCTCTTAAAGAGGTAAAAAATTTGCCCCCTTTTATGTCTCTCAACTGTTCCTTCCTTTCTTTAGTAGCTTAAATATCCTTTTATAGTAAAAATTAGGTTCTACAAGATATATGGCCAGTTACACAGGTGTGTAGCTGATAGTATGTGTCAGTTTTACCCCAATTTGCAAATATACAAGGTTCTGATGAGCTACATGATCACTTACACGGCCGTGTATTATAGGTATGAAAAAAAATTTCTCATTGAATGACTTGAATTTTATTAATATTAAAAATGAATTATAAAATTCTTTTGTAGTCCACACATACTAGGTTGCAGGAGAGGTTGAAATTGTATCTTTGAAATCCTACATGCTTCTAGAGAGTTACATGGTCTTATACACGGTTGTATAGGATGTAAGAACTTCATTTCTTTCATTTTTTTGTCCCATCTTCATACTAATCCATCTCCTTCTTGTTGCATAATAAGGAAAATAAGATTAAACATTAATAGGACAACTCCAAAGATATGCTTTTAGCTCATTTTACTTCTTGGTTTTCCATCTTGTACCTAAAACAAAATATAAACCAAAATAGGTATCTTAAGCACATCATAACGTTAATCACTAAGTATTAGGGAGTAAATATATAGTCAATCAAGCACTCATTAAGTTCTCCAACACTTAGCTTTTGATTATCATTGGGCAACAAACAAATCAAAATCATAATCTAAAACACTTCTTCCTTTTCCATATTTCCTAAGAATAGATAATGATAAGAAAAAAATCACTTGCAAAACCATAGCAAGAATTAAACATTCAATGTTTTTACTCATAATCAATCAACAATCACTCCCTTTAAAAGCTGAGCAATCTAGGGGTACAATTTGACAAGATGTGCTTAAAAATAAGATAGATCTATAGGTAACATTCCATGACTTTGCATATCATTTCGATTCTCCACCATTAAAGATTCACGTACATAATCATGAATCAAAGGAATTTTTAAGGTTGTAATGGGGTCCAAAGGTTAAGCTAAGAAGTATTTGGATAATTTATTTCAAAAGCCATCAAATCTAGTGAAGCAATAAAAACACTTAATGGAGTATTTGGTGCAAAAATTGACATCCACTCAAGAGTGGGTACCATCAGTTATGATGAATGCAAAAACTATGTTCACAGCTTAGATTCAATCCTTCACGTTATAAATCACATAAAGCATAATGAATTAGAAGGAATCACTTATAAAAATTAATGATATACAATACATTATGACCATAAAGAGTGATCCTTTATAACAAATTCTCCCTCATTTATATCATAATCAATTTACCCATTTCATACAACTTTCAGAGGAAATATTAACATGAATTAATTTGTAAAAAAAGATTTTCCTCCCTGAAAACTTTCTTTTAATTTTTATTGCATTTTTAAAAGAAAAAATTGAAAATACTTCAACAATGGAAATCATTGATAAAAGATATAATTTCAATCCATCAATTATAACCAACTTGTATATATCCACACCCCCTACACTTATGCTCTTGTGTATCCACAAACATCAATAATCTCAAATGTTGCTCTAGTTTTAAGGCTTATGTAAGACATTTGATTAGGTTAAAGGCTCATAATGTGATTAGAACAAAAATAAAAGGCTAATAAAGCTCAAGGGGCTTAAAAAAGGAAAAACCATATCATTAGATAGGTTGTTTGGCTAATGTAACTCATAAAACAAATGTAACTCATAGTTCTTGGAGTTGGAGGAAACTTATTCAGGTTAGGAATATTATTGGGAACCATTTCAGATTTAAGATAGGAAATGGAATTTCTACTTTCTTATGGTATGATCCTTGGCACCCTAGAGGTATCCTCAAGGATCTCTCTACACCTAGAGCTATCAATGGTTCAGAATTTCCAATGAATGCAAAAGTAGTTGATGTTATCAGAGACAATATGTGGTGCTGGCAAGGAGCTATAATTGAGACAATTCGCATGCTCGAGCCTTTATTATACCAACCTGATCGGTCCCAATCTGATAGATTAGAATGGACTATAAGCCCCTAAAACGTTTACACAAATGCTTCAGCATATACTTTGATGAGACCTCCTTTTCTGAAAGTATCTTGGCATAAATTAGTGTGGCGTAAAGGCTCCAGGCCAAGGTTTGCCTTTATCTTGTGGCTTGCTTTCCTTAATAAACTTCAGCCAAGGGATCAGCTCCTTTATACTTATATTCCTAATCACTGCTCCTTGTGCTACTCAGATAATGAATCTACAAACCACCTTTTCTTTGAATGCTCCTTCTCAAAATCAGTGTGGCTACACTACCTCAGCCACTTTCAGATAAACATTCCCAACCTGTTAAATCTCCCTTCCATTCTATTTTTGTTTAACCATCCTCAAAGCCACATAAACATTAACCTCAACATTTTTATCATTCTTCTTTCTGTTATTGTGTACAACTTCTGGTTCGAGAGAAACCTTATAACTTTTAAAATTATAGCCATAGAAGTGGGGTAAATTAATACTAAATTGATCTTCCAAGTAATGGAGCAACTCATCTAGGTAAATAGAGGGTTCTGGCTTGTTATCTTGTTTCTTCTAATTTTTATTTTAAAGATTCAAGAAAATGAAACGATACTAACCCTCTCTGTCAAAAAGAGAGGCATAAGATGCTGTAATGGCTGAACCTACAAAAATTCTGAAGATTGTACATGACATCCAAAGCTACAAGGTTGGTTCCAAGGTAAAGGAGCTTGAGGGTAAAGCTAACTTCAGTGAAGGATGGTTTCAAATGAATGATATCAGAAATATTAGAAAGAGATGCTACAAGAATGCAGTGAACATACTGATAGTTTCGGGAAATGAAGTCTACTCAAACCTGTATATGTGAAATGACAATACTAGGATGTTTTGTATATGGCTTCTGCAGTTTCATTTCATGTGTATTGCACTGTGAGCATGTATTTACTTTAGTCTATAACTTTCAGCAAAGCTGTTTCAGGTGGGTTGATTTTGTTTTTGGTTTAGTATGAGATCTATTTTTTAGACAATCTCTACCTATGTATATAAACCCTTAATTCTTATTTAATTATACAAATGATTTCTAAAAATGTTTTCTCAAATAGAAAATCAAATCAAAGCCGAGATGCACTTATCATGAAGGTCACAGGTGATAAAAGATAATGAGACTGATATAGATGTGTCAGTCTAAAACGGCTTAAAATCTCACTGGCTTATATCTACCCACTAATCACTACTCTTCTAAAGTTAATGTACATTGACTAATCAAAATAGTAAAAAAAAGACCCAATTTTCATGAATTTTTCTAGTTAGTTATACTCTCTAATTATAACTATATAGTATCAGAAGCAACAAAAAAGAGAAAATGTTTTTAACTTAAAATACATAAGAAACAAATGGACTTAAAATCACACATGATAAATAAGATCCTTAACTCCATACTTAAAACTTACATTGTCCCCATATAACATTAAATGCAAGAAATGAAGCATTTAAACAAAAACAACAATTGCAAAAATGTAAAGGCAAAGGAACAAACTACCCTTGGGTTGCTTCCTAAGTAGCACCTTTGTTTATTATCATTGGCTCACCTCCATATTTTCCTCTTTAAGTGATGCCATCTGGGTCTTCAAGTATCACTGCTTTCATATTCTCCACTTGGAATTTTTATAGTATGATTTTAGGCGATGACCATTCAAATTAAACGTCTTTTCAATTTTCAAACTCTATATCCCTGCTACGTCAAATAGAAAGACATTAGAAACCATAAAAGGAATGACCTAATGAGAGCGTAACTTATTTAGGAATAATTTGAGTCTAGAAGGATAGTGAAGCACTTTCTGACTAATAACAAAGCTTTTCCTCAAAATCATCTTATCCTAGAAAGCATTGGTCTTTTATATATATATATCATTGAATTATAATAAGATTCATTTTGCATCTCTTATAGCTCTTGCAATTGTAGCTTTCTATGTACTCCCACATCATCAAAATTCATATTGTAGTGCTTGATAGCCCAATACACCTTATGTTGCAGCTCCACTAGAATGTGAAACAACTTCCTGAACACTAATCTATATAGGGACATATTAATTAGCATTTTATAGGTTAACCTATAAGCCTACAATGCATCTTCCAGCCTCAAGCTCCAATCTTTCCAATTAGATTGAATAGTTATCTCTAAGATTGACTTGATTTCTTAGTTAGCTATCTTAGCTTCGTTATTAATGGTAGGAGGTGGAAACTTTATGCATGATATGGTAATTCTTGAACAACATTTGCATCACCCTATTGCAGAAACGTGGTCCTCTGTTGCTTATATTGGATTATAGCATCCTAAACCTAAAAAGGATATTAGACTTTAAAAATTTTGCAATAATCTTAGCGTTATTAGCTTTGGTGGCTTTAGCTTCCATCTATGTGGAGACACAATCAACTACAAGTAATATATAATGAAATCCAAAAGATGAAGGAAACAATCCCATAAAATCAATACCTCTAAACATAAAAAAAATTTCAAAAAAGAATGAGAGTTTGTGTCATTTGACTTTTATAGGACAAGTTACCTAATCATTAGCACCTATCGCATGACTTTCAAAAGACATATGCATCCTTAAACAATGAAGGTCCTTATAGGTAGTCCGTTTTACCCAAAGTGTCCTCCACAACTACACGGATGATAGAAGGTCAAGATAGAAGGTGTCTTGTTTTCAGGAACTCACCTTCTTATGACTTGGTCTATGCAGTGCCTCTATAGATAACCACACATAATACTTGGCTTCACTCTTCAATTTATACCTTTAAGCATTTGACAAACGTATATGTAATTTGTTAATAATTAAAAAATTCACAATATCTGTATACTATGAAGGTGTCAAATTGGTGGAAAATAACTGCTCATTTGGAAACATTTCTCTCAAGATAACTCTTTTCAAATCAAGTGGCTGAGGTGATCAACAACCACATTTTCTGCCCCCTTCTTATCTATTATTTCCAAATCAAGCTCTTGAAGGAGAAGAATCAATCTGATTAACCTCAACTTTGTTTCTTTGTTACTAAGCAAGTACTTCAAAGTTGCATGATCAGAGTAAACAATAACCTTAACACCTAGCAAGTATGAACAAAATTTTTCTAAACCAAGCATAACATATTAAATATCTTTTTCAGTTTTGGAATAATTTCGATAGGCTGGATTGAAATATTTGGCAGCATAGTAGATGACAGGTGCAGTTTTTCCCACACTTTGTTCCATAATTGCCCCCACTCTTTTTCCAGTATAAGTAGTTCCAAAGATGTCTACTTTTACTGAACTTACCCATTTACTGTCAGAGATAGGATAAATGACTCCAATATTGAGAAGCCTAAATACTTCCTTCTTCACAACTTCCATCATTGGAGGATTCAATCTACATTGTGCTTACTTGGCGGACTTGTCATCCTCCTTAAGCAAAATGTGATGCATGCATATAGAAGGGCTTATTCCTCGCATATTTGTAATTGTCCATCTATTGGCTTTCTTATGCTCTTTTAACATATGAACCAGTTTATCTTCCTGATTAGAAGTCAAAAATGCAAACATAATAAATGGAAGAGTTTGATTATCTCCCAAATATGCACACTTTAAGTAGGTAAGGTAGTGGTTTCAACTCCAACTCCACATCAGGTACCTGCACATTACAAGGTAATAGCCTCTGGTAAGATTCAGATAACTATATGGAAGCTAGTCCATACCTTGTGGGAGAGGTTTCCAAAGAATGTAAGGTAGATTCCATCTCAGTTAACTTGTCTTCCAACTCAACATCATAAATGGCTTCTAATAAGTGTTAATTGCATAATGTTTTAGGGCTTAGTTTAATATGTATTTAAGTGTTAACTTAATCGTTTAGTATGTGTTAGGTTAAAATTGTGATAGTTTGTTAATTAATTGTGTTTAAGCGTTTTTATGGGTTAGTCAAGTCTTTGAGCTTAATAATTATGTCTTTGAGGTGTCCTGATGTGTTTGTTAACGTTTCAGGGTCAATATTAAAGAATGGAGAAGTTTTAGAGACACCCAGGTGGAAACAACAACCCACGATCATGGCACAATAGGCAATGATCGTGACAGAAGCATTGGAGTCAGCCCACGATCCTGGCCCATACGCCACAATCGTGACAAAATCAAGAACCTGGCCCATGATCATGGCCTGATTGCCACGGTCATGACAGAAGGCTCAAATGTGGCCCATGATTGTGGCCCGCGTTGGGTAGTTTCGAGGGAGTTTTTGGACCTTTCGGATCCTGAAAAAACCCTAGGGTTACCTAGAACATAAAAGGTATATAAAGAATAAGAAAAAGAAGACGAGGGAGCTTTTGCATAAGCCATTTTAGACTGAAACTCTAAAGAGAATTGTTTAGAGATTGAGAAAGAGAAAAAGGAAGAGAGAAGTGGAGAAGAAGTCGACATTGACGTACTTCTCAGATTTGGAGTTCCCCAACTTCATTGCCTCCCATCTCCGTTCAGAATCATATTTCTTGTTATTTTCCATTTTTATTATTATATAGAATTGGGAGTAACAATTTGATGATAGGATTGTGAATGTTGAGATATTCTATACTCACCTTCGGGTTTTTTATCTTTAATTCAATAAAATCTAATTGTTTATGTTTATCGGATTTATTGTGATTGCATAATTCAATAATAGACTAATAGGGTGAATTGAATGCAAAATAATTAAATTAGGCTAACGAGAATTAGGTGATTTAATAAGAACGAGAAATTAATCAAATCAATAATTGTGTGAAGAGAGATCTCATATAGGTTCCTGATAGTTTATCGGACAACATCATATCTAATTAGGGTTTTGGATAGATTGTTAATTAAGAGATTGCAATTTTCCATAATCTGATTAGGGTTTACAATTTAGGGTTAATGGTTATAACTCGAGAGAAAGTAATCAACCCTAGGATCATCTAGTACCATTAATCCAATAATTCATATTCAATTAGGTTAGCGTTAAAGATAGGTAAAAATTACCCTTTCTCTCAATTGATAGTTCCTTTAGTTGATTTTTGAGAGTGGTTACAGCTGCTACTTGTTAATATTTTCGTAATTAATTCTTAGAATTGAGTTGCATGATTGAATTAAATTCTTGCCTTAGTTTTGTTACATTTTGAATTATTACAAATTATTTTGGCTTTAGATTTTAGGATTAGATTATCCCTCCTCGTGGGATCGACAGCTTAGGTACTACGCGAACGACTCGTATGCTTGTGGATTATCGAGGTTATTAATTAGAACTTATACACATCAGAAAATCACGATCAACATCCTTTTGAGTATAACCTTTAGCTACAAGTCTGGCTTTTTACCTTTCAATATTATCTTTCGAGTCCCTTTTGGTCTTAAAGACCCATTCACAGTACACTTGCTTTGACCCTTCGGTTAACTTAACTAGTTCCTAGACTTGATTATCATCTATAGATTTTAACTCTTCTTTCATAGCATTGAACCACTTTTCATAATTATTACATTTTACGGCTTCTTTAAATGAGATTGAATCCTTATCAATGCTTAAGTCACACTCATGCTCAAGTAAATACACCACATAGTCATCTAATATAGCTGGTCTTTTCTCCCTTATAGACTTTGCAATACTATTTCTTATGTTATTACTTGATCATTTATGACTTGCACATTATTTACTGGTTCATTATTGACATTCTCTTCTTGTGGGATTGGAATATTAACTTGTTGTTCTGATATGTTGTGTGACTATGATACAACAAGAGGAATAACAACTTGAGAAGAGACATTGGGTGAAGGATTTTCCTCCTGAATCTTTTGAATATCCACCTTTTGTGGTTCCCCACTCTCACTGATTTATCCATTTTCAATGAACCTAGTATTACTAGACTCACCTATTCTTGTACCATGATTAGGACAATAAAATATGTACCCTTTGGACTTTTCTGGATAATCGATGAAGTAACCACCAATGGTTCTTGCATCAAGATTCCTTTTATGAGGATTATAAATCCTTATTTTTGCTAGGCAACCCAAACATGAATGTTCCTCAAGCTAGGTTTCCTACCTATCCACAATTCATAAGGTGTCACAGGAATTACTTTACTAGGAACCCTATTAAGTAGATATGTAGCCTGTCTTTAATGCATACATCCATAAACATAAAGGTACATTAGTGTAACTTAACATACTCCTAACCATATCTATAAGAGTACGATTATGCCTTTCAGTTATACCATTCTATTGTGGTGCACCGGGCATTGTATATTGTGCATAAATGCCCTGACTTTGAAGAAATTTTGCAAATGGACTTAAACACTGTCCATTTTCATCATATTTACCATAATATTCATCACCTCTGTCAGACCTTACTATTTTCACTTTTCCATCTAACTGCCTTTCTATCTCATTAATGAACACCTTAAGAATGTTTATTGATTAAGACTTTTCATGCAGTAAATAGATAAAATACTTTTCACTACTCCAAGATAGAAAATGAAATGGACCACATTTGTTAGTGTGTATTAATTCAAGTAACTCAATAATGATTGTGGCTAAACTCTTAGATATTTTTTTAGTTTGCTTGCCTTTAATACAATCCACACACATGTCCCAATTAGTAAAATCTAGTTGAGGTAAGATTTCACTTTTCACTAACCTCATCACCCCTTCTCTAGATATACGAACTAACCTTTGATGCCACAAGTAAGAAAAGTGTTCATTATGTGCACTTCGTTTATTACCAATATTGTGTTCAACATGAAATAGGGATTCAGAATAATTAACTTCAAGGTTAAAAACATATAAACCATCCATTAATATACTAGAATCATAATAGTACTGTCGTTTATACAAAGAAAAAACATTGTTTCCAACATTGAAATTAAAACCTTTCTTATCCAACTTACTAACAAAAACTAAATTCCTAACACATTCAGAAACATAAAGACACTTTTCAAGATCTAGACTACAACCAGTATCTAAGATCAAACTGTACGTTCCTATTCCTTTTATTCGTGCCTTCATTTTATTACCAACATATAAAAACTCTTCAGTTCTATTTATGGTTTGGATCGAAAGGAATCTCTATATAATATGTGATACATGAGTAGTTACACATGAATCTAACCACCAGGTATTATAGGGCATCTCAATAAGATTTGATTCAAAACATACTGAAACGTAATACTTACCTGTCTTTTCAAACTAAACCTTTCTCTTAGGGTAATCTTTCTTGCGTTAATCAGCTTTCTTACAGAAGAAACAATGTTGCTCTTTATGGATTTGGCCTTCATTAACCTTCATTGGGGCATTTTCCTTCTTATTCTTCTTCTTTTCTGGCATTCCCTTTATATTGCTATGTTTTTTGTGTATTGTAAGATAAACATAGTGTTCCTTCATTTTCTTTAATCTCCCTTCCTCCTACACCAATATGGCTTTAATTTCTTGAAAGTTCCATTTCTCCTTTAAAGTGTTGTAATTCACTTGGAACTGACCAAATTCAGAAGGAAGTGAGTTGATGATGAACTATATTAGGAAGAAATCATTCACATCCATGCCCATTAATTTCAACTTTACTACCAGATTTGACATGCATGTTACATGATCATAGATAGGTTGTGACTTGTCAAACTTCTTAGTCTTCAACTCAATCATCAAGCTTCCTACAGTAGACTTGTCAGCTATGTCTAATTGTAAGTACTCTTTGATTTTCATCATGAATTCCCTTGCATTGTCCGTATGAGACATTGAATGCTTAACATTTTTAGTCATTGTCAATTGCATCAAGTTTAAACTCAACCTATTAGACTTTTCCCAAGGCTCAAAATATGTATTTTCAGCTTGGGTACTAGTCTCAGTAATGGTTATAGGTTTCTTCGCAACTAATGTCAGGTCCTTATCTATAATAACCAACTAAAATTAGATTTGCTCAGACAAATTGGCATAGTTTAGCTCATTGAACTTGATCATATCATTGCCTATAGCTAATAAATTATTAAAAGCTACAAATGTAATACAAACTCACACATTAATGCTTTAAGTACAATTAATAAATACAATAATAAATTTTAATATATTTATTGAAGTTCACCTTTGGGCAATACTGAAATACATATCCTTAATCCATAATAATGTCAACATATATATATATATATACACTTTAATAAACAGTCATACTCAAGTTAGTATGCATGTTATCTTTGGATATACAAATATATTTACCAAATAGGTCGATAAGTCTCTTTAATGTTATTAATTATAAGCAATGATCTACTTTTAGGTGATCTCCTAGTATTATAATTAATAATCTCAATTATTCAGTTCATATTTTACATTATTTATTAGCATCATATAACATGAACAATTGAAAGAATGCATAATGAAATATTTAAATTTCTTTTCAAGCAAGGTCACTTTGGTGACTAAAAAGTTTTCTATATAAGTCACTTTGGTGACTAACAAGCTTTCTATACAATAAATTTAATTAAATATAAATAAAAATTTTGGAATTTAAATATAATATTGAGAGATGATAGTGTAAAGTCCAAAACTATATCAGAGGACTAAAATGTAATTGACTCTATACGTTAACATGCATATTCAGCCATTTTGACTTTTCAAAAAAGAAGTCATGTTGTCCATCCATTTTAGTCCCAGAATCATTCTGCTCTATAATCACAAGATAAAAAATCTTGCTATAATGGGCCCCATAAAACCTTTTCTTTTACTTAATAATTTAATTAATTATATTGTAATTATTTCGTCGTAATTAAAATATTACAAATACACTTAAAATAAATATTGATACAATTACAAAATAATCAATGATTTATATATTTCCAATCATATTATACTGCAGGGGTATTTTCGTCATTGACACTGTTTTTATGTTCTGTCCACTGCAACCAAATACATTTCTGTCCACTGCAACCGAGACAATTTTTTCTATTTTGTCCATCACAACCAAACACTTCACTGTCTCCAATTTTTGTTTTGTTCCGTCTCCAAATTTTCGTCTCGTTCCGTCTCCGCATATTGGAGACAATAACCAAACGCAGCATAAGAATTGGTAAATATGTTAGAAAGTAAGCATCTACATCAGTCAATTATTGGACAGCAAATTATAAAATGAGAATTTCCCCCAGTCCCTCTGTCTGACATTCATACGCAATATATAAATTATACAGTTGAGGTTCTCCTTATGCATAGGAGGAAATCTGAGTATATCTATGATCTAGTAAACGATTACAAGATAATATACAATAACTAACTAACCAAAAAATATTTTCATATTTATCCTTTATCACACCCCCACAGTTGCAGCGGGAGGAGATCGTACGCTGAGACTGGATCGAAAATCCAGGAAGAGTGATGATGCTAACCCCTTAGTGAAAATGTCAGCATACTGATACGATGACGGTACATGAAGAACACGAACTTGTCCAAGGGCAACCTTCTCACAGACAAAATGAATGTCGATTTCCACATGTTTGGTGAGCTGATGTTGCACCGGATTGGTGGAGAGATAAACGGCACTAATGTTACTGCAATACACTACTGTAGCACGTTGTAAGGGATAACCAAGTTCAAGTAGTAGATTGTGAATCCAGCAAGATTCGGCAACAACATTGGCAACTCCATGGTATTCAGCTTCTGCACTGAAGCGGGAGACTGTAGCCTGACGCTTAGAAGACCAGGATATTAAATTCTTACCAAGGAACACACAATAGCCAGAGGTTGACCTACGAGTGTCCGGGCAACCTGCCCAATCAGCATCAGAGTAAGATGTCAAGCGATTAGTCGTGGTCTGTGAGTACAACTGCAGGCCATGTGAAATGGTGCCCTTAATGTAACGAAGGATACACTTAAGCGCTTGCCAGTGATGTTCCTTAGGGTCATGCATAAAAAGACATATCTGCTGAACAGCATAGCATAAGTCGGGTGGAGTAAAAATGAGATATTGAAGGGCAACGACTAACTGGCGATATAAGGAAGGATCAGACATAGGATCAGATGTCGTGGCAGACAACTTGGATTTGGTGTCAACTGAAGTGACACAAGGTTTACAGTCAGACATGTGGGCACGGGCTAAAATCTCCTGGGCATATTTGTGCTGAGAAAGAAACAACCCAGTAGCATTGCATGTAACAGAAATCCCAAGAAAATAGTGCACAGCCCCGAGATCCGTCATTGCGAACTTAGAATGAAGTTAGCAGATGAGTTCCTGAAGTAAGAGGTCGGTCGAGGCAGTGAGGATGATCGGTCGAGGTAGTAAGGATGATGTCGTCAACATAGAGAAGTAAAAAGACCTCTGCCTGACCCCGATGGAGGATGAACAACGAGGAATCGGAATTACTACTACAGAAACCAATGGAGGAGAGAAATGTGGCAAACCGCTGATACCAAGCCCGTGGTGCCTGCTTTAACCCATAGAGAGAACGCCGAAGTAAGGATACATAGTCCAAGTGGGCACTATCAACAAAACCTAGCGGCTGGCGCATGTACACAATTTCATTGAGATTACCATGAAGAAAAGCATTCTTCACGTCAAGCTGACGAATGGGCCAGTTACGAGACTCCACAAGAGTGAGCACAGATCTGATAGTAGCGGGTTTGACCACTAGGCTAAAAGTCTCCTCACAATCAACAACTTTCCTGTTGCGATTTCCCATTAACAACCAACCGCGCCTTGTAGCGCTGCAAGGAGCCATCACTCCGAAATTTGTGCCGAAACAGCCACATAGAATTAACCACATTAGCCCCGGGGGGACGGCGCACCAAATTCCAAGTATCATTTTGGGGAAAAGCACTATATTCATCTTTCATAGCATTGTGCCAATTAGGATTGTGCAAGGCTTGGATATGAGAGCGAGGAAGAGGAGATAGAGTGGTAGTAGTGTTGGTAAATTTTGTGTGATTTAGTAGAAGATGAGCATATTTTGGGTTGGGTTTGTGAATACCATGTCTGGCTCGTGTGGTCACCAGTGACAACCTTTGTTGAGGGTTGTGAGGCCGAGAAACTAAGGTAGGGTAAGTGGGGGAAACTATGGGTGTAACATCCCGTTTCCAGAGAACGGGTCGGACCAAAGAAACGGGTCCAGGTGTGGTAAATCACCACACCTCATG
>JAOTAY010000004.1:22204338-22218679 GCA_025629805.1 Erythroxylum baracoense
ACAGAAATTTCTGTTCTGTCCACCACAACCAAACACCTCACTGTCTCCAGCTTTTGTTTCGTTCCGTCCTGTTCCGTCCTGTTCCGTCCCGTCTCCAGATACTGGAGACAGCAACCAAACGTAGCGTAAGAGATTCTGAACTGGGAGGCTTTGTAAACATTAGTCCCTACGTAAAGTCCTTCACCTCAAACCAAAAACTAGAAACAGAAAATAAAGCTACAAAAGTTTGATAGTTGCTTTGTCAAATTTCTAACCTACCAAACATCCAATTCCTACATTTTAAGATCAGCAGCAAAAGGATGAATATATACAAATAGCGAGTCCAAGTAAAAGTTTCTTTTATCGATGAAAATCAACCATTTAATAGTTCAGTGTATGTTTGAAAAGTCTAAGAAATATTTCATTTGTATAACAAGGAAGATGCCTATGAAGCAGAACCCAAGAACTTGAAACGTTGGTTTAATTGCAGGCAGTATCAGTTTTGGCATACATCTCTGCATAAAAAAAGCATCAAAGCATTTTCTTTCCTGCTACTTACAAAGCCATCACTAAGAGATGCAAAGATCCTTTGGAGAGACACTACTTACAGTTTGTTTGAGTTCAAAAGATGACAAAAGCTCGAAAATTAAGAAGACGGGGGAAAAAAAAACTTTCCCTTGGTTGAAGAACTTACGAGTAGAGCGCTTATAGCCAAAATGTCCATTACAATGTTTGCTAGCTTCGACTACTTGGAATGAAAAGGCAAAAAACTGAGATGCTCATTGCATCAGAGAAAAATAGCACAAAGCCAACCCATTTTGACATGTGGGGCAGTTAATCATTAGATATAAAACATTGCAAGATCAATTCAGACAACAAAGTCCAAACACGTAGTAAAAATTCAAAGTTGGGATTGATTGATATGTCTCCAAATAAATAAATTAATTATTAGCATCCACAGGATGAAGCAACACACAAATCAAATACAAGAAGCATTTTCTATAGAATCAAAGTTACAACGAACTCTTACCTCAGAAGTTGGATGCAGCAGGAGGTAAACACACTGATAAAAGAAAGTTCCCGTCGCCACAAGATCAACGGTGGCAGTATAAGCCTTGAGTCCCTCGCAAGCGGATCGAAACTTGTCCAAAGCATCGTGTTCCATAAAAGCAATGGCTCCGATAACAATAACATGTGGTTCAAACTGGGGTCCACCAAACTCCGACCCCAGACCCTCCATCAACTTATTGGCTCTCAATGCAACGTCCTCTAGTGGGACTGCCCACACCAAATAAAAGTGCCTTTGGCTAGTCGTTGTTGTAGCTGTTTCGGAGATATCCATAAACATGGAGTAGATGGCAGAGACAAATCTAGGAGACTCAGAAAGGTTAAGCTTCTAATGAGTGAGTGAAGAGGGCATTCAAAGGTTAAACTGTCGTAGATCAGAACTGAACCTCTTGCAAGAGTCACTGGAGAGGAGTGTCGGAGTCAAGGAGAGAGGGAGAAATGAAAAATGTGAGGTTAGGGTTAGAAGAAATAATTGGTATTAAGAAAAATTATTGAGGATATATTAGCTAGTATGTATTTATTAGTTTACGTTCCATCCTAAACTCCCCGAATCGGAGTTTCTTATTTTTACTGTTTAGGATGGAATGGAACGTAACATGAAACCCTCCGCTTCCATCCCATTTCATTCTATTTCATTATGAAACCCTTAACCAAACGATGAAAGTGTGTTACGTTCCATTATGTTTCATTACTAACCCCTCAACCAAACAGAGCCTTAGGATTAACTTCACTATTGCTCAATGTCTGCACGATTTGTCTATTTTTTAAAATCCTTTTACAACTTTTTGGTTGATTTTCATTATTTTTCCATCTAATGTTCTGACATTTTTTATTACCAAATTGTGTACAGATTGGACATATCTGAAGATAAATTCTTGTTGTACTTTTGGGATTGTTGGAATCAATTGAAGGTACTAATCATTTTGTTATCTTCGTGCAATAACTATTACAAAACTGTGTTATGGAGAAATCTCATCTTCTTTATCTATTGACCCACTTCTGTTGGCACCTTAATAGAAGGAAGAGAGCAATTAAGATTAGCCTTTCACATTTTCAATGAAATAAAAAATAAAATTACTTAGTTCTATTTTGATGTGGAAAACTAACTTGTTAATTATCCTTCTTCAGCAGCCAGAATGAGACATCATCTTAATTGTTTGAATACTCTGTTTGAAAAGTGCAGTTTTTTAGGGTGGTTACTTAGACTTCATGAAGTTTAGAGTTGGCTTTTGATTTTGCTAGCTGAATTTAATGCAGGATAAAATATGAGCTTTTGGTATAGAGTTCAAATTATATAAAGAGATTGGGGGCTTATATTGCGAAACCTCAAGGAGTTGATGCATCACAATTTCTAGTTGAAAATTCAAGTTTGAATAAAAATTTCAGATTTGTCCTTACTGATAAAGATATATAGAGTTTTAGAATCTTTAGTCTAATAGGAAAGGGTTTCTAACAAATTTAAATCCTATTCTAATAAAAATTCTATAAGTTCTAACATATTTAACTTACTACTCCCTCTTTGTTAAGGAATCCTAACATAATCTAAATTTCAACCTTTATTTTTTGTTGTCACATCAATTTCCAATCTTCATCCCATCAAATTAAGACTTGTGGTTGATAATTTTTTCTCTTTTGTTTCTTCCATATACTTTAAGTTCTTTTGCAATATAATATTTATCGATTTTTTGAGTAGGTTGTGAACCATTGACAAATTACAAAAAATATGTCCAATAAAAGTTCAATTTTAGTCAAGAAAACCTGTGCCTTTTTGCTTAAATTTTTTTATTCTAACATTTGTTTAATTTGTAATTTTTTTAGGCTTTTGAAATTGATATGAGACAACTTGATTTTTTTTCCAGTTATAGCAACCAATAAGATAAGCTGAATAACTTACTGAGAAGGTCAGTTTGTTGTAAGGTCACAATAATCTTCATCTGTTAATGTATTCAACATTAGTTATTTTTTATTATTTTACTAATAGTTGAAAAAAGCATTGACATGCTTTTTATTATGTGTGTATCATATTGTTTTCCTTGATTAATGCAGCTTCATTTTAGTAAGACAGTGGGAAGTTTAATAAAGCATTTGTTTTGGGATTTAATGTTAGATGTTAGATCTATGTTAACCTAGTGCTTAACATTACTTTTTAATGATATTTGGGTCTGGAAGTTCATTTTTCTTTGACAAAAGGATTTTAATGTATTATAGACTCTTTCAATTTGAATCCTCAATTGACAATTGAAATTTTTGGTGTCTTTTAAGGAAGGCATAACATCAGACTTGCCTATGCCTCCACTTTTCCAGTTCCTTACTATCTTGGCTTTCAAAATATTTGTTCATGAAAAGGTTAGTGATATATTTTCTATTTTCAGTTGCATTTTTTCATTTTCAGCATTCTTCAGTGAAAACTGCTAAGAAGTTGCAATAAGTAGTTCATTTTGTACATTTTCATTATGAATAAAAGAACCTAGGGATGAGTGCCTATTTTATCCAACTACTCAACGAGTGTCTATTTGACAAAGAGGTTTCTGCTTGAGCTTCGGTTATCTGCCTTATCATCCAATGTTAATAGAAGAATATATGGCTAGATGTTTGTTTGCTTATTACTTTACAATTGACATATTTTCCTTTTGCATTTCTTATTCAGTTTTCCTTCTAATATAGGTGGATGTTGCTATCATTGAAGTTGGCCTAGGGGGGAAAAACGATTCGACCAATGTGGTATGCACACATTATTTATGAACAAATGGAATTGATGATAATGTTTTATTGTTTCATTCATGGTTGTTGAGTTGTTGTAGGCAAAGTCCATCTATCAGTCTTATGTAGTAAAATCATGGGAAGATTGTGATTCTATTTGTATTTGGTTAGAGTATTTCAACATGACAACATTAGGCTAATGGTTCGTTTTGTTGATAAACCTTGTAGATCAAGGAACCTGTTGTCTGTGGCATTACATCGTTGGGAATGGATCATACAGAGGCATTGGGTGTGTCATTGGATTTCTCATCCCTCTCTATGGGTCTATATGAACAATTTGATTATGAGATGCACTTTTAGTTTATATATGGCAAATCAGAAGAGGCTACAAGTTTAAAATTTCAACATTTTTCTTCAATTGTTTCTCTATGCTTATCTTTTGTGTTTTGAGTATTTGTGATTGGGATCACAAGTTCATGCTCATTGTACTCAGGCAATACCATTGGACAAATTGCTTCACACAAGGCTGGAATTTTCAAGGTATAAGTTTGTATATAATTTCCTAAGCAATCATGATAGGGGGTTCTTGATGCTGGCTTATGTGTGGAATATTTTTTTCTTGAATATTCTAATTGGCAGCATTATTTATCAACTTTTTTTGAATTAAATTGTTGTCTTCTCCGCTCCTGAAGCCACAAATTCCGGCATTCACAGTACCTCAAGCTTCTGAAGCAATGGATGTTCTCCAGGAGAGAGCCCATGAATTGGAGGTAAGTATTGTTCGAAGTTCCATACCACGTGTTTCTTACATCTGTTGTCAAAGAACTTATTTCATCTTGCTTGTCGTCACTGAAAGCAGTAAAAGTTAATTGGAATTTTCTATGTATAACACCCTATTTACAGCGTTTGGGAATTACACAGATAAGACATAGAAATCAGCTTTAATAATACCAGATAAGGCTTATAATTATCCTATTATGTGACAGTCACCTCATCCTTAATATTCTTAAACACTTCTGTCTTGAGATCCCTGTTGATCAATGCATATTTGGTAATTACTAATTGTTTGTTATGCTTTAGTGTGTTGATAATTTATGATTTAAAATTACCCAAAAATATGTCAATGTGTTTAACTGTCCTTTATTAATTAGGAAAAGATATTCTTGATGATCTTAAGATGCTTCAAAAGAATGATCAATTGCATGTTATTGATTTTTTGTCCCCATTGATGTCCTCTTAACTATGAAGATTTTCATTTTGAAGTTACCATTTCAAGGTCTCTTACTAAAGGGCCAGAGAGAGTCTCTTGAGCAGATGCTAATTATTTGACTTACCGACTGCAGGTTCCTCTGCAAGTGGTAGCACCTCTTAATAGTGTAAATTTGGAAGGCTTTACACTTAGCTTGTCTGGTGATCATCAGTTCATTAATGCTGGTCTTGCTATATCCCTTTGTAAATGTTGGCTTCAGAGAACAGGAAATTGGGACAAGCTAGTCCAAAATGTTAGTTTTTGCTTCAGTTAACATCATTTGTGTATGTTGTTCTCGCTGTCTTAAGGCAATCAGTCATCAGACATCAGGCTTTAAGACTCATTCAGCCTCGTTTATTTGAAAAGTGAACTGCATGTATCCTTAGTATATTACCAATAAGCATATAGGTGCGTTGTAGATTCATTTCACTGTCAAATGTTAAAAGAAATATTAATATTATTGTTAACATTAAATGTATTGTAACTCGCAAATTAACCTAAAATCATTTATTGAAACTTGAAACATGAGTTCAATGAAACGACTTTAGTTATTTCTCTGGAAGTGGTGCATAGGAATCCTTTTCTAACTCCTTTTTTTCTTCTGTTTGTCTTCCCTATATGTACATGTTGGTTTTCTCCTTCTGTTGGCAATTGGAAATATGATAGAATTTTTTTTCACTGGCCTACACTTGTTCAATGCTACAGCTGGACAAGTGGGAAAGCTATTTGCCAGATGTGTTTCTCAGAGGTCTTTCAACAGCATATCTTCCTGGAAGGGCTCAAGTTGTTCATGATTCTTTTTTACAGTCCTATATATCACCTGAAGTAGGAGAAAATACTTGTGGAGATCTTATTTTCTACTTGGATGGGGCTCATAGTCCAGAGAGCATGGAGGTTTGTGCCAAATGGTTTTGTAATGCCATTAAAATAAGAAAACAATCACAATCAATATCTTCTACTCGTGATCTTCAAATTAGAAAGGAAATTTGGGCAAATGGTTACAGCCATCAGGGAAGAGGCACCTTTGAAGACATTAACAAAGTATCAAAGCAGGTAATACGTTGATGTTTTTTTTCTTTCTTTTCATTCAACAATGATGTTTTGAGCAACTCCTTTCCACTTGTGTTTGTCCTATTACTATGGTTATCTTATTTTTTGCGCACAATGTTTAGATATTTTTATGATCTGGTTTATTAGCTCCTAATGTTTAGGTGTTTATACTTGCAGATTCTCTTGTTCAATTGCATGGATGTCAGAGACCCAGAAATTTTACTTCCAAGGCTTGTTAGTTCATGTGCTTCTACAGGTATCTAAACTTTTAGATTTTTTTGTTTACTTTAAGAAAATCTTTATTTACTTGTCATCCTTTCTCTCTTAGCTACAACTACAACTACAAAAGAATGAATACCTTATTATTCCACCCTTAATTTGTATTGTAAATATAGCCACAAAAAAGGAACTGGCTAAGGGAATAAGCAATCATTGTTTCTCTTGACGATTTAGGTCTTTTTAACAATAACAACAACAATATCCAATAGGGTCCTGTTGAGCACGGGATCTCGAAAGGTCCAATAGTACACAATCTTACCCCTACCTTATAAAGAGGCTATAAAATAAATAAATATATAAACATAATCATAAACATAAATATAAACATAGAAAATACTAGTACTAGAACTATAGATAAATACATGTAATAAAAATATAGAAATATGTAGTAAAATGCACAATACAATAAATATGAAACAAGGTGTAAAGTAATAATAAATTATGGAATAAATAAATAGATGCACAAACTAAAAAGAAGACAGGTGCAAGAATAGATCAAACAAGCCATTCCAAGAGACTAATTGGATTAAGTAGGAAACTATTTTGGCTAAATAACTAGGAGAGAAGTACTAAGAAATTAAAAAATTAGGCTAAATACAAGACATAAGACTTGAGAAAAATGTTTAAAAGACTTAAGAGAACGAGAATAAAGAGAGTCTTAATCCGTATCTTAGTACATCAAAGTTTTCTATTGTGGGCTATGTCTTTGGTAAGTTCGAGCTGAATCATATCATTCTTGATCACTTCTACTCAGTTCTTTTTAGACCTTCCTTTTGTTCTCTTACAGTCTCTAAGTACTTTTTTTTTTTTACATTTTCTCACTGGAGCGTTAGGGTGTCTTCTTTTATCATGCCCGAACAATATAAGTTTGTCTCTCTTAATTTTTTATCAGTACCAGTCACTTTAATTGGTTTCTTATTATTACATTTATGACTTTATCTCTTCTGGTAAGGTTATACATTCGACGGAGTGTCCTCATATCAGTCCATTAGCTTATAACTATGCAACTATTTTATGGGCCAATATTTCGCCCCATATAGCACAGCTGACCTAATCGTTAAACGCTAAAATTTACCTTTGAGCTTGAATGATATCTTTTTGTCACATAAAACTCTTGATGCAATTTTTTATTTAAGTTACCCTGATCTGATACGATGAACTATATCTTCATAGATCTCTCCATTACTTTGGATGATAGATCTTAGATACTTAAAATACTCTTTCCGACGTATATCTTCTGAATTGATCTTTTCCTTCACATTGGAAGCCACCTTATTGCCTGAAAAGTTACACTCTAAGTACTCAGTCTTAGTCCTGCTCAATTTAAAGTCCTTTGATTCTAATGTATCCATCCAAAGTTTTAGCTTGACATTGACACCTTCTTTTGTCTCAGTCATTAAAATAATATCGTTAGCAAACAACATACACTAAGGCACATTATCTTGAATATTCTTGGTGAGCTCATCCCTTACTATTACAAACAAAATAGGGCTCAATGAGGAGTTTTGGTGTAGCTCAATATCAATAGAATATTTTTTTGTTTCACCTCCTATTGCGCTTGCTCTAGTCTTTACCTCTTCATTTATATCTTCAACAACCTGAATATATGTAAAAAATTCTCTCAACCTCTAAACACCTCCACATGATTTTCCTAAATACTTTGTCATATGCCTTTTTTGTATGTTAAGTATGACTTTCTCTTCATATTACTTTAACTGACAATTTATTCGCTTTTGATACCAGTGCTCATCTAGCATGATTATCAGTGCTAAAGCTATTTTTGTTTGGTGGTGAACCTGTGATTTTCTTTGTATAGATAGCATTGAAACTTTATTTTCTAGATTATAGTTATTAGTTTATCATTCTCCTTTAAATCCGTGTGAATTGTTCAAAAAGGGAAACTGGTACAAATGAAGAGAAAATGGATTCTCTTATAAATCTGAAAGTCTAATAGGTTAAAGACAATTTGATTAAGCGGGTTTTCAAGGAGGAACTATCAATGGATGCAAGATAAGTAAAATGGCTTTTTATTGAGCTAAGTTAGGCAATCAGGAAAAAAAAAAATTCTTATCCTGTTTTGTATTTGATTAGTATCAGGACGATTATGAAACTTGACACATTTGTCTCAGGAACTTACTTCTCCAAGGCCATTTTTGTCCCAAGTATGTCAACATATAACAAGGTTACATCTGGTGCCACAATCAATCCTTCAAATATGCTCAGTAGGGATTTGTCATGGCAATTCAAACTGCAGAGCCTTTGGGAAAAGATTGTTCATGGGATAGGTATTTATCTTCTCTTCCCTCACAAGGCAAGCATATCTTGATTGTTCGTTTATGAGTGTCATTTTTCAGCCATGAAATACCATATAATGATGAATGAGTAACAAAAGCTCAGTTAATCAAAATATAAACAATTGAATGATGTGTATCTGTTGAGCAAAGATGTTTGAGGACATTTAATATGTTAAATAATTAAAACAGCTAGTAGCACTGTGATTGATGCTATGATGATGGGCAACAGATGATTGGCAGCATTGTAGAAGTTGATGCTGTTTAGTAGTATTTGATGTTGGCTGTACTGATAATACCCGAGGCAAGCAGCTTAAAGTGGCTGAGAATGTCTGCCGGTGGGTGATAATGGAATGGTTGGAGAAGCTGGCTGGTGCTGCTATGGTAATAACCAAATGATGGCTGTGACAGTAGGTATCTGGTAATCAACAGCAACCTGGGGATTTGAGATGATGATTTGTAGCCTTTTACTGGTGGCCAGGGTGTGATCTTCTAGTATTGAGTTTATATAGTTGGATACTGTCTATCTCTGGCTATGGATAGTTAGCAACTCGCTATCACTGGGAGGTGATGGACGTTTGCTTATAACTTAACTGGTAAATGTGTTTCTCTTGCGGGTGACATTGGTTCTCAGCAACAGGGAACATTTAAATTGGAAGTCATTTTCCAATCTCAGCAACAGGGAACATTTAAATTGGAAGTCATTTTCCAATTTCCACCACAATGCTTTCACTCTCCTATGCATAAAAATAAAAAATTGATGTTGATCATATCGGTGAAAATACTGAATGTAATGGAAATAGTATCATTCCAAATGCGGGATCTCTTATTTTAAAGTACATGGAAAACCTGGAAAAGCTGGTTCATCTGGTCTGCATGCGTGGGAGCAGGAGTCTGGTCTGCTGAATATTCTCTTTTTCAAATTCACTAGCTTCCATTTCTATTATGTGCATGCTTCCTAGACAATCCTAGATAGATCATGCCACATTTTCTTCTGAAGAAAAAATTTGAGCCATCTCTGAAACTATTGTGGTCCAAATGGATCAATTAATTAGTAACTCCTTAATTTTTATTTATTTAATGCAGAAGTAGATCCTTTACTTGACCAGGGAATCATGGACAACATCAACAACTTACCACCTCCTGAATTTCTTTATGAGGATGCTTCTCATTGCAGTATTCCAGATGCACATTTGGCTTGTAGTACAGTGATTCCTTCATTGCCATTGGCCATAAAGTGGTTGAGGGATTGTGTCCAAGAAAAACCTTCCCTAAAAATTCAGGTAAGTCCCGTAAAGTAACATGACTGATGCTGAACAACATGCATGAGCGAACATTACTGCCAAAAATGTATGGAACCCAATAGTGATAGGCGGAGCTAGGCTAGATGGGAAATTTTTTGGTGATGTGAATGAAATAGAATGGAGGAGTAAATGTTCTTGTTCTGATGTCATTTCTGCAGTAATGTTATTGTTGTTGAACGACAGGTTCTTGTCACTGGATCATTACATCTGGTTGGAGATGTCCTAAAGCTACTGAGGAGATGACACGAACTAATAGATTCTTCGCGGTTAGAAAATACCCTAAATCCTACAGCTTATTTCTCTTTATTTGATTTAAACTCCATTTTACTTGGAGCACTCAAATTCTGCCAATATTGTTCTTGGTTTTGATAATTCATGTTGAAAAGTCATACAATAATCTGTTACGAGCCCGAGTTCTTATTATTTATAACTTTTCTCTTGCGGTTATTTCGCATCCCGACCCGCTCCTGCTATGCATGACAACTAGGTTTCTCAATTAAGTCCTTTTACTGAAATGCTGCTATTCGAGAATTTGCTCACCTAAATTTGTCAATGGTGTACTTCCATTAATGTTTACAAAAGTGAAACGGGCATGTCACATTAATATGATATTGACATAAAAAGTCAGAAGACATGTCAATATATCATGTCAACATATAGTAATATAACAACGAGAATTCCATCGAAACTACATGGTCATGCCATGTCAATACAATGTTGATGTACATGACTATTAGCATTTTCAATATGTCTAGTACCTTAACGTTCCAAAGACCATAAATATGCTTCAGTTTCGTGGGTGATAACATATGCAACTCTTACCATATTGCACTAGTTCTTTACTTTCATAATAAAAGCAAATAAGGATAAAAGCGAAGATTGTTTAAAGTGCAAAGCCTCAAACTGAAAATGATTAATTAATCAAACAAAACATTAAACATAGACATTAAAGGTGTTTTTACGTGTTTTACTCACTTTGTTCCTCCCTCTGTTGCTTCAAGAATGGCCTTTTATTGGATGAATTTGTAAGGTCCCAACTGCCACAGCTCTCACTCGCCCTAGATTTACTTCGTAGGTGAAGTTAATTGTAAGAGAATTTGAGTTAAAATTGGACTCCATTTTTATTCTCAACTACGATATTTAAATACAATGAGGAAACAAACTTTGGCTATTAACTAGGATACAATCTTGAGCTATGATGTGAATTAAATAAAATCTATAAAAAATAAAGGAATTTCATTTGACCAGTTCTCTTGCCAACGACTTTGTTATTCTTTACGCATGAACACTTGGTCGTGGAGTCGTGCAACCAACTCATGACTTTGTGCAAACGAAATATCCATGTCAACAACCGACCACTTGTCCGCTCTCCTGCATGTGCTGAACAGACGGCTAGGCATATATTATTCCAGGTACTTGGGATTTCTTCTAATGACCCGAATTGATCTTCTTGGTGCAACATCTCCTCCCCCTTCAAGCATAACCTTGTCCTCAAGGTTGACAAATTTCTCCACCATGAACTGTTTGTTTTCCCAAGTGGCCTCCTCCTGAGGCAAGCCTTTCTGCCACCCTTCTTGATCCAACAAGTATTTAAGATAAATTCGGGCTCCACAAAAATTTCACCCTCATCATCCACAGGTGGTACTTCCATAACAGCAACCTCCTTATCCCCTATCTTTTTCTTCAGCAAGGACATATGAAAAATTGGATGCAATCGTGACTCTTCTGGCAGCTGTGAACGATAAGCAACATTTCCTATACGTTTTTCAACTTTATAAGGCCCATAGAAGTGATGTGCGAGCTTATGAGAAACACACCTAAATGTCGTTTGTTGTCGATAAGGATGAAGCTTCAAATAAACCATGTCCCCAAACTCGAACTCCACATCTCTCCTTTTTTTATCAGCTTGTTGTTTCATTCGATTTTGGACTTCAACCAAATTAGCTTTTAACTGCTTTGATAAGGCACTCTATCCAGCAAAGCTTAATCAACTTCATGTATTGCGCTGCCCCAATCATAATTTGAAATCGATGGAGGTGGTGTACCAAAGAGAGCTTGAAGTGGAGTCATTTTGATAGACGCATGGTACGTAGTGTTGTACCATAGTTTGGCCCAAGGAAGAAATGAACTCCATTGCCAAGGATGCTGGCAAGTATAACACCTTAGGAACTGTTCAATGCACTTGTTCACTGTTTTTGATTGTCCGTCAGACGAATTTCCTTAAATATGGCCGAAAATTTAATTCATGATAGTTTGAAATGTAGAAGGGGCATTAGAGAGTTTGAAAGGCATTACCAAGAACTCATAGTGCCCGTTATGCGTGCGAAAGGCAATTTTATGGATGTCCGTTGAATGAACTCGCACTTGGTGATATCCAACCTGAAGATCCAATTTGGTGAAATACTTCACGCCATAAAGCTCATCCAACATGTCGTCAATGGTGGGAATGGGGAACCGATCTTTAATTGTGACGACATTGAGAGCCCGATAGTTGGTGCAAAATTGCTATGACCCATCTTTTTTTTACTAGCAACACTGGCAAGGAAAATGGACTTGTACTATCTCGAATGAGTCCAGATTTAAGCATGACATGAACTTGCCTCTCGATCTCCTCTTTTTGAAAGTACGCGTATCGGTACGAATGTACATTTATGGGTTTTGCTCCTTCTTTTAGGTTGATGTGATGCTCAATCTCCCGTTGAGGTGGCAACGTTTTTGGTTCCTGGAATAAGTCTTAAAAAGTGTCCAAGAGTTGCTGCATCTCTAGTTTCATTTCTTCATGCATGGATTGTGACATTTGCATGAAAGAAACCATCACAACATCTCCTTGGTTTGTCAGTTTTGTGAGCGCTCTTACGGATGCCATTTGGATCGTTGTTGGTTTGAGCCCCTGCAACTAATAATGATGGTTGTCCCATTGAAAATTCATTATTAATTGTCACCAATTACATTCAATAGTTCCCAATTATTCCAAACATTGCACCCCCAACACCATATCCAGTCCCACCAAAGGCAAGGCGTAGAATGTAATAACAAATGGAACTCCTTGAATGGAAAAACTCATATCATCATATCGCTCCTTACACTTCATGATTTTTCCATTTGCCATTTTCACTCCAAATGATTCAGTTGGGGTAACCATCAACTTGAGAATTTCAGTCATCTTTTCATTGATAAAGTTATAGGTTAAACCACTATCAATAAGTGCCACGATCTGCATGCCTCCAATTCTGACCATTACTCTCATAGTATTTGGAGTTTTCCAACCTGTCAATGCATGCAATGAAATTGTTGGAGCTCCCTCATCCCTAACATCGTCCTCATCCACCTTATTTCCTTCGAGGATCATCAATTGTGGGAATTTACACTTGTGTCCGGGCATGAAATTTTTGTCGCAATTAAAGCATAAGCCTTGGACTCTTCTTTTTTGCATCTCATCCTATGTCAATCACTTCATCTGAGAATTAGTTTTTTTAGTTGGAGAATTAGTTTTTTTAGTTTAAAACACCACTGGTTTGTATAGCAGTTTTAATAAATTTCTTCTGCCGAGTAAGCTGTTCATCGAGCATCCGAGCCAACCCGAATGCCTCCTTCAATGTTTTTGGCTTGAACATTCGAATTCTATCAGTAATCTCTGGTTTGAGCCCTCCATGAATGTTCCCACCAACGTCTTGGTGGTCTAGCCATGCACTTGATTTCGCAATCGTTCGAATGCCCTCTGATACTCTCACAATGGCCCGATTTGCTTGACTTGAAAAGGGCTTCATTGAAATTGTCCCCTTTTGTCGACCTGAACCTTGCCCATAATTCCTCTTGGCAAAGTTCCCAGGTAACTTCTTTTCCTTCTTCCTTAATTGCCCTTCTCAGCCACTGCCACCATTGGTTGGCTTCACCCTCCAGGTGAAACGAGGCTAACACGATCTTCTTAGCTTCGGTGGTCCATTGATATTCAAAGAACTATTCAACCCGTACAAACCACTTTGTCGGATCCTTACCAGCAAATTTGGGAAACTCTAATTTCGCCAGTTTGGATGAGAATAACTGACGCACCCCACCTCTGTTTTCCCTTGACTGATCAGCCGATGAGCCTCCTTACGCCTCTCTTTGGTTGCTAGATGAAGCCCCTCGGTTAGACAAGAATGCCTCAGTCAGCCTGTGTTCGCCCAAGGTTACACACTCTAAGTTTCAATATTTTTAACTTTAGTAATTACTGCAAGTGCACGAGTCGTTTGCGTAGTACCTAAGGTATTGATCTCACGAGGAAGGAACTAGTCCTAAGTCTAATGGCAGCTAAGTCACAAACTTAACAACTACTGCAAAAAAAGTAAATCAATTGATAATCGGATATGAGAATTGAAAGTGCTAAAAGTAACAGAAAAGTAATCACACAACCAAATCCAAAATCAACCTAGAAATCATCA
>JAOTAY010000004.1:22243109-22264098 GCA_025629805.1 Erythroxylum baracoense
CGACACTCACACTTGACTTAACCATCTTTGTCTTTCATTCTTACTTTTTACTACATGCTCTCATCTTCTTCTTTCTTCTCTCAATTTAAGACATTCACAACCCACACTCTGAGCATGAGCTTTGCTAACATCCTTCATTTAGCCACTCTAAATATTTTGTTGTCTTTCCTTTGATGATAAAAACCTAGCCTATTCTACCTTGAAAATTTGTCGATGGTGTAAGCATGAAGAGCTAGGGTTACTTGATGATTTGAGGAGCTTTGGAGTTAAACAAGTAAGTAAGTATATTATTGATCTTTATGGTTTGTTTTAAAAGAAACATTATGATGATTGATAATGAAAATGTGTATGAAGAGTGTTAGAATGTTTATAAATAAATGTATACGTTTGTGTTCTGTTTTTGTATAAATGATAAACAATAGTTTATGGATGATATTAAGATGGAATTAAGGTGAAAATGATGAGGAAGTGAAGTCTAAATAATGAACTATGAAGAAGACATGTTGGATATAGTATGTAGGGGTTAAAATCTGGAAAATTTGAACGAAAAGGATGATGATATTTTTGGATCACCCATCCCACGATCGTGGGAATGCCTCCACAATCGTGGAAAAGGCATTGAAAGTGAAATGTTATCTTTTATGTGGTCTTTGAATCAACTAATGATAAGTTACTTTACTTTAGTGCATTTAGACTTGAATGAGGCTTGAAATCAATTTAGTTTGATGTTGAATAAGTTGATAAAGCATTTTATAAGTTAGGTTCTTAATTGATGTTATAACTAAGGAACGGATTATTGATATCATGTAACTAAATTTAAAAATTTAGAGATGTTATAGGAATGAAGGTCTTTTTATGAATGTAAATGTGATCCAAAGGATATGAGTAAGGTGAATTAGGTATGAATAAATGAGAAATTGGATATTTTGTGATTATATAATGCTATAAAAGGATTAGTGATTATATGATTGATGAACTTAGAATAATCAAGTTTCTTTGAGGTGTAAACATAAGTGCAGACTAGACATATACAAGCTAAAATGGTTTGAATGATCATGACTTGTGATTAAGGATACATACCCAGGAATAATCAATTGAGCATGCATTGATCATGACATATATATATATGGTTGAATATTTATATGAATGATCAAATTAGTAATGTGTGTACAATATGTGTGTATTACATGAATTTAAGCGCTCAAATCGAACGCCAACATCCAAACATTGCCAGTTTGTCAAGGTAATAGCTTATCTGGAGCTTACTGTGAGTCAACCTAGATGTTTTCTCATTAAGATTGATTTGTTTCTCCGTGAGGAGTTTGACAATTGAGATTGTATTGGGAGTGTTCCTAATTGAATGTGAACTGGGAAAAATATGTGTACTTAACAAAAATGTTGAATGTCGGACTTAGATCTGATGAATATGTGAAAATGACTATGTTTAATGATTGAAAGTGATTGATTGCATATAATGGGAAATGATGCATTTCATCACATTAATATACATGATCAGATAAAAGAGCTGTGACCGGAGTGACCAGTGAAAAAGAGCTTAAAGCTCATAAATGCATATAAAGAGCCACAAGCTTAGTATTTAATGAGTCTGGTATCCATAATGGGTACAACATAGTTATTGATGAGCCCAGTATCTACAGTAGATACGGGACAATAAAAAGGCGCTCAGTCACATCAAAGTAACAATGAAAGTGGAGTCACATGTGCAGTTTCATAATAATTTGATATGTATTAAATGAATGATTGAAATGAATTATTTGGACTATTTTGAAATGAAAACGTGAAATAATGTACACAAATTGTATTTATTGAAGCATGATAAAATATGAAGTGATATTCAATATTTGATGATAAGATTTGCCTGTGAATTGAATTATAAATTGTCTTTATGCTTTGATATGAGTGAGCACATCGATGATGGTTTACTCACTGAGTTCGCAAAACTCATCAAAATTGCAAATGTTGATTTTCAAGTACGAGGACGACTTAGCTCCTAAGGAAAACTAGTAGAAGTCTAGTTCTGTCCATTTTGGAAGTCAAGAATGGCTCAAAAGTTTGGTCAGCTGATACTGAGGAGTTTAGTTAGAATATTTCTGTATAGTTCCTTATTTCATATAGAGCATGTTGTAAAGAGTAGTAAACTATTAGATGTTTTTGATATTGTACATATATGTACTATGTAGTGTAATGCTACAGTGTAAATTATGTTTGTGAATGAAACGGGGAGTTGATCTTTTAATTATTTATGTTTTGTATAATGCTATATAAGTGAATATGATTGCTCTAACATGCTGTTTTCATAGGGCATGTTCTCGAATATCCTCTGGATGTTCAGGTTTATGCTCTATGGATGTGGGGTGTTACAATATCTCAACTGATTTCTTATTTTTGGAAAACAACTTAAGATGGAGTAGCTAAACTATATAAGAGCACAATATGGTCGGGGTGGTAATGGCGCCTATTTCAATACTTATAATCCTGGTTCAAAGAACCACCCAATTTTTTCTTAGTCTACCAATGCCATAGGGAATCCTTTAAGACCTCAAGGCCCATCAATATTTCGGCAGAATAGACTTGATTCATTGGAATTGAAGATGGACAAGTTGATGGATGTGTTAAATTCCAAATTCACGAGCCAAGATGAGAACCAAAAGAGGATGGAAACCAATTTTGATCAAATTCCAAAGAACCATGCATCTTTCATCCCTAATCTAGAGGTTTAAGTGGGTAAATTAGCCAATGCATTATCTAAACAAAGTGTGGGGAGTCGTCTGAGTAATATGGAGTCTAATCGAAGGAAGCAACTGAAAGTCTTCACACTTAGAAGTACGAAATAGTTAGGAAAACCAACCAAGAATAAAGTTGAACCAGTAAAAGACCAAAAGAAAAAAGATAAGAAGGAAGAGAAGAAAGAAAAAGCCCTATATATTCCTCCCCCTCCATATGAACAACCAAAGATTCCATTTCAATGGAGGTTGTGGAAGAATCAAATTTATGTACAATTTACAAAGCTTATGTAAAAGTTAAAGGAATTACATATCAATTTATCTTTCGTGAAAGTTTTGGAAAACATGCCTCAGTACTCAAAGTTCCTCAAGGATATATTATCAAATAAGCAAACGGGAGGACAATCAAATGATATCCTTGACTAAAAGTTACAACTCTATATTACCAACCGTATAACTTTAAAATTAAAAGAAATAAGGATTTCTACTATACCTTATGCCATTGGTAATTTAGAATTCACTAAATGTTTATGTGAATTAGGTGTAAGTATGACTAGTTATAGATTACATTATGCTTTAATGGATAATTTAGTATGTTTTTAGTTGTTAATTAGATAATTTGTGTTTGCTTAAGTTAGAATTATATTATTATGACTATGTGTTTATTTTTTTGATTGTTTTGTGGTTTAAAGCATGTTATCGGGATTTAATTTTATGTGTTTGAGGTGTTTTTATGAGTTTGCTTGTGTTTCAGATTAGGTAAAAAAGATAGGAGAAGATTTGGAGAAAGCTTAGAGGAGGAACCAAGGCCACGATTTTGACACACCAGCCACGATTTTGATAGAAGCAACCTTATCCATAATCGTGACAGAAGCCAAATAGGACTAGGCCATGATTGTGACTCAATGACCACGATCGTGACAGAAGCTAAATCTTAAGTGCTACGATTGTGACTCATTGGCCACGATTGTGGCAGACGTAGGGACTACTTTTGAACTCAACTTTTTGAGGCTATTTCGAACATTTGGGTCTGGGTAAAACCTAGTTTTTACCTTAAATGGAAAAAGAGTATAAGAGGAAAAGAGAGAAGCCCAAAAAGGAGAGCCTCCATTTTACTACATTGGAAAGAAGTTAAGGAAGAAGAGAGAAGAGTGAAGAGAAGAGAAGAAGAGGAAGAGGAAGCATCGGCTGCTACTGCCATTCTAGTCCACTCCAACTTACATTTCTCTTTCCATCTTATTATTTCTTTCATTTTGATCTATAAGATGGATGTGATGATGATGAACTTGGGTTTAAGGATGTTCTAAACTCTTTTAGGGATTTGTTATTGAATCAATGTTAATTTGATTATTTTTAACGTTAATGAGTTGGGTTTTGCAATTTTTTATTATATTTACTTGCTTCAATAATAAATCAAGAGAGTAAATTGATAGCAAAATGATTATATTGGGTAATGAGAGTTAAAAAATCTATAGATCATGTAAACAATCAAATCTATAATTTATACGAATAGAGATCTCGTATGAGCACTCGATTGTCTATTAGAGTGGTTAAGATCTAATTGGATGTGTGGGCTGATTCTTAATTGAGAGATTGCAAATTCCATGATGCAATTCAATTATGTTTATGGTTTAGGTTTAAATGATTACAACTCGAGAGAGTAATCATCCTTTAAACTTCTAAGACCAATGTTAAATTAACTCAAAAGTGATTAAGCTAGCATTAGATGATAGGGTTCTCTCATAATTGGTTCATCTTCCATGTGTGAATTTTCAATTGTTAATTGGTTACCCTCAATGTTGATTTCTTGTGTTAATTTTACAATTTTACTTTCATTCTATCCATATTTAATTGTTTAAATTTCTATTTTCATTTTAATTACACTTTTAGGCCTTAGACAAATTAGGATTCGATTAGTTCACTAATTCCTCGTGGGATCGACACCTCATATACTACAATATGACCTGTATGAGTGCAAAATATTAAGGGTTTTATAAGATTAAAACTTGCTTAACAAGTATTCATCTTATGCCTTTGTCAATTTTCAGGAAATTAGGGCTAAGAGATGAAATCGACTTCCATGCTCATCCAGTTGGTAGATCAATCCATAAAGAAATAGTATTGTGTTGTGGAGGACATGATAGTCAAGGTGGGCAAATTCATCATTTTAATGGACTTTGAAGTGTTCTTGGTAGAATATTTATGACAAAGGGAAGACCATTAGTAGATATCCACAAAAGGAAACACACTTTTTAGAATGGTATAAGCAAGTTAAATTTAACATGAATAAACTATTGAAGAATTTGATTGAAAGTAGCTCTTACATGAGGATTGATATAGTGGATGAGTAAAAGAGCAAGAGGAGTGCAATATAAAAGAAGTGAGTGATGGAGAAGGAGAAGATGAAGGAGAATTAAGAAAGGAGGAGTTGGGTGATAAATTGAAGCAAGAGATCTTAATGAGAACCAAAAGCAACCGTGCCACCATCCATTGAGAAACCACCTACTCTCGAGTTGAAGCCCTTACCTATGCATCTTAGATATACCTTTCTAAGGGAGAGTCACACTTTACCTATCATAATTTCAAACCAAATAGATAGGAAAAAGAAAAGAGAATGGTAGAGACTATTAGGAAGAGGATGAGAGATATGGGATAGAAAATTTTGAATATTAGAAGTGTAAGTCATAATGTGATGATGCATAGGACCTTAGCATTCAAATGAGGAGTTGAATGAAAAATTAAGCTGAAATTATGAAACTAGTGACCGTAAAATTAGCATGTTAATTTTAGGTAGTTTTTGTAATTTTATGTACATTTGTCACCTTATTTTTATGTTTTACTAATGATTTGAATTGATGGATGTTCATGGCATGAAGTGTGTCTAAGTTCCTTTTGTGATGCCATCTTTGCCATAACCCCCACAAGTATTCTTGCCCTTGTTTTAATTCCTTTTATTTTTGTTTGTTATATTTATTATATGTGTTGTTTTTAGAGTGTGTCATTTTCCATAATGAGGAAAATATGTTGTTCAAGTATATGGATATATATGCAATTGCATATCATTTATGTGTGACTTTGAATTTGCATTATATTAGTTTTTGATTATGTTAGCATTGTGTAAATTTTTGTTGCATGATTTTTGCAATGTGTTAGTGACATGAAACTGAAAGGAAATGGCTTATTTATAAATATGATCATTTAATTTTTTAAGAAACATTAGCTTTTGAAGTTTGTGTTAAGAATTTAATTTTTTAAGTAACATTAGCTTTTGAAGTTTGTGTTAAGTGTTTTTTAGGTGAATATGCATATTGACTAGAATATTGTATTTATTTTTTTCATTTTATAGAATTTTTTGGATGCACTTATAATTAAATTCATTTAAATTGGTAGGAATCATTATTATCCTTTTGTGGGAGTCATTGACTAGGAAGAAATGATGTAGTTTAGGAAGTAAATGTAAAAGAAATATGTGTTAAATAAACATCCTATTCTACTGACCCTTTAAAAAAATCAGGTTAAGAATAGAGTTGGCACCTATTTTTAAGTTATGATATAGTTGAGTAACTAGAGGCATTCACGACAAAATGTTTGTCTTCACGTCAAAAGGCTAGAATGACACTCCAACCAAGCTTCATAAAATGTAGCTTAGTTAACTGGGGGACATTCATGACAAGGTGTTTGTCTTCGCATTAAAAGACTTGGCAATCTTTAAATAAAATCTAAAAATAGTGTTGTTGATAAAAATGAACCTATTGATCTTCATGCTAAATGTCAAAAGCAAAATTCCTTGAATAGTTACTTAGTGATAGCCTACCTCTATAATTGGTAGATAAGAATGAGTACAAGCTTACAAGTGTTATAGATGTATAAGTAGGGCGGCAATATTTTGGTTAATATGTCTATTTAAATCAAAGCACCTGATTATGAATGGAATAAGTTAGTGTGTTGAAACTTTTTGAGTGATTGATGTTTGTGGTTAAGTTCATTCCAAAAGATTTGATGTTATTATACCATTATTGCATTGGTTCATGACTACGTGATTAATTGTTTTCTATTTTTCATTTTTTGGTGTTAGTATTTTTTGAGGATAAGCAAAGATTTAAGTGTAGGAAAGTTGAAACGTGTAAATTACAGTGTGTTTTCTAGGTGTTAGAGTGTTCTTTTTCTTAATGTTTTCTTAGATGATAAACATGTGATTAAGAGTTAGATTTTTCTTCTTATTTATGTTTTTTTTGTTTTGGTTGATTGGTTGTTGTTTAAGGCAAAAAACAGATTCTATTTATAAGTTTCATTTGATGATGAGTGGAGATAGCAAAAATTGAATAAAATATAAAGAAGAAGCTGGAGAATAACATCTGGCATCATTGTGCATGAACTAGTAGCAAGTTGGTGAGCTCTCTAACACAATTGTATATAGAGAGCTAGAGTAAAGTAGTGCATGATCATGCAAAAAGTAAATTCTAGCTTTTCTAAGTCATGAGATTTTTATATTTTTGATATTTCAAGGCTATTTTTGGAACCAAAATAAGTGGGGAAACCCTAGAAAGAACCTTATAAGGATCAAGAAGTATTTAAGGCATAGAAAAACACAAAATGATGGCTAGAAAATCATAAAAAGAGGAGATAAAAAGGTAGAATCTGAAAAACAAAAGTTGCAGTTTCTAGCTTAAAGCAAATAAGAGAAGACATCAAGATTCATTTCTTTAGTCTTTTCTTTTATTTCTTTGTTGTTGTTGAATATTAATGATGACTCAATTGACATATATATTTACATCTATGGATTGCTAAATTTCTTTTAGGAATTACTCTTAATTTATTTATTAAAATTTACATTCCTGTTTAATGAAGTATACTTGTGATATTTATTGCTTTATATTCAATTTGAATTGAGAAATTAGATTGGATTATTTTTGTTGTTTTGCACAACTAGAGCTAGTACGTCAATAGGCCTATAAACATCAAATTAATAGGCAATTAAAGGGAGATCTTAATTGTTTATTAGTTACCTATAGATTGCTTCAAATCTAGTTGCATAGTTAAGAAGAGCTATGATAGATCGAGAGATCACAAATCAATTTCTATCTATTTTAATTGGGATTATTTGATTTGAGAGAGGGTAATCATAATTATTGGATATCTAGGATCAAGTAGTATTAAATCATACAGGTAAAGTGAAAACAGATAAAGATAGAAGTAATTCCTAGTTTTCATCATTGATCGATCAATTAATTATTGTTTATTTCATTACTTAATTATCAATTATTTATTTTAGTTTTATTTTTAAAAAGTTATATTAGTTTTTACCTCGAACAAAGCTTATAAGAAGTGTTGGATGACTAATTCAATCCTCATGGGATGATACTTTTTATTCTATAAGATATGATATGTATACTTGCAGTAAAGAAAGTTTTAAATTTAAAACTTCAACATCATTCCTTGAGTAGGACTACCTAAAGATAAGACTTAAGGAGCTACTAGAATGATATGGCCATGGTGTGACTATACCGTCCCACTCATTCCAAGGCCTCATAATTTTGATTCTTAGTCAAGAGGTATGTCCACAAGCTCCTAATCCATTCACTTTTTTCCAGACAGGAGAGCATAGGTTTGGTTAGCTACTAGGACCTCTTCCTAATACATTGCATATGCCATAAAAAAAGGTCATATTTGAGGAACGCAATCATATAGCTCATTCACGACTGTCTGCATTGAGCAAATTTAAAAGCAAACTGAGGTAGCTTAGTGATTACCTAATTAGCTAGAGGATTAGGAGTTCTCAAAGATAAGCATGAATTGATGATGGTTAGTACTCCCACTCCTCTCATAATGGAGATTCTATGAGCTATATGGATAGTTGAGCTTGAGGCCGATGTGTAGGGGTAGCATTTTGGTCTTATTTTTGGCCCACCATAAGTAATGGAGGAGGCTTTCCCATAGGAGGATTAGATTACAATTCTTAAGCATACACCATCTTAGTCATTAATTCACGTATTTATAGCCCAGCCACCCACCCCATCCTATACAAACGTGTATATGCACTAGTGTGATGACACTTTGGTGAGGTTAGCACAACACCTTAGTGTGGAGATGCTTCCTCCACTAGTTAGACCTATTGAGTATGATTAGGGAGAGGCTATATAAAGGTTCTTAAGCATCAGGTTGGGGATTCTAAGGCAGACATAAAGGAGCCCATAATCGATGTTGAGTGAGATAAGATTGTTGTAGATGAGGATATAATAGCATAACTAATTGGGAGATTGAGGAGTTTACCATTCCATCAGGTTAAGAGGAAAAGGAGGCCACTATTCCTACAGTAGACTAGGAGAAGGATAATTAGGAGGATCTAAAATAGATAGTGATTACAAAGTTGTCTTTCAAAAATTTAGTAGACATGATCTTTGCCAAAGTCACAGTTGATCCATGGGAAATAGTGGCTTATGCTCTACGACCCTTACCTCCTCCTCAGGATTGCTCTTTTTATTTATTCCTTATTTGTATTTTTTAGTTTGGTTTACTTTATTTTTATCTTTTTTTATATCTCTGTATAATTCTAAACAACGCTTAGTGGAAAATTGAATATAATGGAAATTCATCAAATCTTACCTATATATCTCATATTAGGAAAGTATAAGTCCTCGACTATTTCTTCTCTGCCTATGTTTCTTTAGTCTTATTATTCTGAGATACTTCATACATTAAGGACAATGTCTATCTTAAGCATATGAAGGGATTACATATGATACCATATGATACTTATGCTTATCATTTCTATTATGAATTTCCCAATAGGAATTATTTCTAAAGTTTTTTAACTTTTAAAGCATACTAATGGAGACAATTCATTATGAATTTTATTTTCTCTTTTACTTGAAATGTCTAGATAACTATTTATGCAAGTTAGTAAACAATTGAATTCAATTTTTTTTATGAATTTGGTGAATGAATACTTGATTATCATTGTGATACTCTTTTTATAACTACATATGCATCAAGTAAATATGACTTCTTTTGAGCATTTTCAGTAGCCATAAAAAATGGAAAATTGTGAATACTTGAGTATTAAATAATTTAACTATATTGACTTCATACCAATAAAAAGGTTAAAGTTAATAAATAGTAGTAGTAGCCATTTACATAGTGATCTAGTTGAGTAGTTAGAAGCATTCATGACAAAGTGTTTACTCTTACGTCAAATGGAAAGACAACTTTCAAACAAGCTCTTAATATCTCTAGTTTAAATTAATTTTATGTTTTAATAAAAAAAGGTGTGAATATGTTAAAGAGTTGAAGAATTTTATCTTGACTAAATTTATTTTATACATGGAGTTAAATTTTGTGATTTAGGTTGAAGTTCAAAAGATCATAAAGTGGATTAAGTTAACTTATAAACTAATACAAGTAGTTAGCTGCTTGGCATTTTGATGAACTTTGTAATTAGATGAGTGATGAAGAATCTTGAATGGTATGCTTGATCTGGTTAATACTTTTTTGGAATTATTTTTCTATTTAAGTTACAATAGTGATATTGATTTGGTTAAAGACAAACAAATACGTAAGTTTAGGGGGGTTTGATATATGCTCAATCTACTTTACCTTTATAGTGATTTTTACATCATTATTCTTTTTTTAGATATTTTTAAAGGATTTCTAAAAAATGAAAATTGAATTAAGCCATAAAAGGCTAAAAATTATAATTTTTATAAGAGACTCTTAAGAAGAGAGTGTACATATGTATGATTTTTCTAAGCTATAAGGCATTGTATGATTTACAAATACAAAAACTAGCTATATCTCCAAATGTGAATACAAGTTGATCTTAATTCAAGCTTTTCACAAAAGGTAATTGTATGAAATCTAATGGTATTAACTAGTTCTATCATGAATTGTTCATAGCTTCTTTCCTTATTATAGAAAATACGTCTGTTTCTTTCATCCTATATGTGTAGTACCAAGTAGGATAAGACTATATAATAACACCATTTACGATCTTTCTTAACATGTTATAAGTTCAAACTCTAGCTCATGATCTGTTGCCACTCCTCTAGTGGATTATTAAATACACATTTATGAAGTACTATTTTCCAAGCTCCATATGTGTATTTGCATTGGTGTGAAGTGCTTTCTAATTCACTTCTAGAAAGGCTACACTAGTTTGTCAAGTAGTTAAACTTATTTAATTTGTCAATAGTGGGTAATTTCTCCTTTATAGCTCTTAATAAAGTTGTAGTTTCTCTAGGAAGATTATATTTGCACCATACCAGTTTGTACCATGAGACATTAGTAAGATTCTACTAAAAAAGTTTGTTACATGATGTATTATTGTATATTCCATTAGTAGTAGGACACCATCAATTTTTTCCTTCCACATTTTCCTTTAATTCCAATTTGTTGATCTCCATATGCATATTACTATCATTTATTCTCATAAGGGTATCATTCTTAACCATCATTGCATTTGATAGGCTTTGATTGTCTAGAATAATGCCTTTCAACATAATTAACTCAGCCTTATTTTTAAAAAGACCATCAGATATTCAATTGTCATGCTAGAAAAATGTGTTAATCCTAATCCCTATCATCTTCCTGATATGAATTTTAATAAAGCCTATCCATATTGAGAATCTTCTTTAATGTAGCAGATGCATTGCTAAATGTGAGATCAACTTCCCAAATGCTCTTATCATTGATGTAGTATTTATGCACTTACTTGCACCATAAAAACTTATGATCATTAATCAATCTCCACAATCTCTTGATCATCATGTAGTTATTCAAAAATTTTAAAAGAGTGATGCTCAAATCTCTATACTTTTTAAATCTACAGACTTCAGACCATTTGATGTCAGCTTTATAACCTCCTTCATTTGAAATAGACTAGAGAAATTGCCTGAGAATTTTATCAATAGTTTTGTTCACAACACTTGGAATAGCAAGATATGTTGCCTAATGTATATTGATTGAAGATAAAATAGTTGTAATTAGTTGAGCTCTTCTATCCAGAGATAAAGGTTTCATTCTCCAAACCGTGATTTTTGCTTATATTTTTTTCAAAAAAGGTTTAAAAAATATGTAGATCAATTTAAAAGTAGTTATTAGAATTCCAAGATAGGTGAAAGTTAACGACATTTCTCTAAAACCAGAGATATGATCAACTATGATTTTCTGATCCTATGCATTGCTACAAATGTAAAAATATCATTTGGTTTGTATTAACATGGACTCTAGATAGTTTAGTGAATATTCTGATAGCCTTGAAAACAACAAGGAGTGAAGTTTTGCCTGCCCTGGTTAAGAAAATCAAGTCATCCAAAAAGATAAGGTTGGTAATTCCTAATTTCTTGCACTTAGAATGACATTTAAAATGGTTGGTTCTCTCTTCAATTCTTGTCAAAAGCCTATTGAATACCTCCATTACAAAGGCAAAGAAGTATGGTGAAGAAAGGTCACCTTGTCTAATGTCATTGGATCCCAAAAGTAGTAGACAGTTTCCTTTATTTATATAATTTTATTTGTAGTGTGACCTCTTTTGTTAGCCTTAAGGCCCAATGATAGGTGGATAATTGAGCATTTTTTACCCCATATTTGATGTGTTTTCCCTTGATATTTATTACTTTTGGTATACATTTGGTACTTAGTTTGCTTCAAGTGTGTATACAGATTATAATTGCCTTCATAGACTTAAAGGAGAAAAATTCGGACGAAGACACAACATAAAATAAAGATTCAACAATTTGAAGGGATGCGCAGTCGTGCATCTGCCCGTGAACTTCTTTGAGGTCGTGCATTTTTACGGTATGCCGAGAATTTTGGTTATGCATGGTCTGATGAATGACCATACAAAAGACCACGCATCGGTCAAAAACTTAGAATTCCATATAAAAGACATGTTTTGGAGGCAATTGATAGGAGGATGCAGCAGGAAGCATTCTGAGTAATTAAGGGGTGGTTCGAGAGGCAATTTTGAGCTAGAATAGTGTGAGATGCAAGGATTTTATTGATGGATCCATCAGAACACAAGATTAGACATCTACATCTAGAATACTTAATAAGGAAAAATCAAGAAAATTTAGAATTATGATTATGTTATTTTCGAGTAAGTAAATCTATATATGTATATCTAATTTCGTGTTCGTCGATATATATATGATTTTTCGTAGTATTTAGGCTAGATAAACCCTATTTAATACCTGAACATGTGTTGATTACTTTGAGATTGCAATTAATTGTTTGATTTATTGAAATCCAATTAGTTATTTTATTTATGCTCTAAAAATCCAAAATATTATATCATAATTTGATTTCAGATGTATTGATTGAGAAATCCTAGGTTTGAATAGATCTACAGTAATAGGAAAGAGTTGATTGTAACCCTAAAGATAGGATAGCATAAATCTTCCAAGTTAAGGTTAAACCTAATAAAGGGATTAATAAAATGGTAATGCAATCCTATAAAATTTAACTTGATTAATTTGGGTAGAAACCATAGGATTAGTTGTTAGTAGACTTTAGGTAACCTACTAACATACCGTGGGAGTCTCCATGGTTCAATAAACCATTAAACCAATTGCATAACAAAAGGTCAATCTGTTAAGTTTTAGGGGAAATCGAGCCTAAATAATAATCACTTGATATTGGTAATTAACTTGACACTTCATATTCCTCTACTTTAATCTTACTGCTTGTTTATTTTATTTTCTTAATTTTAGTTTCTTTAATTCAACCCACAATCAATTCTTATGTTAGATAATAGAATAATAGTAATTACTAGTACTCATTGTCTTTATAGGATTGATCTATATTTTTTGATACTAGCTACAGCTACACCGTGCACTTACGTTATTTAATTTGTTTGAGTTAGTTTATTTCCTTAGTTTTAGACTCTAGGTCAATTTATAACCCAGAGCACAACTGAGAACTTACTAGATATAGATCTTGAGATAGAAAGAATTGCGTGAAGGAATCGTCATAGGACTAACCTTAGAGAGTTTAAGCTAGATCCTTAAATAGGGGATTTGGAAGGTCATGCAGGGATGTTGCAATATGGCAGACGAACCATGAACAATGTTTGACTATGGTAGGCTAGACTTAACTGGCGTGGAACCAGCATGGTGAGACTGACTATGCAAGCTAATAACTTCGAGATCAAGTCGAGCATCATCTAGATGGTGCAACAATCATTCTAATTTGAAGGACTCTGAGATGAGGACACTAACACACACATCTCTAACTTCTTAGAGATTTGCAAAACTTTCAAAATAAATGGAGAAAATGATGATGACATTAGAGCATATCTATTTCCTTTCTTTTTAAGTGGAAAAGCTAAGTAGTGGCTAAATTCTATTATGCATTCGTCACTTACCACTTGGGATCATGTGGGGGAAAATTTCTACTTTAGTACTTTCTTCTTACAAAGACTGCTAACCTGAACCCCAAACTAAGGGTGAATCATTATATGACACCTAGGAGAGATTAAAGAAGATGCTCCCACAATGCCCACATCACGAACTACCTCTATGGATGTAAATCTAGACATTATATAATAGGCTCTTTCAAACTACGAGGCAGTTAATAGATGTAGCAGCTGGAGGGATGTTAAACAAAAAAACACTTAAAGCAGCCCAAGAGTTGAAAGAATACATGGCCATAAACAATTATCAATGGTGTTCAGCTATAGCACAAACCACCAGTAGGTCATTAGGAGTGTATAAAGTAGATGTTGTGATGCAACTAGCGAGTTAAGTGGAAGCCTTAAGTAAGAAGATAGACAGAAACACTATAGATTCACAAGAAAGAGTGACGCAATATGAAGCATATAGGCTAGATCACCAAGGACAAGATTGCAATTAGATCAGCCCGAATATGTAGATTATTTGGGGAATGCTCCAAGACCCACAAATAATCCTTATAATAATATGTACAACCATGGATGGAGGAACCACCCTAACCTTTTATGGGGTAACTAAGGTCACCAAAGGAATAACCCTCTTTCTGGATTTTAAACATAAACATCATAACTAAGGAAACTAGGTACGAATGAGATGATGATGTAATTTATTTAAGAATTAAGGACAAAGCATCAACAAACAAACACATCCATATGTAACTTGGAAATAAAATTTGAACAACTAGCCAAATTAGTGGCGGAGAGACCTAAAGGGAATTTATCGAGCATAACTGAAACAAATTCGAAGGAGAGAATAATTGCAATCACTTGGGCCATTGAAAAGAAGTTCCAAAAGGAACCAGAGAAAGAGGTGACTTCTAAGGGTCATTCTGAAACTAGTGATAACCTTACTTTAAAGCAAGTACAGGAATCTTAACCTACTATACCAAATCATCTAATAACCAAGCGAAAATCTTTGGAAGAAGAGTTCAATTATATCTTTAACCTATTGAAAAAGCTTTAAAGAAGTGTTTCTTTATGATAAAATCCTTTCGCAGGGATTAGAGAGTACAAAATCATTAGAAGAGATATCATTAAACAAAGAGGAACTGAAGAAGTTGGAGAGTGAAGTGTTAATCAAGGAAATCTCCAATGAGGTGACAACACTATCTCCAAAACAAGTTGACCTAGGAAATTTATATATTCCTTGTCTATCAACGGTGTTAGTGGATAAGGTTTATGCTGATTTAGGAGCCAACATAATTATGATTCCTTACACTTTATGCAAGAGAATGGGGATAAGTGAATTAACACTAACTAGGATGTGTGTGCAGATGGCTAATAGATCACTCACTTATACTAGGGGCATAATCAAGATGTGCCTGTTAAAGTTAACAAATTCACCTTCCCTACTGATTTTAAAATCATGGATATAGGAAAAGTTTTGGAAATATCCTTGGTCCTTAGTTGACCATTATTAGTTATAACTAAGTCTCTTATAGACGTTGATGGATGTGAGTTAATATTAAGCAAGTTTTAATCTTATAAAACCCTTAAAATACCACAAGTGCACAGGTCATAAATGTAGTATATGGGGTGTTAATCCCTCGAAGAGTTGGTGAACTAATCTAATTCTAAATTATCCAAGGCCTAAAAGGATTATTAGAAATAAAAATAAAAACTAAACAGAAAAGAAAATTCGTGAATATGGATTGATTGAAAATTAAATTGTAAAATTAACACAAAGAAATCAAAATTGAGCACCACTAATGAACAATCAAAAATCACATAAATAAGATCAATCAATTGTGTAAAGGGAGATTTATTCTATCATCAAATGCTAGCATAATTACTTTTGATTTAATACGGTATTGGTCCTAGACTTTCAAAAGGTGGATTACTCTCTCTTGAGTTATAATCATTAAACCCTAATTCATAACCCCTAATTGAATTGTGGAATTTGCAATCTCTTAATTAACAAAAAAACCACACATCCAATTAGATTTTAAGCTCTTTAATAGACTATCGGGCCCTTACACGAGATCTCTCTTCATATAAATTCTTGATTTGATTATTTGCGTGATCTATTAGATTGTTTAACTCTCATTATCCAATATAATTGTTTTGCTATTGGTTCACTCTCTCGATTTGTTACCGAATCATGCAAATACAACAAATAATCACAATACCTAATATATTAACATCAAAAGAAATCACATTAACATAGATTCAAAAACAAATCTTTAAAGGAGTTTAGAACAACATCATCAAACCCAAATCCATCACTATCAAATCCATCTCATACATTCAAAAGAAAGAATAATAAAGATGAAATGAAATGTCATTTAGAAGGGTCAGGATGGATTGGAAAGACAGCAAAAATAGCAACCATTCTTCTTCCTTTTTCCTTTCTCCTCCTTCTCTCTTCTCTTCCTCTTCTTTGTATCTTCCTCAAAGTGGCAAAAATGGAGCTCCCTTTCTAGGGTTCTTTCTTTTCTTTATATATTTTTGTCCATTTAGGGTAAACACTAGGGTTTACCCGAGCCTAAAAATTTAAAATATCCCTCGAAAAGTTGCATTTTAGAAGTTGGTTTATGTTTGTTGTTGTGCAGGCCACAATTGTGGCCCATAATGCTACAATGGTGACACTTAGTTTTGCTCTCTGTCAAGATCGTGGCAGATGGGGCCACAATTATGGCAGACCCAATGAGCTTCTGTCAGGATCGTGGCCCTGGGCCTTGCTTTAAGCTTCCTCCGATTCTCCTCCTTTCTTCAGTATTTGTTCTCAAACAATAACAAATACGTTAAGGTATCTTAAATACATAAAATTTAAACTTAATAGCATGCTCTAACCAATAAAACACTTTCAAAACATAAATATTTAACTAAATAACATAATCTTATCCTAAACATGCGCTAATCATTCAATTTAACAATTAAAGAAAAACTAAATATTATGCAACCTACAACTATCAACATCCCATACTTAAACTTTTACTTGTCCTCAAGCAAAAAAAAAAAAGCAAAACACAAAGCATTCCTAATAACAAAACATACATATGCAACAATGATACAATGGTGTTGAACCTCACGAAACAAATTTTACTATAAGCATGATCCTTCAAGTTGTTTTAACTTATTAACTTTTGAAACTTATGTCTAAGTATTTGAACTAAATATAAATACAAATGAAAACTTAATGTCATATTCATTCACTCCCATCACTTACACACATGCATTAATAATTTGTTAGTCAATCAAAATTGTAACTATCCTTAAGTGGCTTTTCATAAGAAATCATATTATTCATAAGATTAGTCGAATTTATTAGATAACACCTAATTTTTGTTCATTTTAATTGACACGAACCTACCTTTAGATGTGAAAGTAAACAATTGAGATGAATATCCCTTAGTTACTCAGCTACATCACATTCTCAACTGACTACTAGCTCTATTCATAACCCGATTTATTTCAAAAAGGGGTCAACGAAATAGTTATTTATTTAAGATTTACACATGCTTTATATATATATATATTTCTTGCTGACCTCATTTCTTAAACTAATCATTCTAATGAAAAGATAGTAACGATGCTACTTATTTAATTGGCCAAAAATTATAAATGAATGTAGTAAACTCCTAGATTGAATGAACTAGCGTCGTATCCTAACAACAAAATTTCTTACATAAACAAACAAAATACATTAAGCATGAGATTAGAAATGTAGTCTATTTGACATTTATCACTTAGATATCAAATGTTTTTTTAATATTCATTTTATTTTATTTTTCTTAAATGTGAAATAACATGATTTAGATAATCATGGGGTAGGGCTTAATTATTGAAATTAATGTGCTTAATCTTTTGACTATATACCATGTAAATTTATATATTTAATTAATTTTTATTATTCTTATCATTAGTAAAAATTGAGTACCATTATTTCATCAATTAATTAGAAGAAATATACTAAAATTTCAGTTAGGAGGTTTAAAAGTGAAATTAATATTTATCTTTTTTAGAAATATCATATTGTTGTTATGATACCTACCAAAAAATTGGGAAAACAAACGGGATACCCTATTTTGATTTCCATATCTTTCATTTGCATTCAACTTTCAATTCCATTCCATTCCTCCTTTTATCAACCTCGTATCAAGCTGGGCGTGAACAGTCTGTCAGGTAAAAGGAAACTACTCTAAACTGGAAAAATGAAATAGAAGGCGGAAACCGTCGGTAGTTTAGGAGTGAGGAGTGTGAAGGTATGTGTGCTAGAAATAGAAGGTGGAAACAGAACCGTATTTAGCGGTAGTTTAGGAGTGCGGAGTGTGAAGTTGTGTTAGTGTTTCTGTCAACTTTTAGCATAAAATAGACGAGGTTTTCCAATGTTACGGCAAAAATCCTTTAAAAATGAATGCTTTTCAAGCATTGCACTCAACTCGCTACACTTTCCTTAATCTCTCCACCGCCTCCAGGTTCATCAAACTTATATTCGATCGTCAAGCAATTTTCAACATAAATATATAATCTCAATTTTGATGAGAAATTCAAGATTTCATTTTTGTAACTGTTGTTCCTGTTGTTGTAGAGTTGCAGTGACGCAGGAGAAACTGAGGGTTCCGGTTTTAGTTTCACTGAGAATGAGGTCTATGGTCTCAAAGCGACCGCTTTCAAGTTCCGAACCGCCGGTTGTTGAAAGCAATAAATATAAGAAATTTAAAACAAACCCTGATTTCAACCAAGTCGTTGTCAAGGTTTGTCTTTTATTTGCTCTAGTTTTGCTTTCCAGTGTTTTGGAGCCACCCATTGCTTAGCTTTTTCTTAATTAATGAAAATAGGAAACTTGTTGGAAAACACAATCAACTGAAATTCAAAGCTTCAGGGATGATCCGAGGAAAATTGACACATTGACATGTCAAGAACTAAGAACAACGCTGAGGTGAAATAATTGTGCATTCCTGATGTTGTGGTTCTTACTTTAGTCACCTCTCCATTGATTTTTCTGTATACCTTTTCTAATATTTAGTTGATTACTCTAGTTAGCTTCTTTAGTCGAGTAAGGAATTTCTTGGACTTGTGTAACTAAACTTTAATCAAAGTATGTTCGCCCTTTGGTGACTAGATGAACTTATATTACCTATTGTAGTACTTGCAATTTGTGGCACTGTAATGATATGATTTTTCAAGTTTCAGTAATGTTGGAATCCCAGCTAAAGGCCGCAAGTCAGACCTCATATCAGCACTAAAATGTTTCATGGATAAGCAATTAGATGGTAACATACATTACCCTTGAAAAAGGTCTTATGTTTCTTTTGTGATGTTTAGGTGTTCCAAATTTTTGTTATGGTGGAAAATTACTGTGAACATCCTTTGGTTAAAAGACATGTTTCTTTCCTTTTTATAATTTGATGTTATGTAGGTGGAAGCTCTCAGAAAGCAGAAGCACAAGACACTTTTGTCGTTGGAGAGCAAGTTTTGTTGCAAAAGAATATTGGGAATGCATCTATTGAAAGCTTTGATTTCAAAATTGGCACATTTGAGGGTAGTAAACATGTGCAACAATCCCTTTTCGAGGATAAACCTATCAAAGAAGATATTGACACTATCACTAGAAGAGGTAAATTTAATTTAAAACTGATATTATTTCAGGTTTGATTACAATCAATTTTATTCTCTTGAGATTTTTACTTTTACTTGCCATAATATATCGGTTTATTGCACTAGACCCCTTGTAGTTTGACCTTTGTTTCATTTCAATCTTCATACCTTAAAAATATCACTTATCCTCGTGTAGTATTGTCACACAACCTCCTCCATGATACATCATTAGTTTTCGTTCTATTCATTAACTCCAAATGACTTTGTATTAAGAATTATAATACTGTGTTGTTTCGTATTAACAAGGATGAAAAACTAATGAAATATGATGGAAGTGGTTGTGTGACAGCTAAAGAATACCATAGGAGAGTAAGTGATAGTATTCAAAACATAAGGATTGAAATAAAAAAAGATCAAGCCACAAGGCGTCTCAGTGTATTGAACCTTAAATCTTTTGCTTTCTCTTCTTTCATGTTTGTGACTTTTGCAATTCTTGAGTTAGTATTCATTACACCAAACAACCTACTTTTTATTTTGTTGCTAGTTGGGAACAGTTCCCAAGCAAAGCGAAGAGTATCTTCCAATGGTGGTAGTTTAGATGCTAAAGCTAATGACATTGTAATGGAGGATGAAGCTGAGCCTTGGACAGTTCTAGCTCACAAGAAGCCTGAAAAAGTCTGGGTTCCATATAACTGTCGAATCATGAGGCGTCCACCTCTTGCTAGGGACAAGAAGTTTGTTAAATTGTTATCTTGGAATGTCAATGGCTTACGAGCACTATGGAAGTCCAAAGGTTCTTTTGCCCTTGAGTTGGCCCAAAAGGAGAACTTTGATGTGCTCTGCTTGCAAGAGACCAAACTACAGGCAATATCTGCTAGTTAAAGGCTTTCTAATCTTATTTGAAAATTTCTTACCCTTCATCATTCTTTTTCTTTGTTGGCCTTCATTGGTGGAGTTGAGTTTGCTAGTGAACTAGTATTTATGTTATGACTCTAATTTAATAGAATAGATAGTGAGTTAATTGCCTGTTCTAACTTTTTAAAACAGGAGAAGGATGTAAACTCCATTAAATGCCTGATTGATGGTTATGAGAATAATTTTTGGACATGTAGCCTTTCCAAACTTGGGTATTCTGGTACTGCAATTGTGTCTCGGGTATGCCTCTTCTTTCTTTAAAAGGTTACTGTTGTAAATGTCTGTTACATGTGAACATAAATCAGGAATAATGGTTAGAATCCCTAGAATTAGCTCCTTAGAATCA
>JAOTAY010000004.1:22264198-22293003 GCA_025629805.1 Erythroxylum baracoense
AGTTGCCTTACTTAGAATATGTATAGAGTGTTATATAAGAGAGAACATAGAATGTAAAGAGTAAGACATTTTTTTTTAGAAATAAAAATCTTTCTTTCAACTATCTTTTTGTATCTTGGTTGGAGTTGCTTCATCATTTTCTACATAAAATATCTGGGAGAGAAAGAGAGAAATTGGGAGGGTTGTGGATGGTATGAAGTTGTGCCTTGTTTTTACCCAAAATGGTCATATTTGTTGTTATGTTATTCATTTATGCAACTAGGCATTCGTAAGTTCTTGACTATCAACTTTGTCATTTAGGATATCATTATTCTCTTGTTATGTGTCCTTAGGTCTTTTTATATTGAAAATTCAAACTGTGATAGAATTATGGTTTCAGTACTTTCAATGAGGCTGAAATTTGAAGATTTGATCATTTATCTGACCTTTTATGTAATCCATTAAAGTCTGCACTTGTGTATATGACAGATAAAGCCGCTTTCAGTTAGATATGGTCTTGGAATTCCCGATCATGATAATGAAGGACGAGTTGTGACAGTAGAGTTCGAATCCTTTTACCTTTTAAATGCCTACGTTCCTAATTCTGGAGATGGCTTAAAAAGACTGGTATATTTTTCTTGTTAATACTATAAGCATTCAATGTTTCAATGTCAACATAATATGTTAGCTTCAAGGGGGATTTCCAGTGCCCTGACTTCTGTAATGGTAATTATAGTCATACAGGATTACACAGTGGGACCCATCTCTTAGCAATTACATGAAAGTAAGTTTGTTTTTTTGTGTCTCTTTTTCCTTTCAAATATATGTTTAATTTTGAATCATCTCCAATCACTTATCTATTAAATTTGTTACATAACTTATGCATTATGTTTTTGGGGTAGGGTTGTCTTGGTGCCTTGATTATTTGATTTAAGACAAATAGAGGTCAACCACTATGCTACTTGAAAACTGAAACAAGGATACTATCGTATGCTATAAAGAAGTGAGAAGTAGGCAAAATATATAATAGATATGAATGTTTCTTTATGAGTATTAATGCCAAAGAAAACTTAATGATGTAGGACCAATATATGGCTGAAAATTTTAGGTTTTTGGTTAGTTGAAATTCAGGTTAGAAGTGTTGGAGTGTTAGTGAGGGATTTTGCAATGGAAGCTAGGGATATAAAAATTACTCCAAAAGTCTAAGAATCACTCTTAGAAAAAGTAGCACATTAGCTCAAGTTTGTAGAGAAAATTCTGGCTTTCTTTTTCTATTGAAGGGCTGACTACACATATACAGGAAAATTCTTAGAACCCTTATTTTAATAGTAAAGGGATTTCCTACGAAAATATCCAAATAGAATTGAATGTTACTCTAATATGAATTCTTTATTCTTCAGTAAGAGTAAGTCCTAAACAAACTAGAACATTATATCTAACTTATTATTACTCCCTGTCTAACGAGGAAAACCTTGCATAAGGTACATTTTGGTCCTTGTTGCCTTTGTTGTCATTTTAACTCCCACTGTTTGTTCCAACAAATTAAAGCTTGTGAATAAGTGATTTTTCCCTCTTTTATTTCTGTTATAAACTCTAAGATCTTTTGCATCTATTCTCCTTGGCTTGTTTGAAGTCGTCTAGACATAGAATATGATAAATATCGATCATACAAGTCATTGAACTTCTGAAATTCATATTCTTAAGTTCAAGTGCTGTCAAAAATTGATCTTTCTTTTCACTGGACATGAAATTGCCAATATCCACCAGTTCTTATGGCACAATTTGTTCATTAAGAACATAGGAATGCCTAGAATTCTTATGGTTATTATGAGATTGTTTAACATTGTGTTTGAAAACTTAGGAGAAAGTATTATATTTCTCAGTTCATTATGTACAGAATAAGGTCATATTTATGCAGGTATATCAACACTAATTAGGGAATGTAATCCCTATAATCGAGGTAATTTAATCCCTATGATTACGCATATAGTTTGTATCCTGTTAATGCGTATCTCGATGATTTCTATAATCTGAAACAGTCCTCTTCAAGTTGGAGCATAAATGTTAATCATACCTACCTTGTTATGAAGATATTCAACTTGAGTATTTAGAGCCTTTGTAAAAAGGTCTTTTGGTTGTTCTACAATCTTCAAATATCTTGTAGGAACCATGTTTTGTTGCACCTTTTCACCAACAAAGTAAACTAATCTCAATATGCTTAGTTCATTCATGAAACACAAGATTAAAAGCTATATGAAGAGCAACGTGGTTTTCACACTGTAACTTTCCTAGCATTGAGACTTTGAGACCAATTTTAGTCAAGAACTAATATATCCACATTATTTCACACACAAATTATGCCATAACTTTGCATTCTGATTCTACACACGATCAAGATACAACATGCTATTTCTTACTTTTCCATGAGATCAAATTTCCCTAAAAAAAACACAATAACCTACGATGGATTTTCGGTCAATCTTGGATCTTGCCAATCTACATATGAGAAGCACTCTGTACGAGTGTGACCATGATTTTTATATAGTATACCTCGTCCGAGAGCTCCCTTCAAATAATAGAAACCCTTCTCTAAATTGCCCTAATGATGAACTATTAGAGAAGACATAAATTGACTTATAATGCAAATAAATTAAGCAATATCAGGATGAGTTACCATAAGATAATTCAATTTCTCAATCAGTCTCTTATATTTCTGAAGATCTTCAAACAAATCTCCATCTTTTGTGAGTTGCTAATTAGGTTGAATAGGAGCACTATATGGTTTAGCTCCTAATTTTCTAGTTTCAAACAACAAATCAAGCACATATTTTCTTTGAGATAAGAAGAGCTTTTTTATTCCTTGTCACCTCAACTCCCACGAAGTACTTTAATACCCCTAATTTCATTTTTTGAAACTAGCTGTCAAAAATATTTTCAGAGATGAAATTCCCATGACGTCACTGCTAGTATTATAATATCATCCACTTATACAACAAAAATGATAATGTTAGATGTAGAGTATTTGTAGAATACTGAACGATCAAACTTGCCCTTGCCCATTCCAAACTGTTTAACTGCTTGACTAAATTTGCAAACCAAGGATGAGGACTCTATCTCAATTCATATAAAGATCTTTGAAGTGGGCATACTTTCTCATACTCCTCAGCAGCAAACCCAAATGATTGCTCCATATAAACCTCCTCTTGTAAGTCTCCGTATCAGACATTTTTTTATGTCCAATTGATGAAGGGATAACAATGAGTAGCTTCCATAAAAATAAACAACCAAACAGATGTCAACTTAGCCACAAGAGAGAACGTATCAGAGTAGTCCACACCATAAGTCTTAGTATAGCTTTGAGGAACAACATGGGCTTTAAGTCAAGCCATTGAGCCGTTAAATTGATTTTAATTTCAAATACCAACTTACAGTCGATAGTCTTTTTTCTTGTAGGTAAAATTCTAGGTACTGTTAGCATCTAGAGTATCTATCTCCTCTATCATTGCCGCTCACCAACTTGGATGAGACAAGGCCTCTTGAACAATTTTGGGAAGGGAAACATTATCAAGAGAGGCAACAAAAGAGCACGAAAAAGATGACAAATGGTCACAAGAATAAAAAGATGAAATTGGGTAAGTGCATTGAAATTTGCCTTTGCTGAGAGCAATTGGAAGGTCAAGATTAGTAGCTGTAGGATCTAATGCTGAAGAAGGAACTGGTGTTGAACGTGTAGCAAGTCATTGTCTGGAATCGACATGACGAATAGGTGGAGGAGTTGGTGATTCCGGATTAGATGTAAAAATAATATTTGATGAGTGCTCGGTGATTTGATACAACAACAAATTATCATTCTTCTCTTGACCATTAGAAGTGTTTGAAGAAGCAGGAAAGAAGGGAAGATTTCCCATTAACGTAACATCAGTAGATATAAGGTATTTATTAAGACTAAGGCAATAACATCGATACCCTTCTTGAAGTCAAAAGTAACCCAAGAAGGTACATCAGTCCCTAAACTAAAAGATAATATGTGAAGTTTGCAATCTAATCTTTCTTATTCTTTTTTTATTTACATGATATTTCCCTTTTTACTTGACTGTAATGGAAAAAAAGTAAAAAAATAACTGCCGTCTCTACGACGCTAGGGAGAATGATTTCTTTAATTCAAACTACTTGAGGACGAACATCATGTAATAAACACGTACTCCCAAATACGTAGGGCTCAATAGGGAACAAGGGTTTGGTAGGAAAGAGGATGTGATAAGGAATCTTACTATGAAGGACGAATAATGGCATACAAATGATTAAAAAATAGATTGTTGAAATTACGTCAACCCAAAATCACTTGGGGACATGTTTGGAACAAAAGTATTTGGCTATTTCAAGGTGATGTTTATTTTTCCTTTCAGCGACACCATTTTGAGATGGTGCGTAAACACAAGAAGTTTGGTGAAGAATGCCATTTTTAAGCATGCAAGTCTGAGTGGATCAGAATGATATTCTTATCACTTCACAAAGTATGTGAAGAAACATAAATTGTTTTGATTTTAGCACAAAAAGTGGTAAAATGGAAAAACAATTAAGAACAATTCTTCACTAAATAAAGCCAAGTCATTTGAGAAAAGTCATCAATAAAGGTAACAAAATACCGAAACCTAGTTTTAAATACAATAAGGCACTTAATAGTTTATGACACTGGATGAGAAGCCCAAGTAAAACAAGGCCACATGATATACCAAGGGACTAGCAAGATCACCAAGGAACAATTTATATTTTGTGACAGGTCCAAATGAAATAAGAAATAGCCTAAGGAACAACCAGAAGAAGAGAACGAATTTGGCTGGAGAGTGGCGGTATAGGGGAACTAGATCTTTTGGAGCATCAATATGAAGGATTCGATGTTAGAGAACTTGGTTGGAGATGGAGGCATTGTTGTACACGCCGAGATGTGCCAGCCTGTGGGTGGGAAGTCAAAAGCTATGGTTGGTGCATGTAGTGCATGGTTGCCTTAGGCTCAGAATTTAGGGTGCTCGCCAGTGAGTTCTGCCCTTATAGGTGCTAGAGTTGAGATCAAATGATCACTCGAAAATGGTGACACAAAAAATGCAATGTCCTTTTTTGGAAGTTAAGAAGAGTTCTATTAAACCAAAATGAAGGAAATACATGACAAAGAAAGGCTAGCTCTCTGAAGGTTCTACAAAGCTACAAAACTTCCACTGCTGATAAATCGGTATAAATAAGATAGCATCAGAGAGCTTCCTAGTCAATTAGGAGATTGCATTTCACCTCCAAGGACAGGTTAAGTCTAGTTTCACTGACTAAGGCAGAATTTCTAATCTTGAGCAAAATTTTCCTGATTAGCTCCTCAATTGTATAAGGATTACTACTGAATAGCCTGACATTACTTTCTTTCTACTCTCCTGGGCAGAACTTCAAGCAAAAGATGACAGAAAAAGAGACAAAAGACAAGAGTTCTATTAGACAGAACCTTGTCTGATACCATGAAAACTTCAGGAGAAAAAGTATTATATTTTTGAATTCATTATGTACAGAATAGGGTCATATATATACAAGTATATCGACACTAACTAGGGAATGTAATCCTTCTAATCAAGGGAATTTAATCCCTATGATTATGCGTATAATTTGTAATCTATCAATGCATATCTCTATCATTTTTAGAATCTATAATAGTGTTCATGATAAATAGTTAAGTTTGCAACATTGAAAATATGACCCATTCCCATATCACTTGATAATTCCAAAACATAAGCATTAACACTTATCTTAAGGATCTTGTCCAACAACCCTTGAATGAAGCTTCTTATATTTCTCCTTTAGGAAACTCGTTAGACAAGTCCTTACCATTACCATATCCCATTCAGTGAATTTCACCAGTCGACGATGTTGATCAATGTATTTTGTACAAGTTGTTCGTTACTATCTTTTCTCGAGTCTCACCAAAGTTCTCTCTCATGTTGTGAAAAACCTTCAGATTCAAGACTAACCCTTATTGTTTATGGTAAAAGAATCAAATCAATAGGCTTCATTAGTTAAATTCCAAAAGTTATCTTAAAAGCATCTTTACCGGTTGACCTATTTATAGAATTGTTTTATGCAAAATAGGTCATAATTGTTCACGTTATCTCCCACCAAGCATCTCAAGGAGTCCCCCAAGCTTTTATGTAGAACCTTCATTTGCCCATTGGATTGTGGAAAAGAACTTGAAAATTGAAGTTTAATGTTCAATGTTTTCCATAGAATTCTCTAATAATAACTCATAAATTTCACGTTGCAATTAGGGACAATAGTTAAAGTTAATCCATTGACATGTTTAACCTTTTTGAAGAAGCAATGTGAACAACATCATAAGTCTTGTAATATGGAATGAAATGACTCATCTTTGAAAATCTATCCACTACCACAAAAATAGAATCCTAACCTCATATAGATCTAGGCACCCCCAAGACAAAATCCATACTTATGTCCTACCATGGTTTATGAGGAAAGGGCAACGATATAGTTCAGAATTTTGCTCCTTCTCTTCAGCCAATTGACGTGTTCAACATTTCCATATGACCGTAGACATGCCTCGCTATAAAGAGAGCCAATAACAGCAATTTTAAACCGTTGCTGTTGTTTTAGCTCCTCCAAAAGTGGCCTGCAACGTGTCCAACATATAATTACGAAATCACATACTCTCTTATAGAAGTATTGGGTAAGCAAAGTCTATTCCCTCTAAAAAGCTAGTCATCATATATCACAAAAGGGAAGTGTCCAGTTGCAATGTTCATATAAATTATCCCAAAATCTTGGTCTAAAACCCACTCTCTGTTTAGTTGTTCAAACCCACAATTTTTATGGCCAAAGTGCTAAGCAAATGGCTCTTTCTATTCAATGCACCTATTACCTTATTCTCAACCCTTGCCCATTGTTTAATAACAAGTTAAATCACTCCAAAAATTCCTTCCGTAAGGCATGTCTTTTGTTCAAGTTCTTTTGAAACTTGAAGAATTTGAGAGATTCATAATCCAAATATAGAATAAACTCTTTGTATAAGATATAATGTTGTCAATTATAAAGAAAATGTATCATTGCTTAAAATTCCTTGTCATAGATCGAGCACTGTTGTTTCTATTCACTTAACTTCTCACTAAAGTAAACAGTTGGTGTCCTTCTTGGTTGAGTATATCTCCAATTCTGACATGAGATGCATCTTAAGCAATTTCAAATACTTCAGAAAAATTTAGAAGCTGCAAAACAAGAGATTCGATCATCCTTTTTCTTGTTTTCTCCAAAGGCTTTACTGTCTTTGACCATTTAAACTACCCCTTCTTCATACGATCAGTTTTGGGTGCCAATATGGTGTTGAAATTATGGAAGAATCAATTATAGAATGTCACTAGGCCATGAAAACTGTCATGCATATCCTTTGAAATAGGCCAATTAGGGATGGCCTTAATCTTCTCAGGTTCCATCTCCACTATTTAGTAGGGCACAACAAAACCTAAAAATACAATACTTGGTTGCATGAACACTTGTTTAAGTTGATATGAAGTATCTCTTACCTCAAAACTCTCAACACTTGTTAAAGATCATATATTAAATCTTCTGTACTCTTTTAATATATTAGTATATTATCAAAATGCATAAAAAAATCTGCCTAAAAATGGTCGAAATGCTTCATTCATCTCTCTCATAAAAGTGTCAACTGTATTTGTGAGTCCAAACGGCATATCAATCATTCATAAAGTCCTGATTTAGTCTTGACAGTCGTTTTTCATTCATTCCTAAGTCCAGTTTTGATTGGATGGTACCCACTTCGTAAGTCTATATTTGTAAATATGTGATTCCAATTAACATGTCTTACATGTCATCAAGTGACGGGATTGGAAACCTAATTACCTTTGATAGTGTTCATCACTTGACGGTCACATTCGTCAACTTTTACTTGTCTCTTCATCTCTTCATTTTCGATAGGATTTAAGCAACATGTTGGAAGATTTGGTAGAGTAGATCTAGGTACCAAGTCAATATCGTGCTTAATGTCTCATAAAGAAGGTAATTCACCTGGTAAATCATCAAGTGTAAGGTTTGAAAACTCAACCAGCAGTTGACGTGTTTTGGTATTGTAATTGTAAGGGTGCCTTAAGTTCTGTTTTTGTTACTTGCCTCACTGCCATTGCAATCACAATTCCATTCTCCCTGTTGACAGGTTCAAATTTTCCTCTTTAAGGATATTAAACGGACTTTTCTTGATATTTATGGCACCTTGTTACTTTCTCTTTGCTTCTCGACCTTGTCCCCTTTTATAAGTTTTAAAATTATCTTCTTTCTATGAAATGAAATATGATAGGTGTTAGCTTTTCCAAAATGCTACACATCATGGTCATAAAGCTAGGACCAATTAAGTAAAATGTGAGATACTTTCATAGGAATAACATCATACCAAATAAAATTTTCATAGACTCACAATTTGATCAACTCTGAGCAGCCAATATGGTGCTATCACTCACAACTTTGTAGGGATATGGGTGTTTCTTTGAATGTAAATTCAATTACTTTACCATGTTTCCTGATACTGCATTCATATTAATTCATCCATTTTGAGTTTACATATTTTATCTTCACATTTAAGTAAAGAAAATCTTGGTAAATTAGGAAAACTGGTATCTAGTAGATAATGGTTCCAATAAAATAGTAAAATCTTATCTTAGATTCTAGATAAGGTAAATCAGCACCTAAGTTGTTAGGGTGTTGCAGATTAGTAGAGATAGTAGTTAGGATACTGATTCTATATTGGATGTATTTTTCCTTTCTTTTTTTATTTTTTGGAAGGCAGAGAGAGAATCAGAAATCATGTATCAGTCACAGAATAAAAGTACAGAACTTCAGTTCTTGTTTTCCTATTCAGTTCTATCAACAGAAAATAATAGTACAAAGCCATTCTTCTTCTTCCTCCTTGGGGGTTGTAAACATTGAGATTTTAAACACCAACTTGTTCATCACTAGTCTCCTTCAAACTCTTCCTTAACTTCATATTTACACACATATTCATTAGATTCTTTCCCTTCTTTTATCATGTGCAAACCTTTGTTACTAAAGACACAAACAAAGTGACCCATCCTATTACATTAGAAACGCTTCATCTCATTTCTACCCTAGGTATTGTTTCGAAGAGATATGCATCTTTAAGCTGGTAAATCCTTTGCATTGTAAGTCAGATATGAGAAGTCATTCAGTTTTCATTCCTTCACTTATAGAAAGCTAATAAAATATTTTTTGTTGATGTAGGACAAATAGAAGTATTAGTAGTAGCTAAAAATCACAAAATTAGGAAATATAGTTGATATTAGGCTGCTAGAATATTAAGCTTTAGATCTAAATTTTCAGCTTGGAATGCTAAAATTTCATATTAGGTATTGCTGGGATTTTAGGGTTTGTTGTTGGAAATTTTAGGCTAGGATTTTAGGTTTAATATAGCTGGAATTTTAGGATAGGTTTGTTGGAATTTAGTGAAGAACACAAACAAGGGAGGGTAGAAAACTAAGAATCACTCCTAGGGCTTCAAGAGTTATTCTTAAAAGAAAACATCACACCTTCTAGTCGAAAATTCAAGTTTGTAGAAAAATTTCAGGATATATTATTATTGAAAGTCTGAGTACACACCTATTTGTAGAGAAGTTATTAGAACTATTATTCTAATACGAAAAGATTCCTATCAATTTAAATCCTATTCTAATAAAAATTCTATAAGTTAAAAGTCCTAAACAAATAAAATATCTAAAACTAGAATAACATAGTTATCTTACTACTACTTCTTATCTACTAAGGATTCCTCATATAATCTAAATTTTGGCTTTTATCTTTGTTGTCAACTCAATTCCTAGTCCTCATCCCACCAAATAAAGCTTGTGGTTGACTAATTTTTTCTCTTTAATTTTTTTTATAGACTTTAAGCTCTTTTGCAGCAGTCATGTACTTCGTTACAAACATAATTCTTTGTCTAAGTATCCTGAGTTGATATTGGAGATCTTCTTGGTAATTATTATGTCAATAACTTCAACTTCAACTTCATCTCTTTTCAATCAGCAATTGGGAGCTGACCCGTTTTTCGAAGTGTATCCTCTAACGATCTTTTAACATGTACCAGACAAATAAACTTCCATGGTTGTTGTCCAGCCTAAGAATAGGTGTCAATCCATCTTTCATGCAAAATCAGTAGCTTCAACACGAACTTCTCTAGTAATATTTTCAAGTATGTTGTGTGTTTTAGCTTATCATGTGTTCTAAAGTCTTGCATACACTCTCCTAGAGCTACTGGTTGGTTTCTTTGTTTGGGATCTCTCATAGGCATTGATTTCTTAACCCCACGTAATTTCAGCCTCTTTATAATAGATTTCACTTTCTTCACGTTCAACATCAAGTGTTTTTTTCTATCCAATGTTGGTTTTTGGACTAATTATTAGAATACCTTGTGATCAAAGGTCATTGAAGTCCAAACTTTTCATAATTTTCGTAAGTATTTCATTTAGTTCTAGTTGTTGGGTAGTTTTCTATACATCCTATTATGTGTCGCTATTGTGAATCGATGCTCTGATAACAAATTGATCTAAGACAAGTAGAAGAGATATCAAACTAGTAGATAGAACTCATAGAACTTATAAAATCTGGTTGCTTGAATTTCTTCTTTGATATGGTTAGAATTTTAGGTTTTTTGGTTCCTGGAAATCTAGACTAAAAGTGCTGAAATTTTTGTGAGGAAACTAGCGATGGAGGGTAAGGAGAAACTCCTAGAGTCTTAAGATTCACTTTTAGAGAAAGCATCACACTTTCTAATTGAAAATTCGAGTTTGTAGAGAAAATTTAGGCTTTTTTTTTGTTTTGAAAGACTAAGTACACATATACATGGAAAAGTTCTTGGAACACTTATTCTAGTAATAAGGGATTCCCATCTAAACGTCTAACATAAAATTGAACTGTAGGGATTCCCAGCTAAATATCTAAAATAAAATTGAATTGTACTCTAATGAGGATTCTTTATTCTTAAATAAGTTTAAATATTAAACAGATTAGGACAATCTAATTTATTGTTATTCCCTATCTAATGAAGAAAATCTAGCACAAAGTAGATCTCAACCCTTTTTGCCTTTGCTGTTACCTCAACTCCTACTCTTCATTCCACTTAATTAAAGCTTGTAGTTAAGTAATTTTTCATATTTTATTTTTTTTAAAATTTTAAACCTTTTACATCACAAAAACAGTATGTTACATATAGATTTACTAGCTCCATATTAGCAACTCCTATAAATCACTTGTAAGGTTTATGAAGAATATTTATCACACTTATTGTTGAGGAATCACTAAAATCTATGAACCACTCTTAGATGAGAAAGCTTCACATTTTTACACGTGTGACTTGAAAAACCTCTCATTGAGTCCTATATATAGACTTCTCTTGATCCTAATCGTACTTTAATAAGGAGTCTACTAGATACTAACTAGAAATTATGTCCTACTCCAATAAGGATTGTTATTGTTCGTTAATTGACTTAAAATCCTAAACCAACAAGGACAAACTAAGATAAGTACACTTTCCTCTTCTAATAAGGAAAGCTAAATTTTCTTTTTTTTATTTTATTTTGCATCATTCTCTCTGACTTAAAGAAAGTCAACCTCAAGAACTAAAATTTATTATGCATGATCTCTGTTGCACTCCAACTTATCAACAAATTGGTTTCCTTGCACTACAACTTACCTAATATCTTAGCATTTTGGAAAACTAGGTTCTTTATAGTGGGGTTTTTACCACCTCAAAAATGAATGTCATAAAATCAATTTGTCTTACTTTTGATTGTTGAATAGTGTTTTATGCACCTTTCCACCACATGTTGCTATTGTTGAATCCAAGCATAAATACCAATGTAGGGTAGATAGATAATGTCTCCTACGCGACTTGAAAATTGCAATAAGATGATTATCACATGTAGAAAAGGTATGAAATGGGATAAATGTAATAGATATTGATGTTTCTTTTTAATATTAGCGAAGGGGAATACTTAAGAAATAGACTGCACAGTTTACTAGCTTCACAGTAGCGATTCCTATTCTAGGGCTCATAAAGAATTACGCATCATGTCCAATATTTAGGAATAATGCCTAAAATCTAAGAATAACTTTTAGATGAAAAAGCATCACACTTTCACAAACTTGTAACCTAAAACGTCTCTCGTCTCCTCATTATTGAAACATTTAGTCCTATATACATACTTTGTCTTCTTGATTCTAATGCTAATTAAATGAGGAATCTAACTCAAAATACCAAATAGATATTAAATCTTACTCTAATAAGGATACTTATTATTCTCTAATAGACCCCCGTCCTAAACCAACAAGGAAAAATCAAGATAAGGAGCACTAATTCTATTTTTTCTATTTTTCATCATTCTCCTCAACTTAACAAGAGTTGACCTTGACAACTAAAAGTTATTATCCATGCTATCTAGCATGACAAATTGAGTTCCTTGCCCTCCAACTTTTCTTATTTTATTGTCCTTCATTAACTTCTGCCATGTTAGAATCATTCCCATCTTCACTAGTTCAGTGTTCTGGCCAATTAGATTACTTATAGGGTTTGTACTACCTTGAAAATGACTATCAAGGCTATCCAGTATTTCCAGAATTTGTAAAATCAGTCCATCTTACTCTTGATCGTTGAGCTGTCCTTTATATGTCCTTCCGCCACCTGTTGCCATTGCTCAATTCAAGCTCTAACGCCAAATTGATGTAGGATGATTAGACAACAGCTTCCACACTACTTAAGAATTGAAATAAGAAGATTGTTTGCGAAAAGAGGTAAAATACTAAGAAAAATATAAGTTTTATGAATGTTTCTTTATTAAAATTGATGAAAAAGAAAATTTTAAAAATTGGTTGCATAAAGATTTACTAACTTTATACCAATAACCCTAGAAATTACTTATGGGGTGTATAAACAATTAAGGATCATACTTTTGTTTAGATTCACCTTTGGAATCTAAGAATCACTCTTAGACAAGAAAGCATTATACTTCTACAAATTTTTAGTCTAAAAAATCTCTCCTCTTCCTCTCAAAATTGAATCATTTTGTCCTCTTGATCCTAATTGTACTTAAATTAGGACTCTAATTCAAAATACCCAAATAGAAATTGAATCCTGCTCAGATAGGATTCTTATTATTCTATAATAGATTTAAATCTTAAACAAATAAAGACAAACCAAAAAAAATAAGATAAGGAAAACTTTTTTTTTTAATTTTGCGTGATTTTCTTTCAACTTTCTATTACAAACTGGTATTTCTTTGTTACTTATGTTGATTGATTGATTTTAATATGATGGACTGGAGTTTTGAAATATTTTATCATAATCAATATAGTTACAAGATTAACAAAATCTTGATTGTTGATGTACTTGGAGAGAACATGAAAAATTCTATTTTAGGAAGTTTGGGAAGTACTTCGATAATATTGTCCTTACATCTAAATTTCATTTCATTTTAAGACGTGTTTGGTTCTACTACTATTTTTGATGTTCTATTTTTGTTTTCAAACTTAGTAAAATACTTGTTTTGTTGAGTTTCTAATTTTTATTTTTATTTTTGGTTTTTCTTATTTTCATATCTTATAAAAATCATAGAAATTAGTTTTGGTATAATATTATTTTACTATTAACTAAATGTATACTATTTATCTATTTAATAATAATTACTATAATAATTGAATAATATAATTTATATATTTAATTTAATTTAATCTTAAAATTAATTTAAAATTTAAGACAAAAAATATTTTAAAATTCTTTTCGAATTTGATAATTATTTAATACATATATTTAAATTTAAAATATCTTAAAATACTTCCAAATATATTTATTTATGAAAAATTTAAATATCAAACATTTAATTCTAAATAATAACAATTTTAGTAAAATTTTACTTATTTTAATAAAATATAAATATTTTATTTTAAATATTTTATGAGATTAAAATAATAAATAATATATTAATAAAATCAATTTATCCCTAATTTTTATTTAATGTTTAATTGTTATCATTAATAAAAGTATAGTTACATTGTTATTAACAATCAAACATGTTTTTCCTTTTGTTAAAACTAAATAAGATAAAATAGGGAGAACGAAAACACATTAAGGTACGTATCAACAGCTACACTCATGCAGAGGAGTTTAGATTTTCTGGGCAATTAAGAGAGCAACACTGTCTGTTTTCTGCTCTGATAGGTATGCTTGCAAGTATCTGATTTCAATTGGGATGGTACATATTTGTTCTGGGTATTTTAGGAGGTATCTTGAGTCTTTTCTTGCTAAATGCTTTCATGTTCTTTGAGGAGGTTGCTCATATTGTGCAAGACAGAGAATTGCGTATAAGGCATTCTTGTGAGATGTAAATAACCTTTTTTGTTTCTTTATCAATTTAATTACTGATTTATCAAAAAAAAAAGAATCACAATAAAAAAGTAGAAGTGAAACTGAATAGCCTCTTCACGAATTGTTATTAAAGTCTACTACAACAAAAGTTCTATAGCTCCTTTGTCTCCCCTTTTCCCCTTTAATATAGAAACATTCATTTCTACTTATTTGTAGTGTTTATAATATATGTGCCAGATATTATTTGTTAATTAGATATGACAGTGATGCACCATGTCTGGTAGGAACTTACTCCATTTTGCACTTCGTGTGGGCCATGCAGGAGTTGGAAAAGACGAAGCCTGTCATTTTGAGTGGTGATCTGAATTGTGCTCATCAGGAGATAGATATTTACAATCCTGCAGTAAGCCATTTTCAGTTTAGTGTTGTGCATGATTGAAATAACTGATATTCTGACATGCCATAATACCATCAAGAGTTCATTTACTTGTCATTTTGGATTTGCTATATACCATCATGAGAGGATTAGGTTTTTATCTACATTGTGTAACAGAGCAATAAGAGAAAGGATTTTAATTTTGTGGGTTTATATTGGTTGACCACTTTTTAGTCACTTTGACCGTTCTCTGCCAATATCAAATAGCATCTTCTAATTTGCTAGCTTTGCATTTGGGAATTTTTGTCAAAGTGTTGGTTTGATGGAAACATGTTCAAAAGAATGTCATTTTCTTAGTTGTTCTTGGCATTTGTTTAGAAGTAGAGATTGCAATATCCCACTCTAGGTGGATAGATATTTCTCTATCCATTTTACGTTGACAGAAATGTAATGCGGCATGTAAAATGATCAGTGGCATGTTTTCCGGCCTCTTTAGAATTGTTAGGGGTGGATTTTAGATTTTAGATAAATGCTGTATTGTGCGACATATATAATAACTTAAGGTGCTATATTTGTCAACTATAGTTGTTGTGATAGTATATATGAATCCCATCTTCCTTTTTGAGCATTAGGAGAAATGAGGGAATGAGAGCGCAGAAACAAACTGTTTATTATTCCTTGTAGTGCTTTGCTATGTTGAATACAGGAGCAAAATAAGTAGTTAGGGATAATAGGATCTTTGTTTGTTCCATTAAGCGGTAACATGTGGGGATGTCTACAAATACTTGAATATATGAATGAGAGGGCATTCTACTCAACGTCAGTGCAGCAAACAAATCTGAACTTTATGTGTTTGTTTTTTTAATTTTTGCATTAAATTCTAGGGAAACAGAAGAAGTGCTGGGTTTACAGATGAAGAAAGACAATCATTTGGAGCAAACTTCTTGTCAAGGGGATTTGTGGATACATTCAGAAGACAACACCCCAATGTTGTTGGTTATACATATTGGTCCTACCGGCATGGACTACGCAAAACGAACAAAGGTATCTAATCCAATACATTCCTTAACGTAAATTTATTTTATAATATGCATCCTCAGATTTTTGAACCACCTACTTAAAAGATAATTGAAAAGTAACATCACAAGAATACTGCAGTCTAGTATGGAATATTTTGAGAATGCATTTTATTGCAGGATCCTTAATTCCCAAGAAAGTATAGGATGCCTTGGAAGTTAAATACAATGTTTACCTAATTCTTGTCAACTATAAAGGTCGATTCTTATTTTACTGTACCTGGAGTTTTATAATCATTTTCAATCTTATTTAATTTAAAAATTTTAAACATTTACCGTACCTGAAGTTTGAGAATCATTTTCAATCTTATTCAGTTCAAAAATTTTTAACAGGCTGGCGACTTGATTACTTTCTTGCATCCGAATCCATAGCAGACTATGTTCATGACTCGTACATTCTTCCTGACATTCTTGGTAGTGATCACTGTCCTATCGGCCTTGTGCTCGAGCTTTAGTTTGGCTGCAGATGTAGTGCAAGAAGTTGGAGACCAGGATTGAGATGACACCGTCATTTAAGTGCATGGGCAGGGAATTCCATTAAACTTAAAACTATATAATCTTCTGTTTTTGTTTTGGTGATATGCCAAAAACTGATTTTAATGAGCATAAATTATGTAAACCTAGCCACAGGAAGCTAAAAGTTGACAAAGTAGATGGGTCTCTATTAATGATGGGTATTTTAGGAACTAAAAAGTATTTCCAATTTATTAGCGAATGATGTATGACCCAACATACTATAACTCTGGTGCAATCTTGTGTAGTTATTTATTTGGATATTACAGCTTTAATTTTCTAGCAAGTAATAAGCTTTATTATAACCAAAAAAGAAAAGAAGAAGAAGAGAAAGTGCATCACAGACAAGAACATGCTTGAAAGATACAGGAGCCCGCTGCTTATCTAGAGTCCCAAGGGAAGACCAGTGAGCACGAAACAGGAGCTCGCTCCTTCGCACTACCTAAAGCTTAATAAAGGAAATGGACTTGGTAATTGATAAGCCAAAAGGCGACCAGCAGTGAGGTGAATTGATTGGGGGTTATTCATAGGTTCTACTTCGTGGTTAACGACCAAGGCAACTCTTAATTCTCTTGGCCATACACGCTTCTCCCATCCATTTGACAATCTAGTTTAGCAATGCTGGAGCAGTTTTATGCTTTAACTTGAAGGCTCTGTTGCTCCCCTCCTGCCTAATACCAGGGACAACTTGGGAAACTTCTAGATGTAAACTGCAGGTTAAGGCTTGATGGTGAATGATGCCTAGGCTATGGTGGATTTCCATGACATTATAAAGGTGCATTAAATTTTCAAGATAAAGAGGTAGTTACACTAAAATTGCAAGTGATCATGAGTTATATAGGAGTCCTGATATAATAAACATATTGCAGAAGATTTTTCTTTTAATAGATTCCAAGTCGTGCCAATTGAATGAAGGTGTTCTATCGGTTTCCTATTTTCTAATATTTGTTGAAGCTCAAGCTTTCTCTGATTTTCAACATCTTTATCCATGATCAAGAGATCCTGGAACTAGGTTTTAAATGTCCGTAGCTTTTGTCCACAAGATATTTAGAATGTATTCACTTGAACCAAAATGTTTGGGCATCTTCTCCTTTTTAGGAACAATTTATTTGCCAACTTGATATGGATTATCCCTAGTCTTCCCTCTCTCTTAAAGTTTGCTGAAGTCCTATCATTTAGCCTTTGCTTTAGCTACAGTTTCACTAGCTGATGTTCATACAAAGTATTCCAATGCATTCTCCATATGTTTAACAGTTACTTGATGACAATAAAAGATAAGATGACTGGAAAATGTGACAGCCTTCTTGCATGAGACGAAAATTTAACCATCCATAAATTTATACATTTCTCCACTTGGTGAATAAAAATCATATAATCTGAGCCTTGAATACCTTATTGGTAGACATCCATACTAAAACCATCACATTTTAGCCAGGGGCTACAGACAGATAAATATATTGAAGATTCGTTTGCAATCATAGAAAAACCAGAGAACGAATCAAATTCGTTGAGAGCATTAGCGAGAGTTCAGATCGAAATAGCATTAGCATAAACAAATAATAAAAGGTCGTCACATACATTATTTTAGTATTATTTGTATAGTATACTGCATGACTTTTCAACTACTTTAGAGGATTTGGTACTTAAAATGAGAAAATTTTTCATTTTAGATCATATTTCTACCTCTCCAAGGAAAGAAACGAATTTGGAGAAGAATTGAGTCAAATTGGAGTAGACTTGGAAGAATTGAAGAAGGATTCAAGAATATGACACCTACATGCCGCTATCTTAAGGTAGTGTTCCAATGTGGCAGCTTTTGCTTCTCCTTCGCAGCCATACACATCCCTGTGTTGATACATGACATTCCACACGTACCCATGTTATGGTCTTGTGTTAAGAGTCCGGTAGCTCATTAAATATTAGGGGCTCAAAATTAAAGAAAGGGAGAACAAAAGAAAAGGGAGCATTTTGGCTAAGAGTCGGAAACATTGGAAAGCCAATTGGAAGCCATTCTACAATGGTTATTGATCAAGAACAAAATAATATGAGAAGAAACACAAGATTTCAACAAATATCCTTTAAAGATTCAAGATTCAAAACTCATGACAATGATCTTTTACTCTTGTTTTATTTCTTGCTTTATGGTTGTTATTATTTGTTTGATTATGAACTAAATAGGTTATAAATTTAAGTATGATGAAGCCTAGGATGTAATATATTTGATAATTCTTTCGGTTTAATGAATATCTAGTTTCTTGTGATTTATCCATTTTTTAATGATTGATTGAAATAAAGGAGTGAAAGTGAAAAATTCTATTATTTGATTCATCCATCAAGATGCAAGAGATGAGATGTATGGTAGATCATAATGCAGATAAAGAGAGTTAAGCATGAGTTGTTTGAGAGAAAATCGCAAGATCTTCCCAAGTTAGGATAAAATCTATTAAGAGAGTTCGCATAGTGAGTTAATACATTCTTATGCTATGTTGATTTGAAAGAGATTTTAGTTAACTAATACAAGGATAAGGGTTATATGTCCAAGAGGGAATATAATTGTAACTTAAGAACTCTTACTGGTCCAAGAAACTAAAGTCATTCATTAAATCAGGATGAAGTTTACTATAGTAAATTCTAAGAAAATACCTTACCTAAATTTAATTTATCTATAGATTGCCTTTATTCTTAATTTTTACTTTATGTTTGGTATTATGAGTGATTTTTTTCCTTTTTAGTTAATCATAATAGATAGCTAGATAGTTACGTTTGTGATAATCAATAGTAACCCTATTCTCTATTGAATCAACCTATACTCACTTGTTCTAGTTATAACTATGTCGCACACTTAGAGTAACACAATCAAGTTTTTGACATCATTGTTGGAAAATAGATTAGTTAATATTAATTTATTTGTAAGCTGATTAAACTAGGAATTTTTGTTTTGTTTTGTTTTATTCTTTTTATCATTTTTATTACATTTTCTTTATTTTTTCTCTTTTTTTAGTTGATTTCTTATATATGCAAGTCAAACGATTTTAGGGAATATTGCCAAACTAGATCCTAAGATTGAAAGAACCATGTAAGAAGAAGATTTTTTTTGGGTAAATAGAAACTAAAGAAGAAAAGATTAATATAGAAAACATGAGGTCTTTAAAGAACTTTACGACACTAATTTCTTAGGTAATTAGTTAAGGCATCACTAAGCCCAGTATTGAAGATAACAACTTCGAGTTGAAGCCTTCTCTTCTCTCTATGGTGCATTAAAATCAATTTGGAAGATTATAATTTGAAGGTCCAATCTTACATCTATCGATGTTTTTGGAGTATTATGATGCACTGAAGCTTAATGGTGTCTCCTAAACTTCATTAAGCTTAGGTTGTTCCCTTTCTCTTCAAGGGAAAGAGCAAAAACGTGGTTACAAACACTGCTAAAAGGATTTACCTCCACATAGGATCAACTTTCCCATACATTCTTAACCAAGTACTTCCCTCAAGCCAAGATTATACATATAAGGAGTCATATTACTACTTTTTCCCAAAGGGAATATGGATCACTATATAAGGCTTGGAAGAGATATAAGGAGCTATTAAGGGTGTGTTTCCATCATGTATTGGAGAAGTAACCAATAGACTAGACTTTTTATAATGTGACATATAATACAATGATCTATATCGATGCAACTACTAGTAGAGCTCTTATGAACAAAGCTATAGATGAAGCACATAATATGATAGAGGATATAGCTAAAACCATTACCAATTTTCTAGTGAGATAGTTATTCTAAAAAAGGTTTTAGGTAAGTATGACCTTGATTCCTTTAATCTTTTAGCTGCAAAGTTAAACATTTTATCTTAAAATTTTGACCATATGACTATCAACTTTGTTGGTGCTTCTAATGTGTTTTATGACATTTATGGATCCCTAGGGCATTTAGCTACATATTTTCATTTGGGAAACTTATGTCTGTATGATTCTACTATTGATTAGGTTAACTTCATCAATAACCTCAATCAGAAGAACCACCCTTTTTTTTTACTACCTATCTTGGTTGCAAGAACCATCCTAACTTCTCCTATGGAAATAAGATTAACCTTGCCCTTCAAAATAATAGGTAACCACCTAGTTGTCAACCTATGCCCTACAACCCCTCTTTAAAAGCCCAACTTTGAGTCTCTTCTGGAGAACTTCCTGACCACCCAAGCTAAATAGAATGAAGAGTTTAAGAAAGAGGTTAGGAAGCTGAACTATGAGGTAGATTTTATAGCGACCCATAGTAAGAGGCTTGAGGCCCAAATTGCCCAATATGCCAGTGCCCCTGTTAGACTAACTGGTCGATTGCCTAGTATAAGCCCTAGAGAGCATTTTAACACTGTGATATTAAGGAGTAGTAAGTTATTAGGGAACTCTAGGCTAAAGAAACTTAAGAGCAAAGGAAGGTAGGTGGGAGATATGTTAAGGAGAATGAAACCAAAGGAGAGAAAGGAGAAGAGGAAGAAGAGCCTAAATATATCCCCGCTACACCATATAGGCCTCCTTCACCATTTGCTTAAAGATTGGTTTATTAGAAATTAGCTAAGGAATTTGGGAAGTTCCTAGAATTTTTTCAAAAAATATATGTTAATATCTCCTTTACTAATTCTAAAAACATATGCCTTCTTATACCCAAGTTTTTTAAGGAAATTTTTTCCAAAAAGAGAAGGCATAAGGAGTATGAAGCTACAATTTTTACTAAGGAGTATAAAGGCACAACCAAAAACTGGCTACCTCCAGAAGTTAGAGATCTTGGTAGCTTTTTATATCCTTTAATATATTAGAAATATAATTTTTAACCACATTTTATGTGATTTAGGGGTAACTGTTAGTGACACTTTATATTTTAATCACACAATATAATTATAGCTAGTACAGGTAACAACAAGTTGATCCCACAAGGACTATCCATTGCTTGCCAACTATTTGTAAACTTAATAAGCTAGACTAATGACTATGATCAAAGAAATATTAAACTAAAGTAAATAATAAATATAAACACCAAAACAAGGCAATGATAAAAAATAAATCAATCTATGAGAATAAACTAAATTTAGTTAATTTTTTCCTAAAACTTACATTATATTCAACTCCACCCTGATTTAATAAATGAATTTAGTTTCTTAAACTAGTGAGAATTTCTAACTTAGACCATATTCTCTCTCAATTAGTTAAAATTGAAATCCATTTTAAGTCGAAATAACTTAAGAATGCTTTTTTTTTTGTTTTATGAACTCTTTTGATAGGTTTTACCCTAACCTAGGAAAATTTTGTGCATTTCTATCAAATGGCTCATGTTTAACCCTCTTTATCTATGTTATGATCTAACCATGCATCTCATCTCTTAAGTCTTGATGTATGTATCAAATAATTGATTCTTTCACTTTCACTACTTCACTTAAATTTGTTATAAAAACATGGATAAATTTAAGAAAATTAGAACTTAATAAAACCAAAGATTAATTCAATACATAAATTCTAAGTTCCATCCCACCTAAATTTTTAACCTAATTAGTTTATGACTAAACAAAGAATAAGAATTAAAAAACAAGAGTAGGAGATTGTTATCAAGAGTCATCGATCTTGAAATCTTTAATGGATCTTTCTTAAAATTTTTCTTCATTCCAATGTTGAATTAATCTTGATAAAATGGTAATCAATCTTGATAAAAAAACAGTGTATAATCGTTTCTAAATATCTTCCCAATGCTTTCCAGCCATTTCTTAGATAACAAGCTCTCTTTCTTTTTCTTCCCTTTTCCTTTCTATCCAAAACTCCAAATCTTTAATAAGTTACAAGACCCTCATATGGGTCTATATACTAGGTCATGTTGTTTTTGACATATTCCATAACTTGTTTTTGAAAATATTCACCGTTAAGAAATTACCAATATAGGGACACATAAATGTAGTGTTTCTTAAACCAAGTGGTAACACAAGGGGGTGTAGGATTGTAAAGGAGAAACAAAAGGGACCATTTTGGAATATGGCCCTAACATAGTGGCATGTAGGTGAAATCTTTAAAAGTCCTCCTTTAATTCTTCCTAATTTGCCCCATTTTTCTTTCAAATGCACTCTTCTCCTTGAAGAGTAGAAATAAAACCTAAAATAAAAAAAATCTTATTTTAAGTACCAAATCCTTCAAATTCAAAATACAACAAATATGCTCTGAAAATAATACTACAAGTAATGTATATCTAGCATATATCAAACTCCCCCACATATAAACAATTTATTATCCTATGCAAACCAATTCCATTATTAAATCTCAAATAAGAAAAAATTTCTAGAAAAATGTCAAAAAAATCAAACATACCAGTATAGACTTTTATTACTCATTCAACCATAACGATCATCAAAATGCTAAGTAATTAAGTGTTTATATCGATTCATAAGTTGATTTAGTTTACTTCACAATCTTTCAAACTTCAACTCGAATCACAAAAATCAATTCCATGCACAAAATGAGCATACACAAGATAATATGCTTAACTTTCGAACATATATACATCCCCTATTCATAAGAAATAAAATTAAACAAAAATAAGATCATTTAGATCTTGTTTAAAAATTCACCTAGCCTTTTTACATGAGAATAAATATCTTTCCATGAATATCTAAGATTATTCAAATGGTTTGCTATCTCAAATGGCTACTAACTCCACTCTTTAACTTTAAGCTTTTTATTGGTTTAAAGCCAATAGGTCAATATGTATAAGAGATGGAGATATTTATAGTGGCATTTAAGATCTATCTTCCACTAGTCTACTAGGTCATCAAAAGATATCATTTCCATTAAGCTCCTAATAGATGACTTAGTAGGCATTATTTTCATATCGTGTTGGTTATCCATCTCTCTATCTTCTGTTAGAATAGTGGTCTCTTCTCTTAGTGGTATGGTAGTATCCTTCGACTCTTTATACTCTATATCTTTAACATCCTTACCTCTAGCAAACTCCACCAAATCTCCGACCTCCTTTAACATAGTTCCATCATCCAATAGCTTTACATCGTTGGCCTTATACTTATCATAATGGTGCTCCATCTCCTAATGGTCTATAAGTTTCATTGGTGGATGTAGGATCTCTATATTAAGATGCTACATGAACCTTACTATGGTATCACCCAGTTAATGCATATAGTGCTTCACATACGTAAGTATGGCTACCTGGGCTATTGACATAGAAGTCAATGGTGGAAGTGGACTTGTTTTATGCTTCACTTTCATAATTTGGTCCTTTTGTGTAGAAGCCTCATTTATAACTTGTGGCAATGCATTAATAAGTGAGAAATGTTGTCTTTGAGTGTCAGTTGAGAGCTCCACCATATGCATTACTTATAAGATATCCATAATGTTGGGTAAGAGAGTGGCCACTATTGTAAGATTAAGGTCATCCATTAGCACTCCTAATACTCTCACTAGTCTTGTGATGTCTGAACCTCTTCCAATTCTTGTGTATAATTTTCAAGCATGATTTAATTCTTAAGTTCAAACATTCTAAAACTCTATTTTTGTAACCCTAGCTATAAATTCTCTTATAAGGTTTAACCTAAGAAACTTTTGGAAGGTTTTGGGAGATACCATGCATTGTTATCAAAATTTTCTTCTTTCTTAACATTAAAGGAGGATTCAGAGAAGATTAGAGGAAACCATGATAACATTTCTATTTCTTTCTTTTATTATTTCACTTATGTTGATATTTATTTATTTGTGTTTCGTTTTCATTATGTTTAGTTGCCAAAAAAACCTTATTTTAGGGTTACAGATGTAGCTTATAAAGGATCTTTCAATTATCAATGTATAATTTAATTTTTTTTTGAATTAATTATCTTTGTTCTTAATTATTAAGTTTGTGATTAGCTGTCACAAATTCAATTTTAAGCAATGAATAAAATATTAGGAGATGAAGTATGATTTATGCACTAGGAGATTAAACTCTTTACCATTAGAGAATGAAAGCATCCTACATGATTATGATAACCAAATAGATTAATTATGCTTAACAAATTTAATTAGTTTAAATTAAGTATCGAGAGGTGGTAGTTGCCTAATTAGACATAATTGTATGCCTTTATAAAGAGCATTGACACTTCAAGTTAATTTTTCTTTTAACATAGATAATCAATCTTTTATGATAATTGGAATTTCTTATAAGTGAACTTTGAAGCCTTAACATTTGCTTTATTTATTTCTCTTCACTACTTTAATTACATTGTTTATGTTAGTTTAGTGGTCAAATTATCTTTTATAATCTTTCACTCTATTTAGTTTATTTTTAATTAGGATTAATAAATTTAAAGACACAATTTTAATAGGACTGCTATTCGGGATTTATTTTAATTTTGATAACTTGATGGAATTGATTCTATACTCTTGCAGATAGACTTAGTAGATTATGTTTTTAGCCATTATTGTCAGGGAATATTTAATTTCTATCTTATTTATCCTAGTTTTTGTTTTTTTTTGGTTTTTATTTTTCTTCTCTTGTGTATAATATTGTGTTTTTTATGTGGTATCTCCATAACTGGCAACAAAATGATGCATTTTTAGACTTGGTGATATAATAAACTAATGGTCTTTTAAACTAATGAAGATGTTGATGGATCATGAAATAGATAGTAGGAGATGTTTTATAATTATGGTGTGTATGGACATCCTTGCATGCATTGACGTAGAGCAGGCCTTTTATTACTATAAAAATGTCAATTATATGTTGCCTATGAGGGAAATAGAAAAAAATGATCCTTTCTCCAATTTGTGTCATTTAGGATGGAGTAACCACCCAAATATCTTCTAGGAGGAGCAAGGAGCTTGAATAGGCAGACCTATAGGACCAACTGAGTTCTAACTATAAATTTAACGCCAATAACCACCATTACAGGCAATGAGATGAAAGACATGATCCAATAATTTATATTTTCTCTTGATGATATATTTGACAGATTAGATAGATTGAGGGAATTTGAATTTCAAATGGACTTAATTACTTGAATGGATGATGCAATCTAAATATGCATTCATTCACAATTTAGAGATTCAAGTAGAAAAAATAGCTAAGATGGATAGTGAAAGAGGTCAAAGTGAACTTTACAATAATACAAAGGTGAACCCAATAGATTAAGTGTTAGCCATACCACTTAGTAATGATAAGACACTTGATGCTGATGATTTTAAAGAGGAGGATATGAAAAAGTCATACAAGCATGAGGAAGTGCCAGAGAAAGTGATGAACAAAATTAAATCAGCTTTGATCTCTTCCAAAACTAGCACTAATCACAATCTAAAATAGTAGATACCTTAACGTATTATGACACTAATTCATAACTAGGTAGGTTTAAAATAGATAAAAGAAAGGTAATTTACTCTTTCGTAGATCCTAAAGAATTTTGAATGTTCAAAGGATTCTCATATCCAATAAGAAGAAGTTCAAGGGATTATAGGTGGGTATGTTAAGTGACGATGGATTTTATATCCTGTGGTAAAAGAAGGGAATGGGGCAATCCAATCCTAACAGAACCTGAGATAACTAAGGAGCCTTAGATATTGAAGAAGAGTGGAATCAAGTTTTTACTTATAGATCTATGATGAAAGGCTTGAGTAAGAAGTCCAATTAAAATACTTCTAAAGAAGCACTTGTTGGAAGGCAACTCAATGTTCTAACCCGAGTTTCTTTTATTTTCTTAGCTTTTTATTTTTATTATTGTTTGGTTTAACTTCTTTTGTAGGTAGTTGTAAGATGGACATTTAAGAATCTCACCTAAACATTTGTGATTTTTCTCTACCTATTTCTTTTCATGCTTGCCTTTGTTATTTTACTTGTCCAAAATTAAGGACAATGTCTTGATTATTCCAAAAGGAGAAGAGGCAAAAACTGCATTCCAAAAATTGATATAAAGAAAGCCCATGATAATGTTGATTAGATTTTCTTATGCAGCATCATGACCACTCTTAATTTACCTGGTTGTTTCATTGAATGGATATCATTATACTTCACTACACTGACCTTTAGTGTTCTAATCAATGAAGAACCAACCAAATTCTTTAGGAGTTCTAAAGGCATTAGGCATGGAGACCCTTCTTCACCATATTTGTTTGCCATTGCCATGGAGGTTTTCAACATAATTTTATGTAGAATTGTTAAAAGGACTAACCACTTCAAATGTCATTCTAAGTGTAAAAAAATTGGGAATTACCAACCTTATTTTTGCTGATGATTTGATTATCTTAACTAGGTGGACAAAACTTCACTTACAACGAAAATAAAGGCTATCAGTATATTCACCAAGCTATCTGGACTTCATATTAATACTGATAAGTCCTCTTTTTACATGTCTAGAAGTGCTGAGGATCAGAGAATTATGGATGAACATGTCATTGGTTTAAAACAAATGCCTTTGCCCCTCACCTATCTTGGAATTCCAATAACTTCTTCCAGATTGTACTATGGAAGTTTCAAACCTTTGGTGGATAATATGCATGCTACAATCACATATTGGAGAATCTCTAGCTAGGAGAGCTCAACTGATTATTGTTGCACTGTCTTCAATCAATATTCATTGTTCAATACATCTTGTTATTCCTAGCGTTGTTAATAAAACAATTAATAAAATTCTTAGAAAATTTGTCCAGTCTGGTTCTAATGATGGAGATTATAAAAATGACATTAAATGGTCTAAAGTTTGCAGCTCTAAGAAGCATGGAGGTTTAAACATCATTCCTTTAAAACTCTTGAATAATTGTATAATGATTAAGAGATTATGGAGGCTAATTAATAATCACAATTCTTTATAGTATAACTGGGTATATACATTCCATATCAAAGATAAGAGAATTTTGTAAATCGATCTATCATCAAGAAATATGTATGCTAATCTAAAGGAGATACTCAATTGAGAAGCTTTATTAAAATCTACATCAAGAAAGTAGTAGGAAATGGAATGGGACACATGTTTTGGCATGATAGATGGTTATTTGATGGTCCTCTTATTCACAATGTTAAGCTAAATATATTAATAAACTTCATTCCAGACAATCAGAACCTATCAAATGCAATGTTGGTGAAATATGATATCTTAGTGAGAATAAATGATAATAATTTGTAGATGCAGTTTAATAATGTGGAGTTAAAAGATAATGTTGAGGACAAAAATTGGTGGTGTCATAGTGTTAATGGGAAATTCAACTAAAACATTATGCAAGAAGCATTTTTAGTTAAATTTCAAGAATTTCTATTGGTACAAAGTAGTATGGCGCAAATGCAGCCTTCCTACAACTACAACAACTTTATAGAGAGATATAAAGAAAAATATACCCTCTTTTGATAACATAAACATGTTTAAGTGTAGTGTTTGTAAAAGTCAATTGGAGAGCTTTTCATATATGTTTTCCAATGTAAATTCACATGTGGATCTTGGAAAACAATACTTCATAAATATGCAATCAGTGACCCATGAGTGGAGTGGCAATAGATCATAACATGGAGTGTTAACTTGCAACATGTTAAGAAGAAGCATAAATGGTGTTATTACATAGCCTTATCCTATTTGCCTCTACACATATGGGATGAAAGGCATAAACATATTTTCCACAACATAAAAAGAAGCTATGAACTTTCCATGATTGAACTAGGTAATGCCATTAGAATTCACATAGCTACCCTTTGTATAAAAAAATTAAATTAGAGTTTAATTACATTAGCAGTTGGTGATGTAGTTGGTTTCTAAGTTCTTTTATTGTTAATGTCACTATGCTTTATAGCTTGTTGCTTTATCTGGTTGAACATTCTCTTATTGAGAATTTGTTGTAAGATGTTTTGAGTTTTTAGCCTTTCATAGCTTAATTCAATTCTCATTTATCATAAAAAATGTCTTGTTTTAGTATGGGGGTTGAATCAATGAAATTTTTTTTTACTTTTCTTTTATTTAGGTTTTATCTAAATTTATTTTCTTTTCTTTATGTTTTATATTTTAATTACAAAAAATAATTTTTATGTGTTTTAAGGTTAGATTTCTATCTTTCCTTTTATTTTTATGTTATTTTTAGGAACTCATTAATTACTTGAAGTTGATGTCATAATTTTATAAATAATTCTATATTGGGATTTATTGTTAAAAGTTATCTGCATAATATGATTAATTGGTTTCTATGAAAAAATTTGACTTTGTGAATGCTATGAAACCAAATTTATTAAGTGATATTATTTTGATTTAATTTGAGTGATCCAATGCAAAATTAGGCCTTCACATTAATTTTTCTTTCTTATATGTTACTTTCTTTGATTTTGAATCTCTACAACTTGATTTTTATTGATATGTGCTTAATTAATTATACATTTAATGTAACACCCCAACTCCCGCCGGACCCGAACCCGATATCGATAGTGATACCCGGATCCGTGCCCCGCGAAGGTGG
>JAOTAY010000004.1:22299147-22310209 GCA_025629805.1 Erythroxylum baracoense
CATGAGCATGCGGTATGTCTGTCATTACTTCTCTCATTGGTCTCCTCATAGACCCGGTTCCCTGATCCGACCCGTTATGTGGGACCGGGATGTTACAAAATCAATCCTTAAGAAATGGAATTTTTAAGAGCTCCTTTCTCTACCCAGGATATGGAGAAGGCACTTTTTGAGCCGAATCTTAATAAAGTGTCAGGCCCAGATGGATTGACTGCCTATTTCTTTCAAAAGTCTTAACCAAGGTTTTGGTGAATGATGTTGTTCTAGTCTTTAATTATGGAAAGCTTATAAGAGAATTCAACAAGATTTTCATTTAAAAAATCCCTAAGGTACCTCTCCTAACTCCTTGAAGGACTTTAGACCCATTTCTTATTATAAATCTAAAAAATCATTGCCAAACTTGTCTCTAATAGGCTCAAAAATGTTATCCCAAAATATATTGATACATCTTGGGGAGCGTTTATAAGAGAAAAGAAATAGGAGATAACATACTCCTAACATAAGAATTCTCCAAGAATTAGAAAATAAAATAGGAGATAACATACTCCTAGCATAAGAATTCTCCAAGAATTATAATAGGAAAATTCATGGGTAGATTATGTGTTAAAATACATTTTCATAAAGCTTTTGACACTATAGGATAGAGCTTCACTTTTAAGAATAATCAAAGCTTTTAGATTTCCAAATATTTATTTGAATTGGATTCATCAGTGTATATCAACAATTTCCTATTGTGAGCTTATCAATGACGAGCCATCCAATGTCATTTGAAGTGTTATGGTACTAAGATAGGGGAACCCATTATCCCCACACCTATTCACTCTATGATTAAAGATGATAAACAGGAACATCAAATTTGTTATTGCACAAGAAAGAAGTTCAAATACCATTTTAAATGCAAGAGATTGGGTATTGTGAATCTAAATTTTGTAGATGACCTAATACTTTTCTCAAGGGCTGAGCCTTGCTCCATCAAAACTCTAGTGATAGGCCTTAACTTATTCAGAGATATATTGGGGTTAACCATCAACAGGAATAAGATTTTTTTTAATTCTATCAACTAGTGCCTACGATGTAGCTAATTGACTCTCCTCAATAATTTGTCTAAAAGTGGGAAAAAATATTAGTTACCTACTTGGGCATCCCCATCTCTTTTAAAAGGCTAACAGAAATTAATTTTCAAGCCTTGATTGAAAAAACCCAAAAGAGGATTAGCAATTGGTGTAACTATTCACTCTCCTTCACAAGGATCATTCAGCTACTAAATTATATGATTAATTAGTCTTCATATATATTGGAGAGTTCATATATTCTTTTCTAAAAATGTCATTAAAAACTTATAGAAGATTATGAGAAAATTTTATGGTTAGGAGACTCCTTTAAATAAGCCCAAGTTAAGGTGAAATGGAAGGACTTATGTGCACCTAAGTAAGACGGAGGGTTGAGAATCAATTAAATTTGAGTCACCAAAAAAACAATAATCATTAAACAAATTTGGAGAGTGTTCAAATTCATAAATGCCTTATAAATTAGGTAGATGCATGCTAATCATTTAGTCAACACAAGTATATAGAGTATTCAACCCCAATATAATACCTCATGGACCTTAATGAATATACTGAAATTAAGGGAGACAATAAGGAACCAATTCACATTCTCTATAGGTAATGGGGAACAATATAGACATAAAGAGAAAACAGAGAGAGATGGAGGCTATCGGTGATGGAAGTGGCCCAAGTAAGAAGTTGACGGCAGAATCAGAAGGTCAATTGAGGGAAGCCATTTTCTTTGTTCTCTCCCAATAGTTTGCTTTGCAGCTTGCAATCAAAAACAAGTGGACTGGCCCTTCATTTAATTGCCTTGCTGATCAACTCGCTTCTGACATCTTCTCGTGGTTCACTTACTCTAAAGTTTTTTTCCCATTCTTAGTATTTTTATTTATTTGTTTAATTTGGCCGCTTCCACCATCGATAGCCTCCATTTCTCTCTGTTTGCTCTTTACACCTATATAGTATTAACGATGAAGCTCTATGATGAGATGGAGTCTTTAGAGCCTAAATGGACATGAATTGCATACTAAATAAGGAAAGTTCATAGCCCCTCTAAGACAGCATCATACAAAAAGAGAAACATCTTGCAACATTATAGTTGTAACAAGCAAGAACATACTACAGTTAGAGATAGAAAGAAATGGGGATGTACCTATTAGATATTTGAAATTTTGCTTATGCTCAAGTGGCTTCGATCTGAAACCATTTTATAGTGAGCTAGTAAGCTATTGAAAGAATAATGAAGAGAATAAGGAAAAGGAATGAAACAAAGGAGGAGAGGACCAAAAGGCATATGAGCAAAATGATTTAAATAAGAGTTTGGAGTATACAATCACTTACAAGGGATCTAGCCAAAACACCCTCAAACTACTAATATACAAACCATTGTTGGACATACAAAGCACTCAAAAGGAATTAGGGCAGTGGGAAGAAGGAAGCAAGGTTAAATCTACACTCAAACACCTTATAGAACACACAAAAATAGTTGGAGGACTCATGAGTTATCATATGTAAAAGGGGATTGATGTCCCTATTTTGTGCACTATACAGAGATTGTATAATTAACATTTTTACTATTAATAAAATTCTTTTTAACCTTTTCAAAAAAATTATACCAACTTCTAGTACTAAAATTATTAGTTCAAAACGAGTTTATTTGATGCTAATTACTACTTAGTCAAGAAATTAGTGATTGTAGACATTTATTTACACATAATTTGTCTATATAGGATATCACAGTCAACCCCTTGACCAAATTCGTATATATTTTTAAATTTTTTTATGTGAAATATCATAGCCCTTGACCTGAATCTAAAACAAAAGTTTGATGTGGCATAAGAATAGTTCTACCCCATTTAAGAAATTTGTAGTGAGCTATTTGGAATGTCACAATCGTCAGCTCCATTGGCCTATTTGTAATAATTTTATTTTAGAATCTAAAACCATTGATCCAAAAAAGTTATACAAAAGGTGCTTGGTAGCTAAGGACTTAAAACCAATGTTACGAAAATTGTACCATATTGGTCGGTACCGGACGATATGTATTGTATCGGTCAAAAAATGGTACAAAGAGGGATGCTTCAGTACCGGGCTGGTACCAACCAAAACGGGTTAGTACAGATCGGTACATGAACCCTATATCTCCAGTATTCAGAATACCAACCATATATTAGCAGGTATCATAAATTTTAAAATTTCCAAGGGCATTTCTGCAAAAAAAAAATCATAAAACCCCTTTCCCCCTCCCTCGGACACTACCTGCTACTCTTCTTCTTTCTCTCTTCATTCTCTTTCTCACAAACTCATACTCACTCTCTCTTTTATACACAAAATTAATTAATTTAAGCCCCCTCCCTCCCACACCGACCCACCCGACACTGCTCTTCTTCTTCCTCCTCTCATTATTTTCTCTCTCACACTCTCCCTCTCTCTGTTCTTCACCATTGCCACCACCCCCTCTCCGGTCGTCTAGCGACAACCACCGCACCCCAGCAATCACCAGACGCCACCAGCCCACTACCGCACTAGTCACAGTCACAAAGTCTCCCTAGAATCACCAGATTTGAAATAAATTTAGATCGAAACCTGACCCAACCCGACGTTAAATTAGTTTCTTATTTTTTGGTGTATTTTTTGCTCTCAAAATTTGAAAAACAAATTCATTGTATTTGGTTGTTTATGTATGTTTTTGTAATTGTTGAATTGAAATTGTTGAAAATTGTTAAAAATAAAATTATTAGAAATTATTGGAATTTGGAAATGAAAATTGTTGAAAATACAAATTTTTTATGTATATTTCATTATTTTGTGAATTGTGATTTTGTGATGGTTAAAATTGTTGGTTGTCGGAAATGAAATTGTTAGTTGTTGGAAAGGAAATTGTTGGAAATTTGGAAATGAAAATTATTTTTGTATGTTTTGTGATGTTTGAAACTTTGAATTGAAATTGTTTAAAATTGTTGAAGATGGAATTACTGAAAATTATTGGGAATGGAAAATGTTGGAAATGGAAATTGCTTATACATGTTTGGTAATGGTTGAATTGAAATTGTTGGAAAATGTTAGAAATGAAATTGTTGGAAATTCTTGGAATTTGAAAATGAAAATTGTTTATGTATATTTTGTGATGTTTCAAACTTTGAATTGAAATTAGAGAAAGTTGGAAACATAAACTACCAATTCTTTCCATATAATCAATATGTAAAATATGTTGAATTATTTGGTGGCAATATATATATATGTGTGGGCTATCATAATATTTATAATAGATAATGTGTGAAAGTATCAGCATATGTGTCCAAAAGGAACTTTTTTCCAAATTGTGAACATTTTGTAGGCTAAACTCCAACCACTTATACTAAGACTATTAATGTCGATTAAAAATCATAGAAACAACTTATATATTTAAGAACCAAATATAGAATGGTGGATATAATATTATGGATTGTTAGAAATGAAAAGAAGATTCGAAGCTTTAAATAAGAAAAAAAACATTTACAAAGAAGTTATATCCTTCAACTTGATCCTCATGTTATGAATAAATGTATATGAACAATTGTATAAGATATGTCATTCATTATTCGGTGATTATGTAAATCATACCCTCAACTTGATCCTCATCTTCGAAACTTTGAATTGAAATTAATCGAAATTGTTGGAAATAGAATTGTCAGAAATGGAAATTGTTTATGTATGTTTTGCGATTGTTGGAAATGGAAATTGTTTATGTATATTTTATGTAATTATGATTGTTGAATAATTGAATTGTTAGTTTTTGACTTATAGTGAATTGTGTTTAATGAAATTGAATTGTGTATGATGTATGAGTTGTATTATATAAGATAGACATGCATACTGTGTAAAGAAATTATGTATTCTTTATTTTGATATATGCATTCATTTATTTTTACAGATAAATAGAAGAAAGTTCAAGTACTCTTGATCAAACCACTCCATGAAGATACAATGATCCAGATTGGGCCCATGCTGCATTGGTTCTCGGTATGAGGAACCATACTATTTGTTTGTTTTATAACAAGCATTTGAAAGGTGGAGGAATAACCTGATTAAAGAAGCATTTAGCTAGGGTTAAAGGAGATGTGGAACCCTGTAAAAAAGTAAGTCATGATATGAAGTAGTAGATAAAAACTTTGCTTGAAGATTACCAACATGAGAAAGATATAAAGGAAATGTTGAATTTTGAAATTACTAATGGAAGTTCATTTACTAGTTTTCGTAATGATTGTGGAAATGTTGAAGGTGGTAGTGCTAGTGCTAGTGCTAGTGCTCCATCCGAAGCCCAGCAAGAAGTAAATGTTACACCTGCACCTTATGCTAGGAAAAGAAGAAAGCAGATGACTAGTTTTTTACACCACGAACAACTCCTAGATTCCAACCTTCAATTCGTAGTGCAATGCAATCAAGAGATGTGGCTCATAATGTCGATATGGTAGTAGCTAGATGGTGTATAATATAAGTTTATCATTTAATACTTCCCAGCGTTACTATTATCAGCCTATGGTGGATGCAATAGCCTCTTACGGTCCGAGATACAAAGCTCCTTCGATTGATAACTTAAGAGGTAAACTTTTGAGTTGCTCAATTTCTTAAATTAAAAGTTATTTGGCTGAAAAAAGAGTGAATTGGGCTACTTTTGAGTGTTCAATCATATGTGACGATTGGACAAATAGGAGACAAGATCCTATTATTAATTTTTTTGGTTTATTCTACAAATGACTCAACATTTTTGAAGTCTATTGATGCAACTGGCCTTATTAGAAATACTAATACTTTATTGGGGATATTTGATGAAGTTGTGAATAAACCGGGGCTAGAAAACATTGTTCAATTCATTGTTGACAATGATTCCGCTTATAAAGCGGCAAGAAGAAGGTTACAAAATAGTTCTTTTTTTGGACTCCTTGTCCTGCACATTGCATTGACCTAATGCTAGAGAATATAACGGATCCTAAGTATTTTCTTATTATCGATGAGACTATGCAGAAAGCTGAAAAGGTGACCAAGTTCATATATAATCGTGCATAGGTTTTGAATATAATGAGAAAGGAATTTACCAATCGTAGGAATTTGAGTTGTCCTAGTGTGACAAGATTTGCAACAAATTTCTTATCGCTTCATTCTTTTGTTTCGATAAAGAAAGACTTAAAACAAATGTTTACAAGTGATAAGTGGGTTGCATCTCTATATGCTAGGTCTAATGCTAGGTTAAAGATTTCCAACGTTATATTGGAAGATAGAGAATTTTAGTCTCAATGTTAATTTGTTATCCGAGTTTGTGAGTCTTTGGTGAGGGTGATTCACTTAGCTAATAATGAAGAAAAGTTAACAATGGGTTATTTTTTTGATGCCATTAGAAAGAGAAAAGGGAGCAATCAAAGATAATCTAAAACATAGGCCTTCTTTTACACATCATATCTTGCAATCATCAATAAGAGATGGGAAAGATAACTTTCTTCTCCTTTGTTTGCAGCTGGGGTATTTTTTTTAATCCTAGTGTATATTTCAGATTGGATTTTACAAAGAAAGTTGAAGTTAGTAAAAGAATGTTATTCACTATTACAATAATTGTTGGCCATAAAATGATACAAAATCTTTTAAGCTCACAAATAGAGCTTTATAAGCTATCTTCTGGAATTTTAGATTGTTGATTGCTATTCGACAAAGAGCAAAACTTTCTCCAGGTATTAGCTATTTCCTTTTTCTTATTTGTTGAAAATTAATTATCACTTTATTTTGTTTGTAATGCTACTTTTGTTATTTTACGACTTACAGTTTCTTGGTGGGATCAATTCGAAAGTGGTGTTCCAAAATTGCAAATATTTGTAATTCAGATTTAAAGTCGATATATGAGTGCAACAGGCTGTGAATGGAACTAGAGGATATTTGAATTCATCCATTATAAGAAAATGAATAGACTAGAGCACAAGAGATTGAATGACTTGGTATTCGTTCTTTATAATTTAAAGCTTTGGGAAAGATATACTATTATTTTTATTTTTATTTTTTTCAATATAATTTCTTATAATTTTCTAATAATTAAATTTTATTATTTGCTAAGAGTCTTAATAGCATAAGTAGTTCAACGAATCTAATTTTTATTGATAATATCGATCTTTTGGTGGATTGGGTTTTTGAGGAACCAGATTTGATAGATATGAATGACTTAGAAGATAATCTTGGTTGGAAAAGCATTGACATGTCATTTAATGCATTGAATTTGAATGATGATGATGATGATGATAATCTTTTCATTGATGAAGATTTTGTACTGAATGATAACTACGGTCATTGTAGTTATAACGGGTATCTTCCCGTAGACGATTGAATGAAGTTTCAAGTTTTTGCTTTTCCTTTGTTATTAATTTTACTTATATTTGATGTGTCTGTTAAATTCTATATATGTAATGTAATTGTAAATGTTTTTGTTATAAGTTTCACTTTTACTTAGTTGGTTCCTCGTTACGAACTCTTGTGGTAAATTATAATAGTTTGAGAATTAAGGATATTTACTATTCTTTTTATTAGATGTTTTGAACTTTTGATGTAATTATTATTTATTATATGATGAAATTGTAATACTTTAAATACTTTGTATTATTCTTAATTTTATATTTGTAAGATGATAATTGTCTTTTTTATATTAATTTTGATTATTATTTATTTGTGAAATATCTGAAAATTATTGTTATTTCATATTAATTGTAATTATTTATTATTGTGATTTGTAGAAACAAAATTGATATAAACTTATAAAATATACAGTACAAATATATAATATGACAATAGATTGTTTTGCAATTTTAAAAAAAATTCAAATGCTATTTTATAAATTTAAAAAATTATCCAAAATAATACCCGTTATTGATGTACCAATACAATACCATATTAGAACTACATTGATACCAGGTTTGGTTAAGCATTCGTAACATTCGTAACATTGCTTAGAACATTATAATTACCTGCCCGTCGGTAAAGAGACGTAAAACGGTAAGAGATGTAAAACAATACAATGACATATGCTTTACCTGACAATTTACGTAACCTTTTCGTTCCCAAGTAACTAAAAAAGATATGCTTCTTCGATGAAGAAACTAGAAGAAACGTGAGGCTTTGATTCAGGCCATTTTCCAGTCGAATTATACTCCCAAATGCAAAGTGACTGGGAGAATTCTACCCTCAGGTGGTTTGGTGCACCTCTATCGTGACTAAAAGGTTCATGCCTTGTAACGACAGGAATCGGCCCAAACTGTACAAACATTTTGAACATTGCGAAGTTTCAATTGGCTTATCAATGCCCTCGAGTAGTCGAGGAAATTAGCAGCAGTTCAGAATCATCTAATCTTTCATGTTTCACTCTGCCTCTAATTGGTTTATCTTTTCTCATTGGCATCCCATGATTTAATAATGTCATCATCAGTAGTTAGTTGTACAAACACCCCGTAATTTCAGTGATAAGCTGCAAGAAGGTAAAATGTTCACCACAAAGCCGGATCTTCTGATTATACAGTTAGAACTAGTGAAATGATAAGCCTCTTTCAATCTTGTCCTCTTATATCAGTCTATTACAGTTGTAACTGCCAGATGGACATCATGCTTTACTGAGCCATCCCTTCGCGTGACTAGTAATGTCAAAAGTCAAAATTGCCATTCATACAAACCTATAAAGAACCATTGAAGACGAAACAATTATAAGAATAAAGCAATACAACTTAATTTCTTTTACCCTTACTTCGTCTAGACGAAACAACCATCCATCCCTCATCAGATTGAGCTTCCTTAGCCTTGGGCCTATCAACTGGCAAATTCACTGGAGGAGTTCTTGACTGTTGTTCAGGTGCATCCACCATCATATTTGATCCATCATCTCTAGCACTGACATTTTCTTTGTCATCATGTTCCTCCTCCTCCTCGTCTCCTCCAGTCTAGTACAGAATATAAACCACACTTTCGTTAGACAAATATATTTCTAAATTCTCCTATGCTACATTGCAAAGCAAACAATGCCGGTGCTTCTTAACATTCAAAATTCCAAATCTTTCATGGAAGAAACTAGTTATTCAAGCATCAGCATTGAGAGCTTTCCCTAACATGAAGTGTCAAGAAAAAAGCACAGAGAAATACTTTAATCAATGTGAACGATAAAATTCGTAAAAGGATTCTTACAAGAGTATGCACTAAATATTGCATAATGATATTTACCATTCTACACTGTTGTTCACTGATCATACAAACTGTATTTCTCACCCATCCATTACTAAAGTTCAGAAACATTTTCAGAATCTAATATTATGACTGCTTCAGCAAGTCCTTGTACTATAGAATTTCATCCCCTCAACATTGAATGCAGTTCGCATAAATGAGATCCAACATCTCTACGTCCTATCTTTATAAAAGAGAGAAAAAAAAAAAGGGCAATGCGAGCTTGGATGCTAAATCATCTATCAGACTTCAGGCTGAATACTGTAAGTACAGAAAGACAAGGGAGAGCCCAACTTTTGGTGTGTAGATTCTAACAGGTACCCATACAAAAAAAGGTTAACAGAGCAGAATTATTCAAGTTCAAGGATTTACCATGAATATGACTAATCTGTAAATTCATTGCAGGAGGGTAGATTTTTAACAGCCAGCCATAAACAAAAATTAGCAACACAAATTATAGAAGAAATTTTACCACACAGGACTAGCCTATGCATCAAATTTACAGGGTCAAGTAAGCTTTCTATAAAAAATTTTCGATAACATGAAAATGTCAAACACTGAAAAGAAAACCACCTGTCTTACGTGTTGGTGAAATCCGGTTCCAGTTTGTCTCTGTCTCAACTCCTCAATACTGCCATAATTACCTTCTAAACACTCTGCATGCAGAATCATCAACTTTTCTGCCACCTGGAGTATCATTGAGACACAGAACCATATTTACAAAAGTGGAAGTAGCAAAAACTGCCCGCACTAGAGTGGAACATCACATTTTAAATATTGTTAAGAAAAAGTCGTACCTCCTCAATGCTGCCATCTTCGATCATGACATTAAGAGATAGCATACCTTCATCAAGGATGTTTTCTAGATCATCGATATAAAGTGGTTCTGTTGAAGAAATCGAACAAAAAAAGCAGTTTGTTTGAAGAAGATACATGGGAATCAGATTTTAAAGACACAAAGTCAATCGACAACAACTAACAAACCAACAATCTCCAGTGGTGCAACGGGGAAGAAAAACTCCTAATTTAAAGGCACAAATCAAATAGCTTAGTCATCCAAATTCAGAAAATTTTGACCACAAATAACTATTCGAATCAAAATCATCAAACAAGAAAAACACAATCAAATAGCTGAAAGAAAAGATTTTTACATTAAAACCCAAATTAAAAAATAAATAAAAATACTGAGAATGTGAGAAAACCTTTGGAGCAAGTGAACCACGAGAAGATGTCGGAAGCGAGTTGATCGGCCAGGTGGTTAGACGAAGGGCCAGCCCACTGGTTCTCAATTGCAAGCTGCAAAGCAGACCATCGGGAGAGAACAAGAAATATGGCTTCCCTCAATTGACCTTCTGATTCTGCCGTCAGCTTCTTACTTGGGCTGCTTCCACCACCAATAGCCTCCATCTCTCTCTGTCTGCTCTTTGTGTGTATTTAGTATTTGCGATGAAGTTTCTCCAAAAAAGATATTGCTGTCACTAATTTGATTTAGGGCAAATGTAAGATGGTTAGACTAACAAGAACTTCTCAAAATAAAGGACTTTTAAGCACAAGACATTTATGCAAAGATATGAATACCGTATTGGACTCGGTATCGAATTAAATTTTGGTACGATAGTGTATCGATACTAGTTAATATTGGGTACCATTTCGAATAATTTTTTAAATTTATAAAATAGTCCTTAAATTTTTTTTAAATTTGCAAAATAATTCATTGTTATACTGTACAGTTGTATTGTATATTTTTAACCTAGTCTCTAAAAATCAAAATAATAAATAATAATCACAATTAATAT
>JAOTAY010000004.1:22313979-22340796 GCA_025629805.1 Erythroxylum baracoense
GTTTCTTCCACAAAAATTTTGATTAAAATTTCAAGAGTTCTATCATTCCACTCCGCTTTAACCCTTTTTTTCAATTTATCCCCACCTTGAATATCTTTACTTGGTATTGACATTTTCTATGAACAACAAAATCCCCACTGCATATAACAATGAATTTAACAAGTATAAGAAAATATTAAAGCATAAGCAAAATGACATAGACAAAAGCATAATAAGCATTAAATATTTTGTGAACGCAGCATTAAACGCATAACAACGACTATGGAAGTTTATGCATGTAGAGATGAGAAATGGACAATTCATGAATTTGTTAAGGTGCGTAATCATGAATTTGTTAAGTTGCATATTATACAATAACTGCGTGCATAATCATGAATTTGTTAAGTTGCATATTATTCAGTAACTACGTTATACATGCATAAGTTATGATCTTTTTTTAGTTTTTTGTTGTAATCTACAAGTGACAACAAACAAGTTACAGAAACAACACGAGTTAATGAATTAAATTATTCAATCTCGAACTTTTTATGCAAAAGGTAAACCTCATGTTTTAGAAACAACACTATTGTACCCTCCTCGCGAGATTGAACTGAAGTGATTAAAAGATAAAAGACACAGGATCAACCAAAGTGAACTCAAACATTGATCTGCGAAACGCAGACCTTGTCTGCATTAAACGTAGACGCAGACGCCGTCTGCGTTGGTCTGCGTTCAACGCAGACCTTGTTATTGTATCATACTATCTAATATTGGTTGAAAAATGGTATGGTATATGCTAGTTTCATACCAAATTTTGGTATCAGCTAATACAATACTATGATTAAATGCAAATTCCTAAAAGTTGAATGACTAAAATTTTTAAAAAAATGCATAACCATAAGATAAGATCCTAAAATGTCCTTTTCTCTGCAACTTTCCAACCTCCATTCCAGATCTCCAATCTCCCCTATTATCCCTCTCTTACTCTCCATTCTCCTTTTCAGGTCTAACCTCCAAATCTCCCACTCATTGCGACATTACTAGCTCGCTGTTGATATATCTTCCTCTACCACTTCTTGCTTGCTTTAGAGTACAAATATCTTCTTTCCTCCTACCGCTTGTGCTATCCCTCTTTATTGCTCCTTTTTTTCGGTCGTCATTATTCCTTTTAGGCATTTTGTTTGTATTATATAATTTAGGAAATCCTAAATTTATAATTACAAACATGAAATAATTTATTATTAATGGTCATATGGTCACAGTTCAATATTTAATATTACTATACTAGTTTCCTAATTATTTTACAAGAAAATAATATTAATTTACAGTAATATAAATTATATTAATTCTCTCTTTTTCAATATTGTTAGTTAACCTAAGGAATTTATTTGGTGCACACATTTGTAAATGGAAATTAAGGGTAATGGATCATTTATAAATATTTAGCCATCTTCCTCTTTTTTGTTTGCATGTATAGCCAAAATACCATATAAAACGAGATGAATGAAGCATTTATTATATTTATAAGACATCTTGTAGTCGAAATACCATATAAAACGAGTTACTTGGACTAACATGAATTCCTACCTAACAATCATATTCTCTCTTAAGCAATATAACTCTTATCCTTAAGTTGATTAACTAAAATCTCTTTCTAATAAAAACTCGTAAGAACACTTTACTTTGATATATGATAACTTACGATTAATTTATCCCTAATCTAAAAATCTTTCAAATATTAACTAAATTCAAACAATGGTACCCTAGCATAAAATTAACATAAATTGAGTAAAAAACAACATCTATCAAGTACTTAGCAATCCATATTAACAACCAACTAACTTAATTATTTTTTGAACTTTTATTAAGCATGATGAGTTTGTTTGAAATGCCAAAATTTTAACTTGAAGATAAACACCTTTGTCATGAATACCTCCGATTACTCAGTTAGATAACTTTTTAAAATGGTTATTAGAATTATTTGTAATTTTGACCAATTTAGATCAAAACCAGTGGAATATAATTTATTATAGCACACTTTATTCGTACATATTTTTTAAATACAATGATTTGCAATTAATTTGGATACTTATTAAGCTAAAATCCAATACTCAATTCAACTTAAGACCATACATATGGTCATATCATTCAATTCAAGTCTTGTTCTTAAGATTGTTTGATCACGTTCAAACTAATCTATTAATTAATGATTATATCAATTATCCTAACATAATCGAATCAAAAAGTAATTAAACATCAAATGAGTCACTTTAATCATCTTAATTTATGTTAGTCTTTAGAAGTTGTTACTTTTTTTAAAAATTGAATAAGTATTGAATTAACTATAGCAAAGCTATCTCAAAATTACAATGAAATAAATTACAAAACAAGTTACAAAGGCACATGAAAAAAATAATAGTTGTTTCAACTTCCATCTGGTCTTCATTTCTATGGATAGGGTATACTGATCAAATTTAGCTATAATAATGGATTTGATCTAATTAATGATGTCTGCAGCTAGGTTGTACTTGTGAACTTCCTCATTCCTGTAGATCTTTTTATTTTTTTCTTTCATAAAGAATAAATAGTAGTTGTGAAGGTAGTTTTGTACATTGGGGTGTCTTGCATTCTTTGGTTAGCAATACGAATGATCTAATTTAGAGTGGATGTCCAGTCATAATTGAGGCAGGTGTCAGATGGTAGATGTAAAATTCTGCTCCAAACTACTTTGGAGTATCTGAATTGAAAAAATAAGTGTTCTCGATCTTCTTCAGCCTCTTTACATAGCACGCGTATTGGGTCATATGTTCGAAACCATTTGTTTTTAGTATGGAACTTATTCCTAATAATCAACCAAGTGAAAATAGAGGCCTTTTGATTCAGAGAGTAGTTCCATAAGAGATTGAACCAAGGAACATTCCCACCTTCTTCTTGCAAAGCCTTATAGCAGGACCTGTTAGTAAAAAGTCTAAAAGCATCTGGTAACTATGATACTGAATCCTACTTATGACTGTAAGTGGTATGGATAGATAACCCACTAGTAAATTGAACCCTCTAAAATTGCCTGTCCATTACTCTTGATTCATCAAAGAAGATGCTTTGGAGTTGAGTAGAAGTGTTTGTAAGTTGGGATAATTCAGTCATTTGTATAAGAGGACTATGTTGGGTCCAATTATTGAACCACACTCAAAAATTATCTCCATTTCCTAACACATGCTTAATCAAAGGAAAAATCACCTATCTCAGTTTCAACATTTGCAAGAAGAACCAAGAGTATGCTTTTTAGAAATTCAAAATTACAAGAAAGTTTGACCCTTCTCTCTACTTTTTTTTTCTTTATTTGTATTTTCCATTTTGGGTTGTTACTTAGTAAGCTAAATGTAAATAAAACAAATTTAATTAAATTAAATAAGATTAAAAGCTCAAAATAACCCCTCTCTCACACTTAAATCATACATTGTCCTTGATGAAAGATTAGAAAGCACGAAACTAAATAATTAGTACGTCAAACTATAGATGAAGGAAGAAATAAAGAAAAAAAATTCTTTGAGCCTTTTCATCAACTTTTTAGATTTCTAGATACTTATACTAACTTGTAATATAATATTAACCTAACCTAACACTCTTTAAAATTTCAACTAAGTTTAAACAATTTTACCTAATATATAAAGTGAACATAAAATAAGAAAAGAGAATAAACTAATAAGTAGTTAACAAAACATATCGAAAAAAATATCTAAATACTTTTGAAAATTTTTATAAAACAAAATGAGCTTGTGTGAAATGTCCTCCTAACCTTTTAACACAACGGTAAATACTTTTTCATGAGTACCTTCAGTTAGTTAGGTCATAGTTCCATATGGCTACTAGCATTAATCATAACTTTTACCTAATACTTAGATTAAAATAAAAAAAACATAATTTATTAATGCTCAACTTTATTCATTCATCATTTTTTATCAATTAACATTTAATATAGAATAATAACACATTAATCTAAACTCTAAACTTAAGCTAGGTTAAAATTATAAACAAGATAACATCATTCAATTTAAGCACCATTCTCAAGATGCTTTTATCAAATTTGAAAGAAACAAATATCCATAATTCCATTGTTTACCTAAATTTTATTATTTATTTTTCTTTAATTCTAATTTACTAAGCTAAATTCCATCATATATTTTTTAGAAATTGAAAGAATTGATGGCTAAAAGCCCAAATTGGGGCTTAACCTTTTTTAGTTTGATCACTATGAGACTTAAACTTGAAACCTGCTTAATGAAGGGTTAAAATTTCATGACTCTGCTCAATTTAAGACTTTTTGGACAAAAATAGGACATGTTTACACGTGCCATTACATGCAGGTCAATTAGTATTTAGATGCCACGGTAATAGACCTAATTTATTATCCAGGCCAAGTGGAATTTAAGAAAAAATTAATTAATTTCCTTTAAATTTTGACTTAAACAACAAAAAACTCTTCAACCCTAAAATCAATGATTTTTGTGAACATATGTTTCACCCTTCTCTCGGTTGTGCCTTCACTCTAATCCCTGGACGTACCATCGCTTGTGCCTTCTTGGTAGTGTGAGTGTGAGATCTCTCTTTTGGCATTGGAGGTGAAACACAAATTTGGTCGTGGGTAAATCTTCATGAATGTTGCATTTAAAACCCCTTGCGCTTCTGCCTCAAATTCTTTTATTAGTGTGAATTCTTTGGCTTTTGTTCCTATCTCAAAGTCTTCTTCCACTGCTTGACAAACTTCAGAAACTCTTTGTCCATCTCCGAGATCTCCTTTTCGTTCTTTTAAATTTTCCTAAATGAGTTCATTTGTTCATTCTTCCAAGGTGGAAGGCGTAGACGATGAGTCATCATTCCTCGCATTAGAAGGACTTGCCCCTGTTTGGTTTACACTTGCTTCTGAGCTTAATACTTCCAAACCCGACCCAGAAGGCATCATCATTTGAGGACCACCTATATCAGACCCAGAAGGCATCATCATCTGAGGACCACCTATATCGAATGTGACTCTAGTAATCATAAATATATGTGTTGTGATTGAAGAACGAAGTAGGTCATGAGTCATGCTCCCTTCTAGTTTTTGTATATAAATTTATGATGTTTTAATATTCACTTTATTTCGTTGCCCTAATAATGTAACGTTTACGTAAATTATTTTATCTTCTTTAAACGGGTTTGATTATTGGGTTGAATAGTGAGTAGATGATAATTGTTTTTCATGAACAATTCTATTATACATTTGTATATAGGATATGATCACGTTTTCTCTTCCTCATGTACTTAACATTGTAGTAGGATATGATTTGTGTCAATTGGTTTAGCTTTATTGGTGGTTATCCATGTTTTGATATTCTCTATGAGCTGGGTTCAAGATAAAGTACGACATTCATAGAAGAGATGTAGATTATTAGGAGCAAACAAATTCAGTTTTGTAGACATCATTTAGCTGCCAGTGGGTGCACAATTAACATTACAACATTATGCTGTAATACTTAAGAATGAGCTCAAGTAGTAGTTTTTTAAGGTAATGAGGTTGATTAGAGGATTTAGTTTGTTGTTTTCTTGGTTATGATTTTATTTTGGGTTGGGATATTTTAAATTTTCAACTTTGGCTATAAAGGGACATGTTTTAAGCTTGATATGAGGTCATACAAACTGATTTTTCAACTTACCCAGTTAAATAGGACTATGATGAAGAGGCTAAATATTGTTATTGTAACTTGAAAGCACCTAGATGGACTTCATGGACTGATGAAAACCTAGGAAGAAGGTTTTATGGCTGTCAACTCTTTTCGATAATTTTGGTACATTTTTATGTTGTTTTAGCTAAATATGTTCATATATTTCACTAACGAATTGTTGCTTTTTCTTTGATGGTAGAGTGAAAATGGTTGTGGATTTCATGAATGGCATGATCAAAGATTTTGTCCAAGAGCAGGACAGATAATTTTAGAGCTGAAAAACAGAGAGAAGATGCTATATCGTCAAAATAATCTATTGAAGGAGGAAGTGATAGAGTTAAGAGAGAATGTAGTAGATGTTTTGTAAGCTAAAAGGATTGCAGAAAATTTGAAGTTGAAGAATAAGTTAGTTGCCACGAGGACTAGTTATGAAACACATTTAGCAAAGTGTTGGAAATGTTTTTGCTTGTTTTTTCTTGTGTTTAGTAGTTTTGCTTATGTTTGTTAGTTTAAATAATGAAGGCAAAAAGGCAATAGTCGTACCTTTAAAGCCTTACCTGGAAATGGTTTGATGTACTAGAACAATGTGTAAATGTTCTTCACCTAATCTGATGTTGGAAAGTGCAAAGTGTTAGTTGTTTTAACATCTGCTGTATTACTAATTTGATATTCTAGCCTAAACATGTTTGATGTACTAGCCTAAAGATGTTCGATGTTTCAACATTTGATAAGGAATATTAGTGAAAAAATAGGATCTTTAATCAATGGAGATGTAGTATTCGTTAGTAGTCAAAAGGAGTTAAAAGAGGCAGCAATTGACTATTCTAAAAAATGTTATCCGTATTTTTCCTCCAATCTTATGATTACAACAAGTTGTTTTATAAGTCATCAAATTATTGGTGAGGAGACAAAGATGTTTAAAAGACCTATAATTCCAACTGAGGTTGTATTAACAACGTACATGTTGTACCATTTATGTACTTTAACGAAAATGAAAAAACCTAAAAGAAATGCAATGCACACTGATTGGAAAATAAAGGAAACCAACACTTTACTATAAAAAGCTAATCATCTCTTTTCATCCATAGACTTTAAGCTTTCCTTGAAAAATACAAAACATTGTAGAGAATTTGACAATTCCACCCAAGCTTCCATCACTCTTCCATCACCTTCAGTAACCCATTCATGAACTTCAACAAAAGGGAAAAAAAGTACAAGAAATGCAATTCAAACTGAAATTGGAAGTTATTACATTCATTGCTTAATAAAATTAATCCCAACAACATCCTTACAATTTATTGTTGTTCAGTTCACAAATATCACAAAATTGTTCAGTTCACTAATAATTAAATGTTAAGTTTAAATTTTTTTCCTTTCCCTTTGAAGATGTAGTTTGACTTTGTTGTCTTGGATTCACATGCGAAATAACAACTTCCTTCCTTTTTATTGATTTCTACCCAAGGTTTAGTAGTCTCTGACTTCTCCTTCTAGGTTGTAGATAAAATGCAAATGTTTGTTAAGATGTATGAATCAATTAATGTTAAGTAAGAATGCAACAAGTTAACACTCACATTTAGTATCTGCAACCTTATGGCTTCATTTGTGTATACCCTCATTCCTTCCATTCGTTTCTTAATCTTCCTATTTACTTCTTATTGAAGAAAAGAGTATGTGACAAGCCCTTTTCCTGTAATTTTTGCTTAAGAATTTGGACTACCTCTGCTAGCTACCAAAATCCTCAATCTGCTTCCATCATCTGCAACACCATAACCAGGCCCTCTTCTCCCTTTGGTTTGGTTCTTGGGGTGGCCTTTGAAGATGTATAGATATTTGTTGTTATTTCTGAAGCACCTCCAGGTGTTAGGAGAACAACTGAGGCTGTTGCATTTGCACTCCCACTTATATGAGGAGTACTTGAGGTATTGGCAGTACCTGAAGCAGTTGTGGCACCAGTAGATACAGGCACAGTGGTAGAGGTAGAGGCAGAGGCAAAGGCAGAGGTAGAGGCAGAGGCAGAGGCAGAAGCTTTTGCTTTTCTTTTACCTTTCTTTCCCCTTTCAGTATTGGATGCAGATAACAGTGATAACAAAATAGAAAAACCTAGAAGATTACCACTACTATGGAAAAGAATCTTAGCTGTACCATAAAAAGACAAAACAACTTAGAAATTACCTCTCGACCCTTCTAAGGACAACCTCTTTTTTTGTGTCCTTCTGTATGGCAGTGGCTATATGTAATGATTATGCCCCTCCTAGACACGTGGTCAATAATTTACTTTTTGTTTACTTTTGTATTCTTTTAAGGTTCATTAATGCCTTTTTTCCTAGCCGTTTTGGGCCTACCAGGCCCTTGTTTGGATTCTGATGGCCTAATAGTTTCTTCATTGCTAATGGGTCAGTCCTTCATACCAGGTATCGGTTGAATTGCCTTCCCATATGCTTTCAAATATTCAGTCGTTCTTAACCAACTAGAAGTGTGCTCTTTAATATTAACCCTACTGCCTCTAATAACATATATGGTATGTATATAAGGAATGCCGGAGAGGGTATATCTCTTACAAGAACATATTTTGTTCTAAAATTTCACCATATATCTGTTCTGTCCATGATCAATCTCATACCCTCCTTCTCCATTATGATGCACTGAACAATATTGAGCAATCATAACACTATTCTCAATTGCTTCCTATATTCTTGGCTCTAAATTACCCTTCCACTTGACCGCCTCTTTCCTTTTTCTCACAATTCTTTTCTAAGATGCTCAAATAACCCTAAAATAGACATTTTCCTTGCATCAACCAAAGCCTTATTAAAGGCATCACATAAGTTATTGTCAACCAACTTAATCATAGAATATTCCCTCTGAAAAGCCCGGCACCATTGCTGAATTAGTGCATAACTCTTAATATCTTCTGTTGCCTTTTGGTTCTTGGCTCTAAACTTATCCAAATTTTCATCATATTCCCTTACTGTGAAGGATTTTGAAATTTTCAAAAAGTGCTCCTTCATCTCTTCCCCTTTATGTCCTCTTCCATGCTAATTGACATCAATATGTCTAGCACAAAACTTGTGCTCAGCATCTACACACAAATTGAAAATGGCTCTATCAAGTACCTACAATGGAAAACATAACCATTTGAATAGGCATGTGGGTGCAACTCTATATATTTCATAACACAATCTTAATGAAAGTATAAAAAAATTTGATGTGAAACTTTTATCTTTTGTTGGTCAATCATTATAGTCCAACCAATTCTAGAGCCCAAGTAAGGTAAATCATCTTCAGTCTTTCAATGAACCACTTCCATGTGACTGTCGACTCAACTTTAACCATAGCCCAAGCAACAGGAAACATTTGATTGTTTCTATCTCTTCCCACAGCACATAGAAGTTCACCCTTAGTTTTGATTTTCAACCAACATCCATGTCGGTCAAGAAAATGCCTGCATCTATGCCTAAACCCATGTTTAATAGCTTCTAAACATATGTACATTCTTTCATAATAGGTGAAGATGTTGGAATTGGTCGAGACACTATCAATGTAACAGTGCTTCTTGGGTTGGTCTGCCTAATCACTTCAGCATAAGATCAAAGCTTCCCAAACTCCTATTCAATGTTGATCACAACACTGTCTACTATTTTTTTCTTTGCTTTTCTCACCATACTCATGGACACTTCAACACCTAAACAACCCTTAATGTAAAATGTTATATCATCATTCTTAAAAAATGGCTCCCTTTTAAGCTTATCCATTAATAAGTCAGCTAAGATGCTGGTGTTCATCCTAGGATTTGTATATACCCTATTACAGTCATGATTTTTCTTGAATTTCCTAACTTGAAATGACTACAACTTACTATCAAATGCTCCATATATATACCAAGGGCAGTTCTCTGTCCTACATTTACTTTGGACAAAGTTGGGCTTATTTTTGGTAAACATGATAGCCCTCTTTGTTTTGATGGACAACAACCTCACTACATGCCTAAATTGCAAATGATTAAGAAAAATCATCCTTAATTCAATGTAAGGCTCAGCTGCATTTTCATCATAAACAGGGTATTTCCTTTTCCTCCTTGTAGCATCATCTACCATATTATCTACATCACTAACAAGTTCTCCAAATTCATCATTGTCATAATATTCAGACAAAACTACCTCATCTTCATCATTTGCATCACCTGCATTAGCTTCATGTGGTCAATTATCTTCATTCGGGCTATTACCTTCATCTCCTTGGTCTAAATTCTCTTCAACATCATTATCCGGACCATTACCTTCATCTCCTTGCTCTAAATTCTTTTTATCCTCTTCAACCTTTATATTTGTATCATCTTCATTCTCTATATCTGCACCATTTCGATCCTCCACATTTGGCACATTGTCTAAATTACCTACATTACCACCAAACCCTTCATTATTAACATCCTCACCATTATCTTCAACTACATTACCTTGATTAATCTCATTATATTTATCCTCAATCAATTCAACAGGGGTATCCATATCATGTTCAATATAAATATTAATACCACCCGTACCCATCATCTGACTAACTATATCTAACACACTAGCATCATCTTGTACAACTCTCAAACCATTACATAGTTCAAAACCTGACATAAGATAAAATATCTTTTTCACATTGTTATACCCACTTCTCTTACATATATCAACCAGCTCAAAATAGCTCAATAAGTCACGATCAAATTCAATTTCATCCACAAAACTACCCTCATACATAACATTATCACCCATATTAACAAAACATCCCGCATAATGAAACCTCAGAGTTACTTCATGAAATGTCATTCTGCCAAATTGAAAAACCAACTCCAGGAAAACGAAAACACTCAATTAGAATATTGAAAGGAAATACTGAAGTGAAAGTGAAAATTTCAAGCCTAGCATAGCACATGATGCTTAACATATTCATAACAATTCCATCAACCAACTTACTAAGTTATATTAATTAAGGTACGTGGCATTGTTTACACCTGTGAATCGATAAACATGTTCTCGCTGTAGCTCATAGGCTCGTGAATTTTTTCACCTATAAGCCTCATGGGAGCTGCATTACTGGTTTCCAGCCTATATACCTACATAATGGTTTATTATGACTCAACGTTTAAACAATATCCATATTAAATGCAATCCTTATTCAATTTAATTGTTACATAAACTTTAAGTCTTTTAGATTAAAGTTATTACTAGAATAACAAAATCAGACCTTTATGTTATCATCAATGAGTATTGCAAACAAAAACATAAAATTAATACATCAATTGTAATTAAAAAATACACATTCATACGACAAATACTCCCACTAGTAAAGCAAAAAGGATGTAGGAGGGCAACAGAATTAAAAGCATCAAATTAAGATTTTGTACAAACAACTGCTTTTCTATTGTGCTCTGATTCATAGGAAAGATGAATTTTTCTACCAATCAAAGAATAATAGAAAACCAGTTGGTCCTAGCAGCTACCCATTTTGCAACTGACCATTTTCGGTAAAAAAGGAAACTAATACTAGTTTGCTTCTGTCCATCTCATTCATACTATCTTCCTCAAACTATTCTATCCTCAGACTTCTCTAACCTCAGATCTCTCATAATCAAATGTTTACCACTCTTAAGTCTAATGGCTAATACTTTAATTCTAGGACTTACCTTAGTTTCAAGAGATGATGCGCGAACCAGGCAAGCCAAGCCCTTCAATGAAGACTGAAGTGCGGATTGGAGGACAGTGAAGATGCGTCAACCAACCAACATAACCCCTTTAACGAACGATAAAGTGTGGATCTAGCGATGGCAATCCTAGGTGAAAATGCGTGAACTAAGCAAGACAACTCTTACACGAGGGCTAGAGTGGAATGGCAGAAGGTGAAGATATGTCAGAGAGGGGATTGACGATCAAATTTTAGGGTTTTCTGTAACTTTTTAATTTCTCTTTTTTTACTTTACAAAATTTACAAAATTTTTAGTTAAAACTTAAAACCTTTTACTCTTTTATACTTGGCATTTAAAAAAAGGGTCATGGTACCACGTTGTTGCATGCAACGGTGCATGTAAACACAACTTAATTTTTATCCAAAAAAGTCTTAAATTGAGCAGACTCATGAAATTTTAGCCCTTCAATGATCAGGTTTCAAGTTTAAGTACCAAAATGATTAAATTAAAAAAGGTTAAGCCTCAATTTGGGCTTTTAGCTAAGAATTGATTAATCTAAAAAAATAGTTAACTTACGATTAATAACAAGTTGACAATTTAAGTTGTAATGGAGGTGATAGTTTGCAATGTACTCTGCTAGTTAGAGCTGTAAGAAGAATCTTGAGGGAAAGAATCCATAAAGCTTCTCTTTCAAAGATATAAGTCTTTTTTAAGATTGTGTTGTTTTTAGCTGATCCACTAAGTGAATGATAACTCCAAGTACAATTTAGAACCGTTTCTTATCCTACTTATTGCTTAGCTAGATTGCATTGGCCCAATCAACTATTTGGTTCCTACCTGTGGAGTTCTGATTGATGTTGAAGAGATCAAGGTGGTAGTTCCATAGCTTCTTTGAGTAGGTGCATTAAAAAAACAAAAGGGAATGACTCTCTAAGGCTTCTTTATATAGTACAGAGTCCCTTGTTTCTATTGTAAATTTTATCTTGTCCTTGGTGTTGGATTTTGTCTTATTGCTAACAAAGGCAGAAATGCAAGCCATACAGATACTATTGAGTCCCAACTACATAATGCCAATGGACTTTAGGACTAGAGGCACTAATTAGCATTTTACAAGTGTCGTTGGAGAATATGTTACTACTTCCCTCTATCCAGTAAGTGATCCTTCTGTTAGTGTTCGGTAAACATTTAGATAGTAGTTGAGTAATCTTTTGGGAAAATTGAGCACAATGGAAAGGCCAATGCCAAATCACATTTATAATGAGATTACCCACTTTGGTAGAGGAAGAAATAATGGATTGGAGGAAGATCAGTTCTCTTTGTTTGTATAAAGCGCCAACTGAAAGTCAGTTGTCAAACCATAATGAGGTGTGCTTCCCATTCCCAATACAATGTTTGATGTGATCCTGTGTGAAACTTTTTAACAGAAACAATTTCTTGCAAGGTGTGTGATTAGCTTTCACCTAGAATGTCCATATACTTTCTCCTTTTAAGTGATACTCATGTATCCACCTAACACAAAGATATTCTCTTTCTGTGCAAAGGATCTATAGCCTTTTAGCTAGAAGTGTTTTGGCTTTGATTTTGACTAAGCAAATACCTAGTCCCCCTTCTTGCTTACAAAGACACAAAATACTCCATTTGATGCTTGGTGTCTTGGAGTTAGCTATGATCCCTTCCATATAAATTCTCTTATCATCCTTTTTATACATTTCATAACTCCTTTTAGCAAAGTTAAATGAGAGAACTAATATGTACTCAGATTGTTGAGTCTACTGATAGTAAGCTGAATTACACCACTATAAATCAACCATCTATTGCTGTAGGATATGAATCTTTTCTCTATTGAGTAGATAAAAGATTTACAATCTCTAACTATCAAGTTATTAGCAGATATAAGATTCTATAGATAATTAAAGGGCAAAGATTCCGGCTTGATGCTTATTGTATTATAGATTAATTTGCTATATGGAACAAAGAGGAAAGAGATATATTAATGAGCTTTTGCTAGGATTGTAGCATAAGTCGGAGATTTCCTTAAAGGAATCCAGAGACTTTATTAATAGTTTAACAGACTATTTATCTAAACCATATAATATGAGTAAGTCATCAACAAATGAAAATTATGATACCTCTAGATTTTTACATTTATGGTGGTACTTAAATCCTTACTACTTTTTAATATTTAGAGATGCAATTTTGCTTAAAACCTCCATTACATTAATGAATAGGAAGGGGTATAGGGGATCCCCCTATCTAAGTCCTCTATTTGCTTTAAACAAGTGTGATGGTTCACCATTGACTATGACTACAAATGAAACTGAGGTGATACATGCCTTGATGCATTCCAAAAATTTGTTAGGATAACCAAAAGCATGTAGAACATTTGTAATGAAGTACTAATGGATTATATCAAAGAAATTGGTAAAGTCTATTTTTAGTACACAACTCCTTATTGATTTGTTACTTGAGTAGTCTCTAAAAAGCTCCTATGTAAGACAAATGTTTATCTTTAATGTTCCATCCATTGACATAAGCTCCTTCGCACCTTACATTAATTTGGAATGAAATCTAAACATCTTTTCACTACTAACCCTAAACTTTATTGGTAAGTTTTTATGGAGAAGAACAAATTGGCTTCCTTCCTCACTAGAAACTTCATCTGATAGTCATTCTGGTAAGCTTCTTGGTCTGTTCACTAGTTTTCTTTTGAGTTTTTACTTGTTCTACCTCCATTTATTCTTTCTCACATACTCTTCTACTTTTATCCCAATCTCTTTCTCTTGCTCCAGCTTATTTTTCCTACATTCCTTACTTCTTTTGTTGTCTTTTTCCTCTAGCTCACTCTCCCACGTATAAGTATTCTCCTTAGATCCCTCCCTTTGGGTTTCTTTTATCCTCCAATTTCTTCTTTTAACCAGTAGTCCGTAATTATGTTTTCATCTTCAGAAACTTTCTCGCCTTTGATTCCCTCCTCTTCTTCATCGCTTAAGCATCCTTCACCGTCCCCGGTAGCTTTAGTGTTAGCTCTTATATCCATTTCACTTCCTTAAAATGGCTCTGTTTCCTTTGGCAATGTAGTCCCTCCCTTCAAATGCACCTGGGTGCAAGTTGCAGGAAATCATAATCTTTATTCCAAACTTACTTTTTATCCCTTCATGGCCACCTTGGACCACCATATTGTTTCCCTTTCAATTTCCATTCTTTATATAGGAGTTGACAAATGGAAGTCCTACTTGGTTAGATTCTTCCTGGATAAAAGAATTCCTTTTTTATCAAGAAAATTTTGGTTGCTTCCAACTGGAAACATTTTGGACTATTTGACATTATCTTGAACAATGAAGATATCTTTTTCTTCATATTTAACTCTCTTGATTCCGTTGCTAAAGTCATCAAAGTTGGATTATAGCATGTGAATAATAAACCTTTTGTAGTTCAACCTTGGAGACGTGGAGTTAAATTCAAAGACCTTAAACACACCAACATTCCTCTTTGGATTTGTATCCACAACATACCTTTTGAGTATTAGACAATTGAAGGCCTTAGATACATTTCGAGTTTCATAGGAAGACCTTTGTGTCTTGATCAAACAATTGCTAAGACTAAAAGGATCAATTATATAGGAATCTACATAGCCGTGGAGGCACTTGCTGACTTACCTAACGTAGTTGCTATAGTGAAGTTAATGAAAACATGGAGCTTGTGGAGGATACTGTTAAAATAACATATGTACAGAAACCTCCCAGCTTAAAACCTAAAGGGGTTTAAAAGCCAATAGGAAGAAATTTTGTTACCATTCGGTGTACAACCACCTATCATTTGATTAATTAAATGATATATCTTTTTGATTAATAATAAACTAAGTTATGTGAAATTTACAAAAAGGTTTTATCGAAATACCAAAATCATCATATAGGTTAATTTGTAGTACCTCATTCAATCCTCAATATCAATGCCTAGGTTAATCTATAAATAGGTTCTTTCAAATGTTTGTAAGCAAATTCATGTATGACTTGAGCTTTTGCTTGTATATAAACAACATTAAGAGCAACAATGACATTTCATGAACATAATTTTATATATAAAAATATTGAAACCAATCAATATAAGATAAGACCTAAGGTTCCATTTATTCATATCATAATAAACTTAGCCACAAATCATTATTGTTATAAAAAATAAAAAGCATTGAATAATCGTAAAAAATGTTCTTTTAACGAAGATCTCAATTTCTTGATATAATCTACTTCCATTGTGAATCTCTTTATTTAATAAAGAAGGTTGCAAAGTGTGCTTTAGGATTTTGTTTTCTCTCTCTAATTACTGCTAATCCTAATTGAAACTTGAAAACAACTAAAAAAAGAAAACTCCCCTGTTAGGTTTATTGTCGCCCTTTATATAAGTTATCCATTCGAGACAGTTTAAGCCATAACCCCATCCCAAGTCCTATTAGCTATTATTAGTCCTATAACTTTTTCAGATAGAAACAAATGTTATAGAATACCCATATTGAAGATTATCTATTTTATTGCATTTGTTCTACTATGTGATATGGTCTTCGATTTACTCATCTATCAATTAAGTGTCTTCACTTCAAGATTTTAGAGCTTTGTGCCACATCATGTTTCATCTTCTTGCATCTAATTCTGTTTGGAGAGGGATATGGGCTTCTACTTATTAACGTATTAGATCGTGTTAGTCAAACATGATAGCCAAACACGAACTTTCTTTAGGTATGACAATGGGCTGGCCCTTGAATTTAAGTTTACGTGTTTTTAATGAACCGACCTATAAGCTAAAATAGGCTTAGGCTATTTCAAGACTCAATTTTTTTAAGCAAAATGAAATTGTTTTGTTTATAAGAGTTAGGCTTCAGGTAGGCTTGGGTCTTAACCTAAGCCTAAACTCAATTAAAAAATGTTATTTTACACTTTTAATTTTTAAAAAATTATTTTAAAAAATTAACGAGACCAACCCATGGACCGGTCCATTACTATCCCTAATTTTCTTATTAGTTTGAACTGTAAAGTATTTCATCTTTAGACAACACGATTCCGAAGCAATACAACTATAAATTGCCTAGTAAAACACAAAGCCAATCAAATCAAGACAATATGGATAAAGAAACATAACAAACTATTAAATAAAATATATTTATGCTTATCGCTACATCTCTATGTTCCAACAGCATCCCACTTATCTAAATTTTATCTCTCCCAATTATTACATAGATGGATGTTGTTTAGAACACGGTAAAAATGTAAATGAAGATTTAAAGTTGCAGACAATATAGTGATAATCTCACGGTAAAGTCATGTTAAGATTGCTTTGTCTAATCCAATCACAAACAAGCACATGAAATCGCATTTAACCCCTTTAAATGCCTCTAACATTGTGAAGTCGGTCATATTTGATAGCTGAGGATCAATCAAGTGATCAACCAATAGATAAGCTAGCAAGTGGTGAGAGTTTGCTGAACAGGACCATAGAGGATCCAAGTGATACAATTTGGAATCCACCTCAGGGACCTATCGTAAGCGACCATACTTAAGACTCCCTCTATAAAGGGCTGCCACGTGTATAATGGAAGGTTAGAACGCAAATTTAAAGCCTTGTGGAGTCAATCGATTTAAAATTTGGGCTTCATTTGGATTTCAAAATGAAAACGAACTTAAAATTTGGTTTAAAACAAAATTATAACAGAAATGTCCCTTTCTAATAACAAAATTGATAAGCTGAAAAAATAATTTTTTAAAAATCTTTTTCTTAATTTTGAGAAAATGAGCTTTTATTAACAAATGGGACAAAATAACCAAAAATATATTTATGAATCTTTACTTTATTCATTTCCTTAAATTTTTAAAAATCCTTAGACTAAATTAAGGAGGCGTTTGGTTTCGTTTTATTTTTGGGTTTTTCATTTTTTTCATAAAAAATAAAACAGTCCCCTAAAATTGGTTTGGTTGAAGTTGTAATCATTTTTTGTTGTTAAAAATAAAAGAATGGCAACAATTTTTTGAAAATGTAAAAAAGACGTTTGTGTGTTTTTTTTATTTCATGAAAACGAGTTTCCTTGCGCCGATTGTATAATCTTCTACGTCTTCAGCCTCTTCCACTATTTCTCTGGTTATACCTATTGCCTATTTGTTTTCGTTGCTTAAGTTATTTCTGTCACTTGCGTTAAAAGGTCTCTGCACATAGAAATCAACAAAAAATCTATCATCTTCATCGCCTTCTCAGTCTCTGCGTCTTCCGCTGTCTTCTGCGATTTCTTTCGTTTACAATTTCCAAGTTTGTTTGCGTATCTGGTTATTTGTGTTTTCTAACCCGTTGCTCGACAAATATTGCTATTATTTGCGTTGAAACATAAATACGCCCATCACCTTCTCTTCTTCGTATGAAAGTTTACTGTAGCATAATTAAAATTAATTCATTAATTCATCAACAATGTTTTGTTTCACAAGAGAGCCCTTCTTGTGTTTCTCAGTAGACAGTGCTCAGGGATACCTTTAAAACTACAAAGGTGCCAAGTTCTTCATTGTTGATCCACCCATACTTGGCCATGAATGAGTTAGCAAAATAGTCTGGTGGATACTCAGAAAGACAGTCATTCCATGCATTATTACACTCGTTTAAGTCCCTCGTTTAAGCAATGCTATTTCAAAAGATGAGGAGGCCACTTGTAGAGATACCAAAGCAGAAAAGCGACGGAGCTGGTGTACGGAGAGAGTTGTTTCTTCACCCTAGTCCTGTGGTTCATCACATATTGATTTGTGCCCTTGCAATGCACTTTTTCCAACAAGTTTCAGGCATAAACATTGTTGTCTTGTATAGTCACAGGATCTTCGAAGAGGCTGGCATCAAATCTTCAAGGGGCTTACTGCTAGCAACTGTAGCTGTTGGAATAGTCAAAACATTGTCAATTCTATTTGCTACATTCATGTTAGATAAAAAAAGGACGTGGGCCATTGCTTATGAGCAGTGTTGGTGGTATGATAATAGAACTTTCACTTCTGGAGTCATGCCTTACAGTGACTCACCACACTGATACTAAGGTCTTATGGGCAGTTGGGATAAGCATTGCAATGGTACTATACTTGTACATGTCTGCATTCTCTGTTGGGATGGTCCTATGGTTTATGTGCATTGCTCAGACATTTTTCCATTGAGATTGAGAGCTCAAGGTGTGGCTTTGGGGATGGCAGTGAATAGGTTGATGAGTGGGACAACATCCATTACCTTCTTGTCACTGTACCATGCAATAACAATTGGTGGGACGTTCTTTTTACTTGTAGGAATTGCTATGTTGGCTTTTGCATTCTTTTACGTATGTTGTCCTGAGACCAAAGGGAGGCCTCTCCAAGACATGGAAACGCTTTTTAGGAAGTTCTGGGGTTGGAGATCTATTTTGAAAGAAGAGAAGAAGAATAAAGAAACTGAAATTTAAGGAGTTAGTTTAGTTCAGTGATCTAATCATTTTCATTTAATGTTTCACCTATAACAACATGATATATTTTAAGAAATTTGAAAATGAGAAGTTTGTAATTCTTAGAAAAGAAAAGTTATTCGTATACAATGAATTTGACAAGCAGAGTATAATTATAAAATTAGAAATAGGATGATAAAATTAAGCATATTTTTGTTTTTGTTTTTAATTACAAATGACTACCAAACATGTTTTTGCTTTTTTAAGAAAAATAGGAATAAAAAAACAAAAACTAAAAACTCCAACAAAAAAATAGAAGTGAAACTAAACAGTCCCTCAATAATTCTTTTTCAAAATTTCGAGGAACAATTTTCATTGTTATTATGAATTTTCGGAGGACTAACTTAGAGGTATAATAAATCAAATGCTCAATTAACAAATTATTAAGAAATTAAATGCAAAATTACCATGGTTAAATACTTTAAAGAAAAATTAGTTTAAACAACCATTGACATGTTGCTACAACAGCTTCCCAAAGACGTGTGATCACACACATAAAGAAGAGATGGTCATGTGATTTTTCCTCGGTTGAGCAAAAAGGACACGATAGCTCAACATTTAGATACCGAAGCCTATCAGTAGTATTGAGACGTTTTTGAATGGCTAACCAAAGGAGAAAGACAGTTTTTGGAGGAACGTTATTGTTCCAGGTAATGTGTGACCATTCCACTACTGATTTCCGTAATCGTAAAAGATCTCTCATGTGTTTATTTGAAAATTGATGAGTTGGTCTATTATGCAAAAAAAGTGTATCATGTTAGAGTGAGTTAGGACTGTACGGAGGTTGTAAATGGTAGAGGCATGCAGGAAAACACCAGTTGTTTCCAATGATGAAGGAGGCCTTTTTTTTTTTTGTAGTGGGATATCAATCAATCTTCGTTCTGCTTCCGAGAAGTGAATAAGGGGTCCTCTACTCGACCAATTATCAAACCATAAGGAGGTATGTTTCCCGTCATCCTCAAATATGTGTCTCAATTGGAGAAGCTGATTTAGGAAGAAAGAGTGTGAAGCTTGTTTCGAGAAGGTGATTCATATGGAGATAGGCTGGTTTGATGCACTCGAGTGGTGCAATTGAAGCTAGGCTCCGTTCTTCTAGGATGTCATAATAGTTCAAACCAGTGTTTCACAGCATATTGGCAATTGAAATTTGTTGTCCTTATTTTTATTCTTTTAATGGGGCTAAAAGGATGTATACAATTGAAGTTTCACTTTAAGAAGAAGAGTTCGTTTCAATAAATCTCTAAATTAATTATAATTAATTTTTTAGGGATCTATATCAATTGTTAATGTGATTCTCGTAAATCCTTTGAAATAAAAAAAGTTATCCACCGATAAAAATGTGACAATTACATTTAATAGAGCTATTTTAAATATTTTCTAAATGTCAAACTCTTTTTTCTGCTCCTTCAAAAGCTATAGCTGAAACATTAAAAGATAAAATGTAATTGAACGTGAAGGATAAAAATGAAAGTTACGTATTAGTCTTTTAAAATTTTTTCAAAAATTTAAATTATAAGATAATATTTTGTGACAATAAAAAATCTTGAAGTTATATAAGCTATTTAAAATAAGCATCAAATACATTGATTCCATACTCAGTATAATTGTAAAATTAGATGATGAAAGGATTAAACTATATGTTATGATAATGCATCAATAGGTTAATTCAAATTATTTTGACATTTCTAATATTTGGATAGTTATGATATAATGTTTGATGTCAATCTTAGTATATGATTATAAATTATTTAATTAAAAAATTTATTATAAATTAAAAAGATTTTTAATTTATCTAACTTCAATTATTAACTAGAAATAATTTATAATCTTTTTTAACATATTAGAAGCCTAATAGGTCACACATATAGAGAAATTTAAAAAATTAAATTAAGTTAAAACTCAATTGTGATGTTTTAAGAAGCTTTAAGCATTAAATACGAGATATTTAAATTTTATTAAGTAAATTATAGTAGTAATTAAAGTTAGATTTTAATTATAATTTATAGTAAAATTTAAGAGGACTTTGATGGAAACATGAGTCTTTCCTATAAAAAAAAGGAAAGATGGTACGGAATTTATTTCTCTTGTAATTCCCTTTAAAATGATTTCAATTCTCTTTCTTCATTAATGGGATATTGTTAGAGGATAGATAATTGAACAACTTTTGATTGACACTTTTACTATACAACTTTTTTAATAAGATACCTAAATGAGGTTTTCCTTTGAAATTTTAATTTTAATGTTACTGTTTGAAGTTATTCAATTAAAGAGATCCTTCAAAAAATAATAAAAATATTATATTATGTTGATGATTTGATCTGATTGAATTTTAATAGTAATATTAAAGTTGTCTTTAATTGTTTAATAGTTTAATTCCGTGATTGTTTTTATTAAAAAAGGTTAAACGTTAATTTAAGCTTTGCAAGCCATTTTGCCTTTGGTTTTGTGTTTGCTACAAAACTTTAAAGCATATCTCCATATAGATTTTTCTATTTTTGTTTATGATTAATTACATGCTCAATATGTATTAGGATTTACTGATTAATTAGTTATTACTTTTATTAGAAAGCGTAGGAAACACTTAGGTTGCGTTTGGATCTGTGGTGCGGTGGAGATAAGTACTTATTCACCGCAGTTTTCAAACATAGTTATATGTTTGGATCTGCGGGCAAACAACCGAAGGTTGGAGGAAAGTGTGATGCTACTGCAGAAATCGATAAATAGAAAGAGGGTTGCGGTAGCAAAGTGCTTATATAGTAGAAATTCTACTTTCCATTAATAAATTTCTGAAAATTGTTAGTTTTCATTATACCCTCAACTAATAGAAAGCAAATCCAATATATCCATTACTAAATTTATTTTATTTATATTTTCTTATTTTAATTTAATATTTTATTATTTATAATTTTAAATTTACATGACCAATAATATATTTTTTATTATTTATACAACAATTAATAGTTTATTAAATCAATGAATTTTTTAGTCATTTTATCTCTTTTCAGCAACCGCAACTGCACTTGCCAAACACCTATTTTCACGTTTCAACAATTACCAAAACAATAATTCCAAACTCATCAGTACTTATCATTTTAGTAGGTTTATTTTAACAAATTATCAACCGTCATCGATTTCCCAAACTAAGCCTTAAAATGCCACCAATACCATCAATGCTTGACAGAGGATGCACTAACGGCATTAGCTGTCGCTATTGAAGTCATCCTCGACAAAAGGCGATGACGCTTGTAGTAACTACCCTACCCACATGACTTACTGTCGATGAGAGAGAGGTGATGCCCAATCACTAGGGACAAATAGTGTTGCGTGAGACCTGATGTGGCAACCTATACGATGACACATTGATGATGAATAAAATGCTAAGATCAACAAAAAAAATGGATAAGGGAGGAATAACTCCAAATTTAGGAAATTTACGGGCATAGATATGGGTGCACATCATATACTAGTCAATGCAATGCAAGTGTCATAAAGTCCTTCCTTTTTGTTATTACTTTTTATTTTTAAATAGAATTTAAAATTTTAAGTTAGTTTTAAATTAGTTATATTAGTTTAAATTCTTAATAAATTTAGAAGATTTTTCTTTAATTGATTAAATTTTTTTGAAAGAGTTATTTATTAGAACTATTTGTGGAATTTAATTTAGTTTTTAAGAGTTAAATTATTAAATTAAACTAGTTATTAAATCATCGATTAAAATCAACAAAAATTTTAAAAGATTATCTTTCATAATTAGATTATATTAGATATGATTAGTATTATAAGATTAGATTAGTTATGATGAACTTTAAAATTTAAAATCTCTCGATTAAATATCAAGTACACATTGATAACATAATTTTTATCATTTTAATATTTTAGTATAAAATCAAAGCTAACGAAGGAAGAGAGATATGGACTTGCTTCTCATTAAAACTTCCTCAGTCCCACTTTTCACTTTACCTTCCTTTAATAGTCACCTGTCTCTAACTTCTAACTCCTGCCTTTCCTTTTCCAACACATTTTTATAGTTAATAGTATGAAAAACACCATGGTCTCCCAACTTAGCATTTATATCCAACGCTTGTAGATCTCTTCCTCGCCCCAACTTCCTGGTATTAAGCCTTACTAAGACAAGCCCTAAATGTACAAAAGTCCCATGGGAACCAAGGGCTCAGACAAGATAACATTGAGCAAAGTTGTAGGTGACCCCAACAACTTTAGCAGCTTGAGATGTATAGCCCCTTCAAACATAGATGAATTGGTATTCCCTCTACTAGAAGTATTGCAAAAGGGAGCCAAAAAGTGGAGTACAACAGTCATATAAAGGTGTAATGATACTCCAATTATCGAATCAGGAGCTTATGACTTCTTTATTTACAATAATAAATTTGAACTAGATTTTAGCTTTACTTTTGAGTCTGAAGGTATTTAGCAAAGTATAAGAAGTATTATAAATTGACTTTACACACTAGAAGTTCTCATTATCTCTGGAACGGCATATGAATCTATTTAACCCATAAAACTTCTTTCTCTTTGAGTAGTCTCCATATTCTTTTAACTATGAAGACTTTGTTGGTGAGTTGAATAAGCCAAATACCTAAGCCACCTTCTACCTTAGGTTTGCATACCATGCATTACTTGAATTTTGCTATTACTTTACTTTTAGCCTCACCAAAACATATGAATAATATTAATATCTTAATAATTTTTTTGATAGTTTTAAATAGAAAAATTTTTTTAGTGCAAGTATAAAAATCGTACCTTATAGTGTAAAAGATATTATTCCCGTAAGGATAGTAAAGTAACCAAACAATTATTATAAACTTTGTTTAAGGTAAACAATAAGATGATTAATTAAGAATTAAACAAAAAAACTTAAACAAAAAACTAGACAGTAGGGAATTAATTTATTTATCAATGATGAAGGTTGAGAATTACTTGTATCTTATTTGTTTTCACTTTACCTTCTTGATTTAATCCTACTTGATCCTAGATATCCTATAGTTATGATTACCCTCTCTCAAGATCTAATTAAGTAATCCCAATTAAAACATATAGAAATTGAATTGTGATCTCTTAATCTATTAGAACTCTTTATAACTATGAAACTATATTTAAAGCAATCAAATGGATAACTAATAAATAATTAAGATCTCTCTTCAATTTCCTATTAATTTGTTATTTATAGGTTTATTGGGGTACCTTATAAGACTCAACAGTATATAAAGAAGCCTAAAACACCACTTGACAATTGCATAATCATAATTAAAGAAGATCAAAAGAGAGAATTCTCAAGAACAAGGCTTCAGTTTTTTTAGCTCGAGGCAAAGAAGAAGACTTTTAGAATTCATTCTACACTCTTTTCTTATTTCCTTGTTATTGTTATAAGTTAATGATGATTAACTTTGGGTATTTAGTTAAATCTATGGATTGGTAAATTTCTTTTTAGGAATTATTCTTGAATTATTTGTTGAACTTCCATTCTCGATTTAATGAATTTGCTTATAATATTTTATTTTTTATAATCAATTTGAATTGAGAGATTAAATTGATTCAATTATGTTTTGTTACACAACAAGATATAATACCACTAACAGGAACATAAATCTAAGTCATAAACACAAGATTATAGTATAAGAAAACATTAAAAATACACTCTAACATCTAAAAAACATACTAAGATTTATACCTATCATTATCCCCACAATTAAATCATTCAATTGTCAACACCATATTATCAAGCTTGGTTGGAGTGTCATTATATCCTTTTGATGTGAAGATAAACAATTGAATGCCTCCAATTACTTAGTTGTATCACAACTCACAACTTACTACTAGCTTTATTCTCAACCCATTTTTCTAAATGGGTCAGTGGAATAGGGAATGTATTTAACACATTTATACAACATAATTTGGTGTTTTAAGTGTCATCATCATCATCATCATCATCATCATTATTTTTAATTTTACCTACATCACTTATTCCCAATCAATCACTCCCATGAAAAGATATAATAATGTCTACAATTTAAATGAATTTAATTACAAGTGTATCCAAACAAGTGTCTTAAATTGATATGATAAGTACAATATTCTGATCAACATGCATATTTATCTAAAAAATACTTAAAGCATAAACTTTATAAGCTAATGTTTCTTCACAATTTAAATTTCATAAATTGATATAGTAAGTACAATATTCTAATCAACATTCATATTTATCTAAAAAATACTTAAACCATAAACTTCATAACCTAATGTTTCTTCACAATTTAAATGTTTATATTCATAGATAAGCTAATTTCTTTTAATTTTATACCATTGATGCATTGACAAAATGCACACATCATTCAATAAAATGTTTATACAATGCCAACCTGATAAAAAAAACACAATATAAATGCAATTTCACACACAAATGATATGGAAGTGCATATATGTCCTCACACTTGAATAATAAATTGTCCTCAATGTGGAAATCACGCTAAAACATAAACAAACAAACAACTAATAAAGCAACAAAAAGTAAGAGAAATAACAAGGAAAAGCAAGAGTAGTCAAGGTAATTATGAAGGTGACAGAGATGGAGATGACATATAGACGCCTTACACTGAAAAGAACTTTAGTAACTTTTTAGTTTGATAACAATGAAGTCGCACTGCCTCCTTCATTTTTCTTTTCGTAGCATCCATACGACCCTTAAGGTGCTTGTTATGTCTTCTCCATCAACTTCTCTACTTTTTAACATCTTTAAGCTTGAATGTCTTTTGATGTCTTCTATAAAGTCATTGTCCTTCTAGTCAGATTTGAATTTAATCTAATATCTTATAGATTTGAAAATTATGGAGAAAGTTGTCCTTAAATATATTTTTCCTCCTCAAACTCATTACCTATAAGAAAATGAACTAAATATAGAAAATATCATAAAATACATATTAAACATATTATAGAAGTGTTAAATACCAATTAGCCAAATTATATGTAAAATATAGACCTATTAAATTCCAACAAGCTTAACCCATTCTTTGTCCTTAAGTAATCATTAATAGATAAACCCTAGCCACTATCCTATATTTAACTAAAATAATAAACAATTCCACTTTCCTAGGTGTATAGTGACATTTGGCATATGCCAAAAGACTTTAAACTCCTAAGTTTCCCTAGTGGAGCAATTATAGTCTCTCAAAGATTTACTTAAATGATTCCCACAAACATTTAATTAAACTCATTAGTTAGATTTATAGTTAATAACCTAAGATATACAAATTCAAATCTCAATCACATTGCAAAATTTTAAAAAATACTTTTTAAGTGGATCGCTATACAAATAAATAATGTAAACACGATTCGACCTCTACTAAGCTTAAACACTTCGGTTTGACATATCCTCGAAAGATATTACTGATTCACAAAAGTATTTGAAATTTTTGGTGAGGTACTCTCATCATCTTCTTATGATATTGAACTTACCATGAGCTTGAAAATCATTTATTCTTCTATTACTTAAATAGATATTTAAAAAATCAAAAGGAATTTGAATAGTGTTGTAATGTAGCCAAAGGTTTATGTAGGCTAACAAAGAAAACGTAATAGGGGGAAAAATATTAATATAAGTATAGCAAGAGTAAATAGTTCAATATATCTATCTATAAATTACTTCGCTAACTTCTTATATCTTCACAATAATTCCTCTTCTGTCATTATTTTCAAGTATAATAATCCATACAATTGATTTTTTACATTTTATTTTCTTCATTTTTTAATTTTTTAACCTTTTGAATTGGAAAGAGAAACCCTTTTGACTTTACCTCTTTTGTACACTTTATCATCATTCCCACACTTATTTCTTTGCATCTTATTCCTAAAAACCTCATAACATAGTAAAAGCTCTACTAATCATGAATTAAAGACTAAATGCTTATTTTTCTTTTTAAACTCAAATTTATTTAGGAAAGGGTTCCTAAGAAAACAATCAAAATTCATAT
>JAOTAY010000004.1:22340896-22353505 GCA_025629805.1 Erythroxylum baracoense
ATTCCTTCCTCTTAACCAACCATCATAATTATAATGATAATATCCATTCTCATTCCTCACTATATTCATTCTCATTCTTATTACCATTTCTCCATGCGAACCAACCGCCCCCTGAATGTATTTAGTATGGAGTATGAGAAACCGAATTTGTAATAAAAAAATAACACTAAGATTATTGCACTAGAGAGTTTTTGGTATGTGACAAACTCATTTCACCAAAAAGAGAGGTGATCCAATATATTTCAGTAATGATAAAGGCAATAATTCAGTGTTAAGATTAGTAATAGTGGATTGTTTCTTAGCATTTCAAAAAATAAGATTAGAATCAAGGAAAAATAGTAGTCAAATGTAAAATAACGATCATCAAAACAATAAACCTATTCAATGTCACAATAGACTTGTATAGTAAGGCATTAGTTAAGTAAATGCCATGAGAGAGAATGGATCAAAGATATTGTAAAATTCTTTTACCTGCAATCTAATGAATATTAGTAACAATATAAAATTTTTTATACTTTATTGATGTTGATTTAGATTTTAGGATGAGTAAGACAAAAATATCGAAGAGTATCAACAATGCTACGATAATAGACCAATTGTTAGAGAGAGCAAGAGTAAGTATAATATACATGGTTATAGGTTTGACAACATAACTAAAAGTATTTTTATAATTAGTACTATAAGTCTGATGGTATTCTTTAGTAATAAGACAAGCTTTATAGTGCTTAAAGGTACCATTAGAGTTTTGTTTTATATGAAAGACTCACTTAACATTAGCATTTGATGGTGGAGGAATACGAGTTTATGTTTGATTGCAATGAAGAGCATTAAGCATGACTTGATGCTAATGAGAAAATTTATTGGCTTAAGTGAAGGAAGTGGGATCAAGTGCATGAAGAATACGTATGAGGGTATAACTAGTGACATAGTTAGAAAATTGTTTGAAAAATGTAATTGAGGTCATATGTACGAGCAATTATAGGATGTAAATATGGTGATGATGGTGAAAAAGTAGGGTGTGTCAAAGGCATTTGAGAAGGACATAAGGGAGAAGGTGAAGAAAGCAAATTAAAATATAAAGGCACCGTGATGTTGAAAGGTGAAAGGGAAGAGGAAATGTTTAGGGAGGATTGAGCATAATAAAGGTCATTTTAAAAAAATGAACATGACAAAAGATGTAAAATTTTGAATTTTTAGGGTCAAAGCATTGATAACCTTTATATTGAAAGGAATAGTCAAGGAAGAAGTATGGTATAGATCTTATTGTAAGCTTGTTAGTTTGAGTGGAACCTAAAGATGGAGATGTTGCAAAGGTTTATGGTTGCTTGTATTAAATTTTATATACATATTAAAACAAACATTTATATTTTTAGGCAATTCTTTCATTAAATTTTTAAAAGGTCATAAATTATACACATATAATTCACTCCTTTACGTGTCACTTGAGGACTGATAAAAATTATCTACTACAAACTACTCATTGTAAACTAGCCAAATAAGAATTATCAATTACAAATTGGTCATTATAAACTAGCTAATAAGAACAAAATTTAGTTGTTACAAATTAGTCATTATAAACAAAATTAACTATTACAGATAGTCATTAGAAATAAAAACTTAAGGTCAATACTTAACAAAAATTGATCTAAACACACTAAAACACATTTAGAATTTCTACCAAAATAGTTTAATGAATAAAATATTTTCTTGAAAGTTTAAAACATTTTTCCTCTTGAATGTATGATTAATTTACATTGATTTATAAGACTTTTTTTATTTATTCGCAAAAGAAAAACATCATTGTAGCACTCTAATATAAGGGTACCGCCATTGATCCATACGTGCTAGTGACCGGATGTTACAAGGCAAAGAGGAAAAGCTAAATAAGGTTGAAAAAGTAGTAGAGCTAGCTAGTTTGGCTAAGGAGTCGACAACTGCATTAGCCTCACGATATTGATGTTGAATCCTGGCTTGAGTCCTATGCATGAAGGCGCGAGTCTAGTAGATCTCGGTATGTCCATGGCTAGCCTGACTTGGTGGTGACAAAGTGCACTAGGAGCATGGAGTCGCTTTCTATACTGATGTCCCTGAGGTTATTGTCAATATATAATTGCAACGCCTTGTGCAAAGCTAATATTTCCACATAAAGTGTTGTTCCATTTGAGAAGAAAAACAATCCAGCAAGAAATACTTGGCTGACTGAGTCTCGAATTACAACTCCACCACCGGAGGCACCTGGATTGCCCAAAGTGGATCCGTCGACATTCACCTTATACTGCCCCACTTGGTGGTGGTTGCCAAGTGAGAGTCATGACACGAATTCGTTGTTGAAGACAACGAATATAACCCAGTCGTGAAACCTCAAGAAACATTGAAAGGCGGAATGGTAAGGGGCGCATGCTTGTGATGGAGCTTAGAAGCTGCACTGCATAGTCTGTAACCCTGTGAAAACTCAGTTGCTTACCATTATAAATGACCTTGTTTCTTATCTTCCAAATGGCCCAATAGATAGAAACCGGTAGTAGACTGATTAACCGTTTACAGTCGTGACCTTGATCTTCATACTCCCAACATTGCCTAAATACATCAAATAATCCCAGTGTGGTGCCTAGCTGAATGCAAAATTGGCTGGCAAAAAATTACCAAACTGAAATTGCGAAGCTGCAGTGTAGGAAGCAGTGTGGGATAGCATCCTCTAATTGGCAGGATACCATATAGCATTTGGAAACAATTTGAAAGCCTGAATGCACAAAATTTCAAGGAACGCCAAGGATCCATTAGGGAGTCTCCATATGAAGAAGGAAACTTTCAATGGAATTTGGGGTCTAATTTGCTTGAGTTACCTTAAAGCTCGCTTAACCTTGTATTTAGCCCTTCACTTTCTGCATTTTTCTTATTAAATTTTTGGTTACTTTACCTATTATTTGAGCTTTATATTACATATTGCATGATTCTTTGACATATTAAATCATTGCTATCACTAATGATGAAAATGTAAGTAGTAGTGGTGAGTTATGTATGATTTGTGCAAATATGTATAAATGTTACTAAAATTTTTCCTAATACCTAAATATGTCACTCATTAACTAGGCAAGTGTATCTATCATTGGTAAGCAATATAATAGTAAGTAGGGAAATCACACAAAGAATTAGTCTTAATTAGAAAGCCCCATATTATTAACTAATCTGGGGATAAATAATAATAATTTCATGAATTTTGAATAATTAAATATAAAAAACAAAAATTTGACAATAGCAAAGAAATATAGCTTCTCTTAGTAGTAATTTTTGCTTTACAATGTAATTAAATTAGATTCGATATATTCTTTAGACTAATAAGATCTCTAAGACACTAAAATTGCACTTTATTAAGTTATAGCCATCTACTTTCCAATTGGTTAATCTACATCTCTACTATTGTTAACACTTATTTAAATGCCTTAAAGTTCTATTAAATCCAATCAAAGGTTTACCCTAACACTATAAAGATCATGTAGGTCCTTCTTAAGCACCCCATTTAACTCATTTTACTTGTGCTACAATCCACTCATAAGTAGGATCTCTCGAGTTGTCTATAAGTTAATTTAAATTAGATTATATGTTGATGTGAATAAATTAGTATTAGGACCAATCAAAGATAAATCATATAAATATATCTCATATCATAAATTAAATCAAATCAACATACAAATAATAACTATTACAGTTTTCCCTTTCTAAATATAGAAAAGCATTTAGCTATAAAGTATGTTCAAAACAACAAAATCAAATGAAAAGAAAATAAAAAAATCCTGATAGAAATAGATCTAGATGAAACTCTGATTTTCCACAGATAACTAGATCTATTAAGATGTTGTCTAGATTTTAATTATTTAAAGAAAAACAACTTAAAGTTGACTTCTTAAGGTTGGAGAAGCCTTTTGATGAGATGTGTCTAACATATATTTTCTCTAAAAGTTAGCTAAAGTCCCCCAAAAATTAGGGTTCTCACACTTAAATTTGTTTTACCTCACTAAAGACATAGTCTATGGTGTGGTTATGGCCCAAATCATGGGCATCACTATTTCCTTTAGGTAATGAACACGACCTCTAGTATGATTATGTCACTAAGATGTGGTTCTTTCCATTTCTTCAAAATTAAAACATGGCCTCTAGCATAACCATGTCTTTTAATAATTGATATTTTTATTTCTCCTCTGACTTGCACACAATTTCTTATATGGTTATGGCTTATGCGATTTCACTTGCTACACTTTCTAGAACATAAGTTTACACTCAAGCATAGGCTAGATTGTTTTCCTCTAAGAATTATAAATCTCTTCATGATATTTTTTTATGGAATTGTCACCAATTCTTGGAAAGTCCCAAGGTCCAATTTTTACAATTACATGGAAAAGATATATAAAAACTAAATTGAAAAGGTAATTTAACATTAAAATCAAGAAAAATACATGAGAAAAGATATGCATTTTTATGCACATCAAATATCCCATACTTAATATTTTGCTTATTCTCAAGAAAATCAATTTAATCACTCTTAACAAAAATAGTTTCCAATTCCAACAAGGCATTTAACAACTCAATATGATTAGTTAAGATAATACATCATTCATTAATTAGTAGCAATTTAAATACTTGCATTAAATCATAAGTTAATTCAATTCATCTCAACAATCCTTTAAATATTAACTTAATATCTAAAACTCAACCTAATTTATAAAATAGACGTAAATGAATAAGATTTTTAAATTTTTAGACAATTTAATAACCTAAATTAATAGAAAAATAAAACACTAACATAATTGTTTGAAAAGCAACCCAATCTTTTGACATGAGGACATACTTTAGCATGATTGCTCATAATTAGTTTGGTCTCTGTTTTAAATGGATACTAGTAGCATTCTTTAACTTCAACATTTTGACTTAGGTAAAAGCCATTAGAGTAAAATTATTTATGCTTACTTATACACAAATATTTTTGTTTTATTTTATTGTATATTTATAGTAGGATACTAAAATTCTTAGAATCGATCCAATTTAACTAAAAAAATGCCTACATTATACAAAAATTATCATAAGGTAAGTTAAGTATTTGTTATCATGATTATTTTAACAAATTGGAACTAAATTAATTATCAATGCTTATAAATCTTTGCTTCAAAATAACTGAATTGAAAAATGACCAAACTTAAAATATGTAATCTTAATCAGTCTTCTTTGATTGAAAAATATTTTCATAATTATTCCATTTTAAACTAATTGTAGTAAAATTGAAAAACAAAGCATGGCTCATAAATAATTGATTCTCTCCCCATACTTGAGTTAAACATTGACCCTCATGTATGAAATATAAACAATCAAAATAAAAATTAAGGAAGATAAATATAAATGAAAGAAAATAAAAAGGGATTATAAACCTCTCTATTCCTTGTTTGTCATTCGCTACCTAAGGTATTTGTGATTGACATCTAGAATTTATTTATACCATACAAATAAACACAACAAAATAAAGCAAAAAAAATGTAAAGGAAACTTAACATTAAGTTAAACTAGAATTAATATGGAACATAAATAGAATGGCATAAGTATAAAAAATATAGTTATCATAAAAGGAAGAACGTAATTTGTAAAAAGAATAAAACTTAAAGGTAAGAAAAGTCAATAAGAGCTCAGTAGTAATAGGACAGTCCTCATTATAATTATCCTCCTTTAATATTGTTAAAGATTATGGAGGCATCTTTAATAGAGGCATGGGAATGTCTTCAAGTTGTAGATCTTTTTGTTTTTCTTGTCAATTAAACACAATTGAGACTTAGGCATGTCCCATGTCATGGATCCTTTCGAAAAACTCAAAAAACAACATGGTTTAGGGCATAAGTGTGTCCCAAGCCTTGTTAAAGATAATCCAACACACATTTATTTTTTTTATCTTTCCACTAGATTGTTTCTTGGATGTTTAATCTCTAATACATCTTCAAAATGTCTCTTTAAGCTCATATGAGCCTTCCTATTTATTCCTAACCAAAAAATAGAAAAAAGGACAAAATACTAAACATAAACAGTTAAAGCAAGATGTAAATTTATTAATCATTCTAATAAAAATATAAATTAAAAGCCAAATGAAATCCTAAATTGGTGATTTATAATGCCAAAGATGAATCCAAATAAACTTAAAAAGGATTTATACTTGTGATGGGGTTACCTCCCAATAAGCCCTTTTTATTATTATTTTAGTTGGAAATTTTCCTTAGACTTAATTAATTATCAGAGGAACGTGGTTGCTTCCTTCTGTATCACTGCAAAGTGTTTCGTTTGGAGGGTCATTGTCTCTTATATAGATCTTTTTCTTTACTTTTACAGTTATCATCATTTTTCTAAGTTTTTTTTCTTGATAATTTCCTATAGAATATTAAAATAATTTGCTTATACCAAATCTTTAATAAGCATAAATGACATTTTATAATTTAAAAACATGAGCTCTTTAATTCTAATCCTAAGTATGAGTTTATCTTCTCTAATATTAATTATTACCCTTACTATAACTAGGAAGGGTTCAAGGGATTGCGACTTTTTCTCTTCCTTGTCAATATCTAAAGTATAAAATTCTATTGAACATATGAACCTATCAGTTTTTCCTGTCACATTCTCCTTAGTATCTCTAAGACTTTTTATTAAATTTTTAGTAAGATACCTCACTCTTTTAATGAGTTTCAATTCACCTAATTTAAAACTTTTTAGCACAGTATAAAACATTACATTAATATTTGAACTTAAATCTACTAATGCCTTATTAATATAAATACCACCAATTATGCAGTATAACTCCCTAGATCACCTAGCTTTGTTATTATAATATGTTAGAGGACTTTAATATTTCCTACATTTAGTTTTGTTTTTGTGATTTTCTTCTTAGGGTCTTCCTCTTTGTACTCCTTTTGAGTACTAGTTTCTTCCTTTTTGATCACCTAAAATACTTTAATAGGGTAAGGAATTCTCAATTAATACTCCTTAAGTGGTGTCCTAACCTTGCTCTTTTCTTCCCTTTTGGTGTTAGTCAACTCCTTACTTTTTAGTGTAACCTCCTTTATATGTTCCCTAAGGTTGGGTACTATGTCACTAAGCAAGGTGTCCTGTTGTCTCTCAGTTATTAACTTAAGCAGCTATCTAAACTTTGAGATTCCTTTTCAAAGCTTCATGAGCTTGAAATCAAAAAGTAATTTCTTATATAAAGTCTCTCATCATGTCTTCTAAACTTTTGTACTTCTCTTTTGCACAATTTGTTAAAAACCTAAAAATAGAGGTCTATGAGCTTACTAATTGCTCTAGGAGAAATTTGGACTATTTCTCCATTTTTAATTATTAGTCTTAGCAGTTGTTCTATTAAGCTTAACTTAAAATTGACATGCTCCAATGATTAACTAATATTATCCCCAGCTTGAGTCTCTATTCCTTGATATCCTCCCCAATATAATTCTTAACTTATAACTTGAGTTGTTCTTGATGTTGAGCTCAGGTTGTCTAATTTTCTTGATATCATCTACATCTAATTTGTTAATATATTCATGTTATCTATATTATGGATCCTAGCTAATCTATTTACTTTTTCCCTTCCCAACTACTATAGTTAATTATTCATTATCATGTCTTCTATTGACTCTAAGGTATCCTTAAAAATTTTATTGCTCAATGTTCCAACTATTGTAATATCTATCATCTAGTTTGTAGATTTTACTATATCATTATGGAATATTTAGACTTACATCAACGTTAGAACATTATGGTATGAGCACTTCCTAAATAGATCCTTATATCTCTCCTATATTTCATATAAATTGTCATTTTTTAATTGTTGGAAGGAAGAGATATCATTCCTCAACTTTGATGTCTTATATGGTAGACGAATTTGGAAAGGAACTTCTCTACAAGACTCTCCCAAGTGGTAATTGATATAGATGGTAATGATTTTAACCATTGCTTCGCTCAATAACTCAGTCTTAATAAAAATAAACTAAGCTTAGTGGCATCTTTAGCTACTCCATTAATCTTGAATGTATCAAAAATCTCTATAAAGTTGGCAATATATGCATTAGTATCCTCACCAGTTAATACAGTAAACTATAAATTCTATTAAAGCATATAGATTACATTGTGTTTAATCATAAAATAATAAGCACTTATCTTTGACCTTTCAATGATTGATTGTGGTCTCTTGTGATATAGTTCATAATTCAATATACTCTATCATTGTTCTTCATTATTCTTCCATGCTTTTAGGTTATCTTTTCATTATATCTCTTAGCTTGTTCCCTTCAATTTTAACTAGTTCTCTCAAGTTCTAGATCTTCTTTGAGAAATACAAACTATCAACTTTTTCTCATATACCATAACTACCCCTAAAATTATAATAAAAATAAATAAAGTGAAAGAAAAAGAAAATATAAAATAACTAAATGAAAAATAATAAAATAAATCAAGAGAACATATATACAAGACTAGAAAATTAGTTAACATGTTTTCTAAAAACAAATAAAGCAATACAACATAATTTAGTTATCTATGTATGATTTATGCATATATGTGTTAATGCAACTACATTTTTTTCTAATATAAATCTACCATTAATTAATTATGAAAGTGCGTCTATCAAGTAATGTAATGGTAAGTAGGTGTTGAATCCCACAAAGAATTAGAGTGAATTAGAAAGCCTAACACTATTAACTAGTCTAGATATAAAAATAGAAAAATATTTTTATGGATTTTAAATAAAAATATCAAATAAACTAAACCTAGATAATAATTAAGGAAATGAATGATAAGTCAAATAATCAAAATAGAATTCAACCAAATAGCTATATTTAGAATAGTAATTTTGATTTTATGATTTAATTAATCTAGGTTGGATATATTCTCTAAATTTATGAGACCTCTTAAAAACTAAAATTGCACGTGAGCTACAACTATCTACTTTTCTAGCTATTTAACTTGTATCTTAACCATTACTAACAATCCTTCTAACGTATTAAGCATTATAAAATTTTATGAAATGTTTCATCCTAACTTCAAGAAGTTCACGTAGGTATCTATCGAGCAACCCATTTAACCCCCTCTATGAAAGCTATGGTCTACTCACAAGCAAGCTCTCTAATCATCCATAAGTAAAATTTTGATTGTATTAAATGCCAATATGAATAAATCAGTGTTAAGACCAATCAAAGTTAGCTCAGCTAAATATATCTCATATTGTAAATTAAATCAATTCAATCCTTACAAATATAACCAATATCATTTTTTCTACCTAAGCATAAGAAAGCATTTAACAATAAAGTCTATTAAAAAATAAAAATTCACGATAGAAATAAATTTAGATAAACTCATGATTTTTGCAGTATTTGGATCTATTGAGATGATGTTTGGATATTGATCATTCTATGAAAAATAATTTAAAGTTGGCATCCCAAGGAGCCTCTCGATCGCTAACGCTAGTTTCTTAGTTGAAAAAAGATATGTCTAATGTGTTTTCCCTACAATTCAATTAAAGTCCTCCAAAAATTAGGGTTTCCACACTTAAATACGTTCTAACTCACTCAGGACACAACCCAGGGTATAATTATAGCCCAATTTATGGATAGGGCTTTTGGCGTGATTGTATTAATAGGCCATGGATTTCTTATTTCTTTAAAATCAATGCACAACTTTTGGCTTAACTGTCTTTTACTTGTAGATTTCTCTATTTCTCCTATAATATGTAAATGTTCTCTAAAATGATTGTGGCTTAATTCATGTCCTTTACTACACTTGATCCTTAAAAAATAAGGCTTAATAGCCAAGCTTGGGCTACATTATGTTCCTCTAAACATTGTGAATTTTCCTCATGATTTTGCTTATAATGGTCACCAATTCTTGAATAATATCTTATTAATGTCCAATTTGCATAATTTCTTTAAAAGATAGTAAAAGCTAATTAAAACAAGGTAATTTAACATTAAAATTAGGTAAAGTACTTAAAAAATGTACACATTTCATGCACATCAAGTAATGTATCATCAAAACTATGAGTTAAACCTCATATCGTTCGATAATATTAAATAAGTTAATTTGAAGTTGGTTTTTTAAGAGAGTACTAGGTCTAGAAACTTAGTAAAATTATTAGATCATAAGGTTTCAAAAATAGTTTCCAATTCTAAAATGGAAATTACAGATATAGGATTTTATGAAAATTTTAGGTCTAAGGTTTGAAAAATAAATTTTATTCCCAAATGAAAAAAGGTCACTTACTAAAAGAAAATTGGAGGCTTAGGCTTTTTAAAATGATTGAGCCCACGAATTGAAAACAGGCTAAAATTTTAATTAAAAGATGACTTACTATTTACTAACATTTTTAGTCGTCCTTAAATAGAGATGAGATTGAAAATCAAAAATATACTTTTAATGGATTCACCACCTTACCTTATTAAGGAATGATAAAAAAAAATTTAAATGAAAGGAACTAAAAAGGTCCGAACTATAGAAATAATTTTAGGATCTAATTATAAAATAGAGAAGGTGATAGGGGTCGTATTTACCAGCCTAAATGGTTACTTAAGTCTTAAAAAGGTTTTAAAATTAGTGGTTATGAGAAAAAAACTTTTTTTTCAAGTAAATAAAAGCAATTTAAAGAAAGAAAATAAAATATATGGTTAAATTCCTTAGAGTTTATGGTTTTACATAGGATTTAAAATAAAATACATATAGTTGTTTAAAATGAAATTTAAAATATGTGAATGGATTCCCTGAAGTTGATGAACTAGCCTAGGGATTCAAATCAAATAACTAAAGATGCGTAGATTGTGACATAGAGCTCTAAATCAACTTTTATATTTTCATTTAAAAAGATGAGTTTAATTTAATTTATATGAAATTGTAATTCAAACAAAATGATGATGAAAGAGACGAAACAATTCTCTTAATAGAATGAGATAAAATAATGTAAAGACTTGTTATTTAGAATGGTAAAAGAACTATAAAACAAAAAATTGAATGACAAGAAGGATTTGATGAACTAGGTTTTTAAAAAATGAAAACAAAATGATTAAGTTAGTTAGTTGGGAATTTTTGTGGTTTTCAATTATTTAAGGAATTGAGAAATAGCTTAAATGTTTATTGTTTAGTTCCCTTGGGATTTTAATTTTTGCCAAATAGGTATTGGCCCCCAAAATTTTTTTCTTGATGAATAAGTACGATTTACATCAATTATAAAATCTTTATGAAAGTTGTGGAGTTAATTATTATGTTGATATTAGAAAGATTATATGATATGGGTTGATTGAATTAAAATGTTAAGGTTATAAGGATATTTAAGAGTGCTTTTGGCAAGCCAATTAAGGATAAAGAACATAACATATATAAGGAAGGGTAAAATAGACATTGTGCAATTGTTAAGGGTATAAAAGGGGAGAAGATTTGTTGTCTTGGATTAAAGAAGAAGCTAATTCGTGGATGAGAAAAGAGAGAAGAGAGAGAAGCACAAAAAAGAGAAGAGAGAGAGAAAGAAGAGAAAACAAGCTAGGGTTTCAATTTTCTAAGCCTTCAAGAGAGATATTGAGGTTATTCAAGGAGGGAAAAGGTAGAGGAAGAGAAGAGCTTCCATTTGAGCCAAGAATCTGTTCACTTGGTGAAGGATCAAGGAAATCAAGAAAGACAAAAGAAGCAAGGGATCAAGAGAGGCAAGAGAAACAAGAGAAAAAGCATTTTTGAGCAAGTTTCTAAGCAAGGAAATCAAGATGGGTACATGTTTATAGTAGAGTAAATAAGCCACTACTGTTTTTCCTTAAATCAAAGATGTTTATTGATTTCAAATGCATCATAAGTGCTACATTCATTGTTCTTGAATGATTTGTGAAATCTGCTATATGAATTGTGTGATGATTTATAAAAAGACTTTGCAAGTGATTTATGAAAAGATACATGTTTATGAAATTGTGCTTTCAAGAATGGTTTTCAAGATATTCACTATCAAGTATATGGAAAGCAAGTTTTCAAAAAATTGCCAATTTGGGCAACAAGTTTACAAGTTATGAATTATGTGTTATGTGGGTTTGGTTTGGTCCCTTAAGTATGTCAAGTGCACTTTAACTAAACGCTTCTCCCGCCTGTCCACTAGTGGCATAGAATTCCTTCACAGACTCCCGTATGTTCACAGTTACACAAAACCATTTTGTGGGAATGCGATAGTATGTTCTATTCACGGCTACACAGGACCTTTATGGAAATCTGTAGTACGTTTTATTTTGGACCTACCCAAACCATTCTGATGTGCTTATGTGCTCATGTATGTTGACAAGTTTGATGCATTCATGGTTTTGTAACTTGTGGATTTTAGCTGAAAGCTTAAGAAACATGTGTTTTATGAACTAAATGAAAATTTTCAATGACAAGTAAAATGGTTTCAAAAGTTTTGCTTATCCTTTTATTATAAACTGTTACTCACGAGCTTTCAAGCCCACCCCCTTTTTACCCCATCTTTAGGTGATAGCTAAGAGATCAAGTGATCAAAAACCCTTTTGTAATTTGAGACTTTGAGATGATGTTGTAATGTGGCTTAGAATGCCATCAAAGACTTGTACAAACCTT
>JAOTAY010000004.1:22363337-22373471 GCA_025629805.1 Erythroxylum baracoense
AAAATCTCCTCCAAACATTTCTTCTCCTTTCCCACCAAAGGATTTTGTTAACCTAGTTGTCCTTGAAGAACAAGAGGCAAATCAAATTGGTTGAGGATACAACGACAAGGAGAAGATAGATTGATAAAGGAAAAGATTCAAAAGCAAAGGATTTGGATACAAGAAGAAGGAGAAGATAGCGTAGTGAGGATTTAAAGCTGTACCAAAGGAGTCGGTAATACTCTTTATCTTGTTTATGTTTTTATTATCCTTATATCATATCATGTATAGATTCGCATGATGATTTGGATCTGTTGCTTCCACTGGAAAAATGATTTCTTAAAAGTTTTGAAATCTACCGTTTCTCCAAATATAGCATGCTTTCTTGTTCCGATCCAACAAATAAGTCTAGAGAAACAAGTTTAATAATGTAGCAGAAGATAAAATAAGAATGACCAATCAAATGGATTATCGAAGGGAAGCCAATAGTGGATCTCTTGCCAGGCTCAACCTCTCTAGTGTTGCTCTCGCCTTCTCCCTTTGTTTGATTCTCACCTAGAAGATCTCACTTTCTGACCCTACTTCAAGCTCCACCTCTCTGCTATTTTCCTCTCGTTCTGAACCCAACCATGTTCTTTGTTCTTCATTCTTTTCTCCACCTCCACTTCTCTTTTAGTTTTGTTTTCCAACTCTACTTTTTTAGCCTCCTTTTATTTCTATTTACAAGTCGAGTTTAGGTTTAGGTTTGTAACTAAAATCAAAATATAAAGGCTTACAAAATCAATAGAAATTAGACATAACAATTCCCTCACACTTAAACTATGCTTCTCCCCGAGCAAAATAAAGATCACTGTACTATACAAAAATAAATAATGAAAATAAAAATTTCCCAAATAATAGTTAAAGATATTAATGATCATTTCAATAAATACAATATAAGAACTTGAAACTCATAATACTCTATGAATAGACTATTTTCTGCATGCTTAGCCAAAATTAACAAATACTTCAAATCAAACACCATTAACAAGTGTGATAGACACTCACTCCACTTTCCATCCTCTCATACATTTAAAGGTAGTATATTCACTCATAATTCATTCCACCACTCATATTAAACATAAACATCAATCCAAAGGTCTTTATTTTGGTTATAATAGGGTCGAGCCAAGGTAGGAAAAAGGAAAATCACAACTTAAAGCCACAGAACAAATTGAGCATTTAAAATAGTACAGCACAATGAAGTATAAAACACTTAATTCTTTCCTCTCATTTAAAAAGGTTAGCACTCCCCTTTTTACATCTCTCCTCTTTCTTTTCATTTTCTGGTTGTCTTTTCTTCCCTCTTTTTCCTTTTTCTTTTCTTATCTTTCTTATCTTTTTCTTATTTTCTTATTTATTTATTTAAAACAAGGAAATCAAGAGAAGAAAAATATAGAGGAGAGATAAAAGTCACTATAACCATATACATTCCTAATGCAACCAACTATACGCTATGCCCCCCCCCCAACACTTACTCAAGCAATTACTTCCTAAACTATAAGTACCATTTCAAATGCTCAACTTGCCTTATGGTAGGTACAACAAAGAGAATAAATAATTAAGGTAAAGACTCATATTTTGAGTTTAAAGAAAGAAATGATTTTATGTAGTTCACTAAGGGTTATGGTGGCTTTTTAAATAAAAGGGGTAAATCCTACTTGCCTTCATCATTTCAACATTTTCATAAGATTATATGATCTTAACTAGTATTTACAAGCAAGTTCTAGAGTTCTTTAATCATGAAAGAATACTCTTAACAAAGAATCCTTGAATTTGGTGTTAAATATTTCAAAGGGCTTAAATTCTTACCAATAAAAAGTGACATTCATCTATCACAATAGTCTAATGTCCTTTTAATTGAAATCCAAGTTAATCAGTCTAAGTATGAAAGTATACTCATTCACTTATATTATTCATTTCTAATCCCGATCAAGTTTATTTCATGACAATGCATCTCTAACTATTAAATGAGAAAAACAAACACACAACACACAAATATTAATAATTTTTTATTTTTTGCTTTTTTTATTTCCTCCCCCTAACTTACATATCATGTTGTCCCCAATGTGATAAGAAAATAAAAGAGGGGTCTAAGATGCTAAGTAATGCAAATAAGGACAAATATTAAAACTAAAAGAAATTAAACCAAGCAGTAATAAAAATAATAAAAAGGAGAAGGATAGAAATATGATACAAAGGTGCGGGTGGTGGTTGCGATGATGTGGTATAAAGCATGGCGTACTGTGTCGAGGAGTGGAGAATAGCTATGAGGAGAAAAAATAGAAGAGATTGAAAATTAAGTTTGCATAAAAAAAGAAAACAAACTAAGTTAGGATTCACTAAAAAGGAACAACAAACAAATAATTGAAAAACAAAACATAAATTGTATGGGTTGCCTCCCATTCAGCGCTTCTTTAATGTCTCGTAACTGGACACCTCAATAGTTATGCTTAAGGTGGATTGCTTAAAGTGAATGATTCCACTATCTTATTCTCTTCATTGTGATCTATCTTTAAGAATTTGCCAAACTCTCCCTCAGTTGAATCATCTAGCCATTGGCAATACTCATCAATCTCTTTAATCAAGTCCAATTCCCTTTCTTCTTCCTGTAAGGAAAAATCAAAATCTACAGTATTAATTTGGTTAACATGAGAACATTCTTCATAAACAGTAGTAGTAGGAATAGGTTCAACATTAAAGATTGAAAATTCTACTGGTTCTCCCATAATATTCATGGTCAATTTTATGTTCTTCACATCAATCAAGGTATTTATAGTGGCTATAAAACGCCTCCTTAGGAATATGATGTGCCCTTTTCTTACTCTTTTACTTACCCTATATATAAGACAACAATTCTATGGGGATAATCAATCCTACTACCTTTACCAACACATCTTCTATTATTCCTTTTGGGTAACAAATTGACCTATTAGCTAATTACAAACATGTTTATAGGTCTCAACTATCCTAGATCCAATTTCACATGAATAGGGTAAGGCATAAGGTTTGTGCTTGCTCTAAGGTTAAGCATACCCTTAACCTCATCACCATTACCTATTGGAATGTTAGCAAGTTTTCACCCTTTACTTTTATCTCTCATTAATTCTTTAAAATATCTTAAATTTTGATGAGAGAATGGAGAATACTCCTTAGACTCACAACATGATAGGGATAAAACAAAAAGAAGTTGACCAAGAAACTCACTCAGATATCTTAAGCGAATAAGAAAATTTTTCCTCGAAAGAGTAAAGGTAGATCATATGAAATACAAATAGATATAACTAACTCATTTAAAGGCATCCCAAAGATATAACTCACTCATTTAAAGGCATCCTGTATAGCTCAGCTGAATGTTTTTTGTTGGGTGCTAGTGGTACAAAACTGGTAAATTACTTAGGCTAGCCATAAATAGGTAATAATCTTTACTCGAACACTTATAATTCGGGGTGGAAAAACCACCCAAAATTTTCTTGGATTAATAATAATACAGGTGGCCATGAAAGACCACAAGGACCTCCTAGATTTCAACAAGATCGAATTAGATCTATAGATAGCAAAATGGACAAATTGATGGATGTTTTGGGAACTCGCAAGTCAAGAAGACAACTAAAAGAGGATGTTTGCCAACTAGGAGGAAAGTCAAAGAGGATGGAGGCAAAGTTTGATCAGACTGTGAAGAACCATGCCTCATCTATCTACAACTTAAAGGTTCAGGTAGGTCAACTTGCTAATGCTTTATCTTCTAAAAGTGCAGGTAGTCTACCAAGCAATACCAAGTCTAACCTAAAGGAATAGATCGTGGCCATCATTTAGTCCCAGGAAAAGAAAATTGAGCATGTGAAGTAAGACAAAGACAAGAGAGAAGGATAAGTAATTATGGAATTCCTTCCAAGTGAAATCGTGATTGAGCCAATCCAGAAGCCTCAATATGAAATTCCATACCCTATTCTAGCTCAGCAAAAGTCAAGTTCAAGTACGGCAGCGAGGAATTTTAAGGAGGTTGAATCAAACAAGGTTGAGGACATAACATAACAACTACAAAAGAGGCTCACGCCAAAGGAACCAGCCAATAATAAGGTGAAGAACCATATAGCGGAAGGAAACCCTAACATAGCACAAAAGAAAGAACCCATGGGAGTTTTACATTCTTTGCAGTATTAATGGAGTCAACATAGACAGAGCATTCACATATTTGGGAGCAAGTATCAATATGATGCCTTATACCTTTAGTCAAAAGTTGGGGTTAAGAAAGTTAGAACCCATAAAGATATTAGTAAAAACAGCCGACAGAACAGTTCATCAACTGAAGGGATTATTAAAAACATGCAAGTACAAATCAGTAAATTTATCTTTCCCGCAGATTCCTATATATTGGATATTAGAGAAGAAGTGGAAACCCCTATAGTCCTTGGACAACCATTCCTGGCCACTGCTCAGTCAATAATTGACGTTGATGGGATAAACTAACTCTAAAGGTAGGAAAACAGCAAATAACCTTTAAGGTGTCCAAGAAAGACAACAGTTCTCCTCTACCCCTAACTAATCTCAAGAAAACTGAACCTGGAGGACAATGGGAAGATATTGAGGATCCTGGGAATGCATTCAGGAAGAAACGATCTCGTAGAAGAAGACAAAGGAAGGAGAATAACAAAGAAGGTGGAATACATAACATGGTCGCTTATGTGTAGATTTTAGATCAGTGACTACAATACCACTGCATTGTTCAGTTGAACCACCTTAAGCATAAGGAGAGCATCGAGCTATCGATGTTAAAAGAAGCACTGTTAGGAGGCAACCCATGGAATTTTATTTTCTTTTGATTTTTTCTTATTTACTTGTTTGTTTGATTTATTTAGTTGTGATTATGTTTGATTTGAGTGTGCTTGGTGCTTCTTTGGATTTTTTTTGAATTTTAACTTTGTTTTCTCTTTAATTTTTTTTTGATTAGATGATTTGGATGTGTTTGTAGGTTGTGTCAATGCTGAGAATGCAGGTTAAGCTTAGAAGAGGGTTAAGAAGTGGAAAAATTGGAGTAACAGGAAGGTTCTCTAGAAAGTTTGTAGAGCCTTAACCCACGATCATGGGAATGAGGGTGTTTCCCACGACAGTAGGAAGGCTCTCTAGAAAGTTTCTGGAGAGTTAACCCACGATCATGGGAATGATAGAGATTCCCATGATCGTGGGAAGCCTCATCCAAAAAATTTTTAAATTTCCCTCTCTTCTTCTTCTTTCTTCATTCTTCAAATTTTCACCTCTCTCTCTAAAACCACGAAACCCTCTCTCCCAACCTCTCCAATCCTTCATCTTACATTCAAATCTTGTTATTCTCTTCACTTTTCCCAGCAATCTTTCAATTTTTTACAATTATTTCACATTAATCATTCAATAATCCAAGGATTTGGTAAGATTTTATCTTTTTCTCTATAAAAAACGTGCTCACCTCTCTCTTCTTTATTTTTGTAGATTTTAATCATCCAATGGCTCCATAGAAGCAAGTCTCCTGAAAACTAACCGATGAACTATGCCTTCAAGTTTCCAGGGAAGGAAAACCTGATATGGCAGCCACTTTTCATGCCCCATTACCTATTTATTCGAAATACAAAGGTATGTGATTTTAGGACTTTAAAGACAGAGATTTAATGCCTCCTAGATACTTTGACTTTGAACTATTAGAAAATCTAGGATTAACGCAAAAATTGAGAGATTAGCTACCAATATTCATTAGAGTATGTTAATTCAATGTGATGGGCTAATATATCCTATAATCACTGTCAAATTTTTCATCATTATACACTACGATCCTAAAATGGATATATTCTGATTTAGGATAGGTGGCCATGTTTATAAACTTGATTATACTGTCATTCATGCAATTTTTGATTTATCAAACACTAAAGTTTTGGATGATCACGATGACTTTTATGTGAATGATTATTGGAAAATTCTAACGAGTGAAACTAATTTTGACTCTAGGAATGCACCAAATACTTTAATTTGTAGTACCGATCATTTACTTCTTTATAAATTTATGTGCTTAATGGTTTTTAACAAAATTGAAAGTAATAAGTGCTTAGCTAAGGAACTTTTCTTGCTTTGGTGTATGGATCAAAAAATCAAAATAAATACCCCTTATCAAATTTTTTGATCTATTGTGAGTTGTGTTAATATGAAGAACACTTATTTTGGCATGTCATACATTGTTACTACTTTGGCTTTATTTTACAATCTTGATGTGAATAGTGTGTGTACGATTAGATATGATGTTTTTGATGTCCCTTATTTGAGATGCTCTATTAAGAACAGGAAGGGCAAGGATGTAGCCACTTACGGACCGTCCACATCTCAGGCACCTTTGGAGCCCCAAGAAGAAGCAATAGAAGAGGAACTAACTTCAATAGTAAAGGTCGATAGATTCCAACAAATCCTCAACCAGATGGCCTCTAACCATCAATAAATGATGCTACAAATTAATGAGCTCAGCACCTAGATGAGACAAGTGCACAAGGAGAAGTAGTACAGGAAGAAGAAATTCCTCAAGTTCATTCAGAGGAATAATATTAAAGTCGCTTCCCCAATGCCATCGCCACCACAATCTTTATGAGCCTTCTTACCCTAAAGTTTTTACATTGTTTTATTTCTTTTGTTTAGTTTGATGTCTTTTGTTTGGTTTGATGTCTTTTATTTAGTTTGATGTCTTTTTTTTGGTACGATTTCATTTTACCTTATTTTGTGGTTGCGTTGTCATATTGAGGACAATGTGTTCTTTAAGTGTGGGGAGGTGACACGTGTTTTTTCAATTGCAATATTTTAGTCACTGTTTACATTTTGTCAAATAGGATGCATGTTTTAGGCATATTATGTTGTTTTATGTTAAGAAATGGAATCCCACTTGAATCATTTTGATTTGTTTTTCCATGAGATTCTATCATGCTAGTTGGAATGAGATTGAATGCATGCTTGAACTTGGATTAGGCCACTTAAGTAGAGAGTGAACCATATTGAGAGATGAAAAGTAGTTGGTTATATAAGCTTACTCATAATTTGAGACTTGAGCAATGACGTAGTGTGGAGATGCATAATGAACTTTCATTTGAACCAATTTGAGCACTGAGCCTATATGACTCCATCTATAGTCATTTTATTTCTTTGTTTGTGTGATGCTTCCATAGGTTATTACCTTTAGAACATGCTTTGAATCAGTTTGAGTCTACTGGATGCATGTTTAATAGAGATGATTAAGGTACTTTTTGTGTTAACCTTTGGTTTAAATGACCTACCTTTTATTATTCCTTACTACCCCCTGTCAAGCCTTAACCATTTTGTTTCTTGAAAACACCTAAAATTTTAAAATTTGAAACTCGAAACCCTATTCATCTACCTAATCACAAGCTTAGTAGAGTATTAAGTGATACATTAGATTGGGATTTTTACTACAATTTTTTCTGAGATGAGTTCAGTGTTACTCCTGCTCTTGAATCACATTATATTTAGTTTTTATTCATTGTTTCTTCCATGTATTAAAAAGAAAAAAAAGAAAAAGAGAAAAAAGAAAAGAAAAATAAGAAGTAAGAACATTTTAGTAACATCAATGCATATGGAGTGGTAGTATATTTACACTTGTGTACCTCAAAATTATGTTTTGTTAATCCTTTGTCCACTTATTACTTTACGAATGCTTGTGTTAAACCTTTACGCTTTTTACCCACCTTAACCCTTACCACATTACAACCTTAAGCAAGTCTTTCTGATCTATTTATGCATGCAATCATTGTAGAGGAGAATTGGTGTATTAGCAAGCCTATGGTAGAGTAGTTTCCTATTGGGAGCTTGAGAGAAACACTAACCATTAAACACTTGAGAGAAATGGGTGAAACGTTGAGGAAGATTCATTATACATCTATACTTATTTTTGAGTGATGGTGCCATAAGTTGAGCTTGCTATGTACGCTAACGAAAAACAGTCATAACATGTGTAGTAGCTTGATATTTGAGTTGGCCAAAATTTGAGGGATTTCATGTTTTGATCGTTATGAAAATGAAGTGATGAAATTGATTGGTTGTGTTTGATTTTACTTAAGGACAAGCAAAGATTTAATTGTTGGGAAGTTGATAGTTGTGCATTAGTGTGTGTTTTTCTAAGTATTTGGCATATGTTTCTTACATAATAGGTTATTATTGTTGTGTTTTAGGATTTATTTTGTATGTTTTTGTTTAGTTTGATCTCCATTTTGTTCTTGTATGTATGATGTTGATTTAGGGTAAGAATTGATCATTTTGATGTAGGAATGGAGGTCGGCCACATTTGCGATTAAGCTAGAGACCAAAAGAGGAGAATAGAAGAGGAAGAATCATAACACAAAAACCCATGATCGTGGGTGTCATGCCAATTCCCACAATCGTGGGATGTCTAACCTGAAGATACATAAGGGGTTTAATTATTTTTAGGTTTTCTAGACTATATAAGGTTATATACCCCTATAAACTAACGAGTTTCGTGTGAGACTTGCCTCCTTAAGTAAAAACATGGGTTTAGAGCTTTAGGAGAGGTAGAGATTCAAGGTTTTTCATTTACAATTAGGAGAAGAGCATACCAACGCCAGAATTTCCAGATTCAGGCCAAGAAGAGGAGTAGTTTGATTCATTTAGTTTTCTTTTGTTTTTCTCTTGTAGCATTTGTATGATGGATTATTTTATTGTTGGGGATGTTATAGATAACATAAGTGACTAATTTAATTCTAGAGATTACTTTTGAACTTCTTGTTAAACTCCTATTTTGTTGATTTGAATAAATCAAGCTTTTGATGAATGGTGAAATTATACTTGTCAATATATTGAGAGATTAAGTTGGGTTATTTGTATAGAATTGTACAATGAGAGTTGGCATTCTATAGACCTACATTCATTGAGTTAATTGATTATTTAAAAGAGGGATCTTGGCTAATTTATTTGATCATCTATAGGGTAACTTCATAATTAGTTGAATTGGTGGATTGATTTTGTAGATTGCAAGATTGCTTAATCATATCCATTTAATTTGGCTAGGGATAATTAATTACACCTTAAGAGAGGGTAGTTAATACATTAGGACATCTTACATGAGGTGCAATTCAGTTAACAAAATAGGAGGGAGACAAGATAAGGAAAAAGTGATCTCTAGTTATGAAAATATTGAATTCCAAGTTTTACAATTGTGAGTTATCATTTGTGTTTTGTTAGTTGTTTAATTTAATTTAATTTTCCAGTTTATTTTCGTAAAAAAATTTTGGTTCTTAAACAAAGATTAATTTGAATTAAGTGGTGCCTAAGCACAATCCTCCTGGGATCGATAGTTGCTTATTCCTACAAGTCACTGTTAAGTTAAGAGGACTTCACATGATTAATTTTGGTGACAATCAAATAATAATAATGTTAGAAATAAATGAACTATTTTAATAAGTGTGTTAAGTATGCAGAAGTATAAAACACAGAAGAAGCAAAAAACACAGAAGAAAGGAAAACACAGAAGAAACACAAAACACAAAAGAAGTGGAAAATACAGAAGAAGCAGAAAACACAGAAGAAGCGCAAAACACAGAAGAAGTGGAGAACACAAAAGAAGCAGAAAACACAAAAGAAGCACAGAACACAGAAGAAGCAGAAAACATAGAAGAAGTGGAGAACACAGAAGAAAGGAAAACACAGAAGAAGTGGAAAACACAAATGATACAAAGATGAAGATATGCTAGTACATCGGATAGTTAGTTAGTTGGAGTTAGTTACAGAACTCAACTAAATAACGGTTATCAAGATTCAAGAAGCAGTTATCAAGAATCAAGAAGCAATTAGAGACTTAGGCTATATATACTAGACGTAGTCGAAGATTAAACAACTTTCAATTTGATTGAATCTTTGAGCTTTCAAGTGTATACTTACAAAGAAAAATTCTGTAGAGCGATACTAAGAGTGCAAACCCTACTGTAGCAAAAGCTCACAATATCTTTCTAGTGAGAGAAAGAAAAGGCTAAGAGCCTGAAGAGTCTAAAATAACAGAAAGAATACTTTGTGTAAGAGACCTGAAAAGGCTCTGGAAGGGAAGAAATAATACTTCTAAATTTGTTGAAGTATAGTAAAATA
>JAOTAY010000004.1:22373571-22384765 GCA_025629805.1 Erythroxylum baracoense
ATACGACACCTATTGACTCTATTATTGCATTGCACGCTCAGATTACGGCCCTTATGAAGTAGTTGAACAATATGCAAGGAGCATCTTCCTCTACAGCTAAGGCAATGCAAGTACAATATGAGCTGTATGGACAGAACAACCATGGCTCAGCTGAGTGTTTCTTGTTGGGAGCTGGTCGAACTGAACAGGTAAGTTACTTTCTCTAGCCACAAAGAGTTAACAACCCATATTCTAGTACTTATAATCTGGGGTGGAAAAATCACCCAAATTTTTCTTAGAATAATAACAATGTAAGTAGCCAAGTGAGATCGCCAGGACATCTGAGATTTCAGCAAGATCGAATCAGATCGATGGAAAGCAGGATGGACAAGATGATGGAGGTTTTAGGTTCCAAACTAGCAGCTCAAGAAGAAAATTAGAAGAGGATGTTTGCCAACTAGGAGGAAAGTCAGAAGAGGATGGAAGCAAAGTTTGACCAGATTGTGAAGAATTATGCATCATCCATCCACAATTTGGAGGTTCAAGTAGGTCAACTCGCTAATGTTTTGTCTTCTAGAAATGCAGGTAGTCTACTGAGCAATACCGAGGTTAACCCAAAAAAATGGATCATGGCCATCATGCAGACTCAGAAAAGGGAAAGTTAACATAAGAAGGAAGAAAGGGACAAGAGAGAAGGACAAACAGATTTAGAAGTCCTTCCAAGTGAGCTCGTATGTGAGTCGATCAAGGAGCCTCAACCTGGGAATCCATATCTCATCTTTGCTTAGAAGAAGTCAAGTTCAAATAGAGCAATGACGAATTATAAAGAGGTTGTTTCAAGCAAGATTAAGGATATAACGAATCCTAAACAAAGCTCATGTTAAAGGAACCGGCCAAGAAAGAGGTGAAGGAGCATTATTCAGAAGGGAGTCTAAATATAGCCCAAAAGATAGAAGACCTAAGGGACTTTTTCATTCAGTGCAGTATAAATGGAGTTAATATAGCCAGGGCATTTGTGAATTTGGGAGCTAGTATCAACATGATGCCCTACACTTTTAGTCAGAAGTTAGGGTGAGGAGAGCCAGAGCCCACTAAGATATTGGTGAAAATGGTCACAGTGCACCAGTTGAAGAGGAGCATTGAGAATGTGCAAGTACTGATTGACAGATTCATCTTTCCTGTGGATTTCTTCATTCTAGATATTGGAAAAGATGCGAAAACCCCTATGGTCCTTGGACGATCGTTATTGTGTACTTCTCATTCAATCATTGACGTTGAGGGGGCTGAACTAACACTGAGAGTAGGAAAGAAGCAATTAACATTCAAGGTGTCAAAGAAAGACTATATTCTCCCTTACCCCTAATGGATATCAAGGAACCTGAACGCCGAGGCAAATGGGAACATTTTGAGGACCCTGGGAACGTGTTCAAGAAGAAACGATCGCATAGGAGAAGATGAAGGAAGGAAAACCACAAGGAAGGTGGAATCCAGAGCAGGGTAGCTCATATGCAAAGTTTAAGATCCATTTTTGCACTACCATGTACCATTCATTTGAACCACCATAAGCAAAAAGAAAAATCGATTTACCAACGTTAAAAGAAGCACTACATGGGAGGCAACCTATGGAATTCTACTTCCTTTTGATTGTTTTTTCTTATTTGTTTGTTTAATTCATTCAGTTATGATTAGGTTTGATTTAAGTTTGATTGGTATTTATTTAGATTTTTTTTTAATTTCAACTTGTTTATTCTCTTCGAAATTATTGTTGATAATATTATTTTGATATGTTTGTAGGTTGTGGGATCATTGAGAATCTATGCTAGGCTTGGAAGAAGGTTTAAAAGTGGACGAATTTACCAATCCCACGATCGTGGGAATTGAAGGGATTGCCACAACCATGGGAAATCTCTCCAGAAAGTTTCTGGAGAGAAATCCCATAATCGTGGGACTGATGGTATTCCCACAATCGTAGGAATCCCATCCGAGGGAAATTTTAAGTTTCCCTCCCCTTTCTTCTTTTATTCATTCTTTAAAATTTTCACGCCTTCTCTCTCTAACCTATAAAAACGCTCCTCCCACTCTCTAAAATCCTTCATCTTCCTCTAGATTCTTGGTATTTTCTTCATCTCTTTTAATTAATCTTACAATCCTTTACTCTTCTCATGCATTAATCAGTCAAAAATACAAGGATTTGGGTAAGATCTTTCTCTCTCTCTAAAATATGAATTCACCCCTCTTTCTTATTTTTGTAGTTTTTAATCTTCCAATGGCTCTAAAGAAGATGATAGCTTAGAAACTGACCAATGAATTGCACCTTTAAGTCTCTAATGAAGGTAAACCCGATTAGCGGCAGCTTAACATGCCCCATTCCCCATTTATTAGGAGGAAGAAGGTATGCGTTTCTGAGACCTTAGACATAGGGAATTGATCACTCCTCGATATTTTGATTTTGAATTGTTAGAAATCATAGGAGTGAGGCAAAAATTTGACCGACTAGCTGCGAACATAGGTTGGAATAGGTTCATTCAGTGTAACGTGTCCATTTACCCTATAGTGACTATAGAGTTTTTCACTACATTCCCCTATAACCCTAAAATGGATATTTTCTAGTTTAGGTTATTTGGCAATGTTTATAACTTGGATTATAATGTCATTCGTGCACTTTTTGATTTGTCAAACATAAAGTTTAGATGATCACGATGACTTTTATCTGGATGATTATTAGAAAACTCTAACGGGTGAAGAAAATTTTAACTCTAGGGATGCATCGAACATTTAATCCGTAGTGTCGAGCATTTACTTTTACATAAAGTTATGTGCTTAATGGTGTTTAATAAAACTGAAAGTAATAAATGCTCAGCCAAAGAACTCTTCTTCCTGTGGTGCATGGTTCGAAAAAAATCAATAAGCCTTTTAGGATTTTTCGATCAATAATGAGTGTTGTGAATAAAAAGAGCTCTTATTTTGCCATGTCTCATATTGTAACTACTTTGTGAAAATGTGTGTTACAACTCAATACAATATGTCTAACTTATCTTATTTGAGATGCTCCAAGATTTTGGAGTTCCATTCTATAGAACTCCGAAATCCTCAAATGCGTACTATAGTGAAGAATAGGAGGGGCATAGATATAGTTGATTCCCAGCCCTCCACATCCCAAACAGTCTCGGAGCTAAAAGAAGAAGCAATGGAGGAGGAACCAAGTGCACCAGCAGAGGTCGACCGATTTCAACAAATCCTCAACCAAATAGCCTCCAATCAGTAGCAAATGACATCGTAACTTAATGAGCTCGGCACCCAAATATAGCAAGTCCATAAGGAGCAGCGCTACTTGAAGAAGAAATTCCTCAAGTTCTTTCAGAGGAATAATTTTGAAGCTCCTTCACTAACACCATCACCACCACAATCCCCATAAGCTTTTCTACCCTAAACTTTTAAATTTTGTTATTTTCTTTGTATATTTTCATATCATTTTTGTTTGGTTTCATATCAATTTTGTTTGGTTTGCTATTTTTTGTTTGGTTTGATTTCTTTTGTTTGCTTTGCTATCATTTTGTTTGGTTTTATATCTATTGTTTGGTTTGCTGCCATTTTTGTTTAGTTTGATGTCATTTTCTTTATTGTATGGTTGCCTTATCACATTGAAGACAATGTTTTTTTAAAGTGTGGGGAGTTGACACTTGCATTGTTAATTGCACTGTTTTCATTCTATTAAATAGGATGCATGTTTAGGCATATTATGTTGTTTTGTGTAAATGATGGAACACACTTGAATCATTTTGATGGGTATTGCCATGAGATTCTGTCATACTAGTTGGAATGAGATTGAATGTATGCTTGAACTTGGATTAGGCTACTTGAGTAGAAAGTGAACCATGTTGAGTGATGAAAAGTAGTTCGTTACATAAGCTTACTCATAATTTGACATTTGAGCAATGAGGTGTAGAGATGCATAAAGAATTTTCATTTGAGTCAATGTGAGGAATAAGCCTATATGACTCCATTTATTCTATTTCTTTGTTGTATGATGCTTCCTTAGGTTATTACCTTCAAAACTTGTTTTGAATCGGTTTAAGTCTACTAAATGCATACTTAATAGAGATGATTAAGGCCCTTTTTTTGTTAACCCTTGGCTTAAATGACCTACCCTTGTATTATCCCTTACTACCCACGTTGAGCCTTAACTTTTTGTTTCTTGGAATACACAAAAATTTTCAAACCTAAAACCCCATTAACCTACCAATTCAAAAGCTTAGTTGAGTATTAAGTAATAAATTAGATGGGATCATTGTGAAAATTTTTACCGAGATGAGTTGAGGATACTTCTGCTATGAATCGCATTATATTTAGTTGCTATTTTATCCATAAGTTCTTCCATGTATTAAGAATAAGAAAGAACAATAAAATAAAAATATAAAAAAGAAAAAGGAAGAACACTTGAGTAGTATCAATAAGCGCAAAGTATTAGTATAATTACATTTGTATATCTCGGAGTTATATTTTGTTATCCTTTTTCACTTGCTTTTTATTTTACGAATGCTTATGTTAACCCTTTATCCTCTTTACCCACTTTAACTCTTACCACATTACAACCCTGAACAAGCCTTTTTGATCTATTTATGCATGCAATCATTGTTAATGAGAATGGGTGTATTAGCAAGCCTATCGTAGTTTAGTTTCCTATGGGACGTTTGAGCGATACACTAACCATCAATCACTTGAGAGAAATGAGTGAAACTGTGAGGAAGATTTGTTTTACATATATACATATCTTTGAGTGATGGTGTCATGTGTTGAGTTTGCTTATGTACACTAATGAATAAGTAGTCGTAATATATGTATTAACTTGATATTTGAGTTGACTAAAATTTAAGGGATTGTAAGGTTTGATCTTTGTGAAAATGAAGTGATCCAATTAATTAGTTGTGTTTATTTTGCTTGAGGACAAACAAAGATTGAAGTGTCGGGAAGTTGATAGTTGTGCATTAGTCTATATTTTTCTAAGTATTTGGCATGTGTTTCTTGCATAATAGCTGATTATTGTTGTATTTTAGGATTCATTTCGTATGTTTTCGTTTAGTTTCATCTTTATTGTTGATCATTTGTGTTTGATGTTAATTTAAGGTAAGAATTGATAATTTTATGTAGGAATGAAGATTGAGTTAAGCTAGAGATCAAAGAGGCGAAGAGAAGAGAAAACATTCTATTACAAGATCCCACGATCGTGGGAATCATGCAAATTCCCATGATCGTGGGAATCATGCAAATTCCCATGATCGTGGGATATTTTATCCGAGAGACTATGCAGGGTTAGTTAAACTTTAGGGTTTCAAGACTATAAAACATATTAAAGTCCCATAGACAAAGAAGGACGAAAACCCTCTTTAGAGAAGAGCCTCTTTGGGTGAAAAATACAAGTTTTGAGTCTTGAGGAAGGTAAAGATTCAAGGATTATCATCAATAATTGGGAAAATAGCACATCAACACCAAAATTTCCATATTTTGGCAAAGAAGAGAAGGAATTTTCTTTATTCAATTTTCTGTCAATTTTATCTCTTCTAATTTTTGTAGAATGGAATATTTGAGTGTTGATGATGTTATAGAGACCATAAGTGTCTAGTTTGTTTTCTGGAGATTGCTTTTGAACTATTTTGTTAAACTCCTATTTTATTGAATTGAATGAAAGTTGTCTTTCATGATTGTTGATTATATTTATATCTTACAATAAATCGAGAGAGTGAGTATAGTTATTTGTGTAGGATTGTATAATGGGAGTTGGCAACCTATAGATTTACAATTATCACATTAATTGATTAGATAGAAGAGAGATCTCGGCTAATTCAATTGATCACCCATAAGATAGCTTAATAACTAGTTAAATGGTGAAGTGATTGGGTAGGTTGAAAGATCGCTTAGCCAACTTCATTTAATTTGATTAGGGACAATTAACCTTGAGAGGGTAGTTGATGCAATTGGACAACTTAATTGAGACACAATCCGATTAATAAAATAGGAGGGAGACAAGATAGGGAGATAGTGATCTCTAGTCATTAAAACCTTGAATTCCAATTTTCTACATTTTGGTATTGTCTATTGTTCATTGTTAGTCTTTCAATTTTAATTTAATTTTCTAGATTATTTTCATTAAACAATTTCATATGTCTGGGCATCAATCTTTGTGGGGTCGATATCTACTTTCTAACTACGAGTCACGACCTATATACTTGCAATTTTTGAGCGTAAAACAAGTAGATTGTTTTGTATAATTTACTCAACAAGCCCTATACGAGGAAATTTTATACGAGGAAATTTTAAATTTCCCTCTCTTCTTCTTCTTTCTTAATTCTTCAAAATTTTCATAACCTCTCCCTAAATCATGAACCCCACTCTCTCAACTTCTCCATTCCTTCATCTTACACTAAAAACTTGGTATTCTCTTCACTTCTTCCAACAATCTTTCAATCCTTTACACTTATCTCACCTTAATCATTCAAGAATCTAAGGATTTGGTAAGATTTTCTCTCTTTCTCTCTAAAAAATGTGCTCATCTCTCTCTTCCTTATTTTTGCATATTTCTATCATCCAATGGTTCCAAAGAAGCAAGTTGCCTGAAAACCAATTGATGAACAACACCTTCAAGTCTCCAGAGAAGGTAAACCTGATATGGCTGCCACTTTTCGTGCCCTATTCCCTATTTATTCGGAAGACGAAGGTATGCAATTTTGAGACTTTAATGATAGAGATGTAATGTCTCCTAGATATTTTGATTTTTAATTGCTAGAAAATCTAGGATTAAGGCGAAGTTTTGAGAGATTAGCTGTGAATATTGGTAGAGTAGGTTAATTCACTGTGATGTGTCGATTTATCCTATAATGATTATCGAATTTTTCACCACTGTGCGCTACTATCCTAAAATGGATATATTCTGGTTTAGGATATGTGGTGATGTTTATAAACTTGATTATAATTTCATTCTTACACTTTTTGATTTATCGAACACAAAAGTTTTAGATGATCATGATGATTTTTATATGGATGATTACTGGAAAATTCTAATGGGTGAAACCAACTTTGACTCTTGCACCACATACTTTAACTCGTAGCACCAAGCACTTGCTTCTTCATAAATTTATGTGCTTAATGGTTTTAACAAAATTGAAAGTAATAAGTGCTCAACTAAGGAACTTTTCTTCCTTTGGTGCATAGATCAAAAAATCAAAATAAATACACCTTATCGGATAAAAAGAGCTCTTATTTTGGCATGTCATACATTGTTATTACTTGGACTTTATTTTACAACTTTGATGTGGAAAGTGTGCGTATGACTAGACATGATGTTTTTTATGTTCCTTATTTGAGACGTTTTGAAATTTTGGAGCCCCATTCTATAGAGCTCCAAAAACCTCAAACGCGTACAGCTGTTAAGAACAGGAAGGGAAAGGATACAGCCACTTCCCAACCATCCCCGTCTTAAGTGCCCTTGGAGCCATAAAAAGAAGCAATGGAAGAGGAATCAACTGCAACAGCAGAGGTTGACACATTCCAGCAAATACACAACCAGATGGCCTCTAACCATCAACAAATGATGATGTAAATTAATAAGCTCAGCACTTAGATGAGACATGTGCACAAGGAGCAGAGGTACATGAAGAAGAAATTTCTCAAGTTCATCCAAAAGAATAATATTGAAGTCCCTTCGCCAACACCGTCGCCACCACAATCTCCATGAGCCTTCTTACCCAAAACTTTTTAAACCGTGTCAATTACTTTGTTAGTTGTTTTCTCTTTTGTTTGTTTTGATGTCTTTTGTTTGGTTTGATGTCTAGTTTGATGTTTTTTTTTTTTGGTAAAATGTAAATATGTTATACCAAAATTGTTTATGTACACGGTCCTGTGGGGCATACCCTAACCCGTAATACACTCAAAAAAAGATATGTACTAGTTCTACTACACTTTCAACCATAGCATCAACATATCCAAAATTATCTAACCAAAAATCCCAGTACACCTAAATTGAGGTTAGCCCAGTAGCATCCCAATTTAACTTGACTAATGGTACGTAAGTCCATGCAAAAAAACCAATATCTGAATAGGCTACTACCTGATGAAGCTTCAATAGGTAGTATTTTATTCAGATGTAACAGTAATCAGCTAGTAACAGTGATCCAAAATATCCCACGATGAGGCGTGATCCAGCAGTGGAAAGTACATTCCCGCTATAGTATTTTCCTCCTATGTCCGCCGGTGAACAATGTTACCGACGGTAAATAGTGTCACCGTCGGTGAACAGTGTTTCTGGCGGTGAACAGTGTTCATACCGGGAACAGTGAATTCAACAGGTATTTTCACTGTCAATGTATAGTATTTGGTGAAAGAATGCATACGCCATCTCCTAGTATAACCTTGGTGGTGGATGGTGAAGAGACCATACAAGCAGTAGGTACAGCGCACGTGAACAGTTCCATGCAGCTACAGTGTCATGCAAGGGACGTGAAACATATTCCACGAATATGGTCAACATGGTCAGCACATAGTACCACGTGAACAGTGGCATGCACGTAGCCTCCAGACCCGTATGCGACACTCAGTAGCCAAAAGATCAAGGTGCTTGGTAGAACATTTATCTCCTGTATTCATCGAGCAATGTTGTTTTCCAGCTGAGGAACAATTTTCTAGTACCATCCGCTTTATTGTGGGATTAAACTCCCACCATAGTGTACCTGCAAAATAAGCAAACAGGGTGAGAAAAACAAACAGGGTGATCGTCATCTCCGCCTGAGCACAAGGAAGGCCACTGTTCCAATATTTTGCAGCCACCTAGTCTCTCCATCATCTGCGTAACATTCATCAGTATTGCATACCCACTGCCCCACTTCCAGTTGCAGTGTTTCCTATAGAACCCGTAGCTGGCCATCACTACGTATGTGTTCACTGTATTCACAACGAAAAGGGACTGAAGAAGAACAGAACCCTCCACGTATTAAACAGTAGCTTCATCATCCTGGCCAATCGGACCCCAAGATACCAGCAGCTAATCCACCAAACCTTTGGCAGTTTGTTCATGGCCAAGAACCGTAGATGTCTGTGCGCCAATCAGTAGCCAGATTCCTATCTATAATGGCATACTAGCAGTACAGGTAGCATTTCACTGTTAAAAGGAGATCATTTCATCTGGGTATAACCGATATAAGATTTTGTACACTGCAAGTTTGATTTTGTGGATAACATCGGCGATTTCAAAATCTGTAGCGTCAAGTGAAGCCTCATTTCTAATTTTCCAGATGGTATAAATAGTACAGAGGAGGCCCAATCTGGTGGCTTTACTCAGTAATCTTGCTCCAGGGTATTCCTTTCAGATCCATTTAATTGCACTGGAGAGGGAGGACATTGTTCGCCTCATTCCTAGCCAGGATCGAATATTGCTCTAAATAGTGCCTGTTGTGGGACACTAGAAAAATAGATGATTGATAGTTTCTCGTTCAGATTTGCAGAAACAGTAAGTTTGGTCCAACTCCAAGAATTGTAAATGATCTTTTGTAGGTAATCTATCACGGCCGCTCATCTAGGCTATGAAGGAGTATTTCGGAGGGATATAGCGTTTCCAAATAAAGTTCATCCACGGTTGGGTAGGGTGCTTGACTCGAATCAGTTCATATACTTTTTCAGCTGAGAGCTTGCCATCAGTGCACAAGGTCTGCATCCCCCGTTCTATGTCTATTCGGCCTTCCATATGCAGAAGTAGGGAGTCTCATATTTGTGCTAATTTCTTCATAAGGGCTGAGTCTCTGACATGTGGCTGCCATTCCCAGACTGACCTTCCTTTTAAGTAAACAGTATGAACCCATCTAACCCAAAGAGAATCTGCCTTCGCATGTATATTCCACAATACTTTGGACAGCAATGCCAAGTTCCAAGTCTTGATGTTTTTCAACTCCAAACCTCCCTCCTTCTTCGGAGCACAAAGTGTGTCCCATGCCACCCAGAAATGTCGTCCCCCCTATAGGAATATACGACAGATGGAGGTAAGTCTCTCAGCTATAGTAGCCGGTACTAGAAATGATTGGAGCCAAAAAGATAAGACTCCCTGTAGAACGGAGCGTATCAATTCCAAGCGGCCCGCATATGACAGTGTTTTCCCATTCCAGGCATTTATGTATGATTCGACCGTATCCAGCAAAACTGAGTATTGTGCAACTGACACTTTCATGGGGGCTAGAGCGACCCCAAGATAACGGACAGGAAATTCACCCGGTGTGTAGTCAACCAGTCGGAGGATGTCGTCTTTCTCCCGTCCAAACACACCAGCAAGATAGATGTTGGACTTCGTAGGGTTCACTCGAAGTCCTGCACTATCATTCAACTCAGCCAAGGTCTTCAAAAGGATTTGAATAGACAAATAATCTCCCCGGGAAAAAAGCATTAGATCATCCGCGAAGGCAAAATGTGTTATGCCAAGTTGTTTACATTTCGGATTATGGTTAAAATCAGTTCCAGCCGTTCTCACTTTCAAAAGTCTGGATAGATACTCCAAGCATAAGAGAAAGAGCACAGGGGACATCGGATCACCCTGTCTTAGGCCTCTTTTGCCTTTGAACATGCCATGGAGATTTCCATTAATAGCAATCGAATATGTAGCTGAAGTAATACAGGCCATGATCCATCGAATAAATCGTGGGGGGAATTGTAACCCTTCCAACATATCCCGCAGGAAAGTCCAGGAGATGGTATCATATGCTTTGGTTAGGTCAATTTTCAGCATACATCGGGGAGATATGCATTTTCGAGTTTAGCCTCTCACCAGTTCTTAGGCCAAGTATACATTATCAAGCATTGAACGCCTAGGGATAAACGTAGCCTGTGCGGGATCCACGAGTTTGTTTATCACTGTACTCATGCGTGCTGCCAGAATTTTGGTGATGATCTTATAAGTTACATTTACACAAGCAATAGGTCTGAAGTCTTCTACCCGTAGTGCTGTCTTTTTCTTCGGTATTAGTGTCAATATAGTGTGATTAAGCTATTTCAGTAAGCAGCCCGAAGCAAAAATTTCCTGCACTGCCCTGGTGACCTCTTGTCCAACCACCGTCCAGGAGTGCTTAAAAAAGGCAGACATGTAGCCATCCGGCCCAGGGGATTTGTGTAACATCCCCTCACTTATGGGAAAGGGCAATGTGGTCTTTTTGAATGGGTTAGAATAATTGAAAGTGTCTTTATC
>JAOTAY010000004.1:22398051-22414025 GCA_025629805.1 Erythroxylum baracoense
TAGTCAAATATAATGACACAATGCAGATGCGAGCTGATCCCGACCACTTCTTTTCTCTCTCCTATGCAACAGACATATTCCCGTCTCCTAACGGGGTAATCTTCTGAGTCCTGAGTCCTGATTTATATTAGTGCATGCTTCAGATTCTGAAATTTAGGGCTACCTTGCAATCCTTGATCAAAATTAGAATTGGAAATGGTAACAGTGCCTAGATTATAAACTGATAATTGGAGTTCACTTAAACACATATACTCGCAGTAACTAGTATGACCCTCCCCCGATAAACTTTTGACATCTTATATGCTATTATTTTGGCAGCTGTTTTAATTCAACTCTCAACTGTTTACGGCACTAATAAAGCACGGAGAGAAAACTCAAACCCTACAATGGCTGTGTCGGCGTCAGAGAGTGAGAAAGGTGGAAGCAACCCAGAGGACGTCCTCAAACCCTTCTACAAGCGAGCTTCTGAAGCCGAGGTTTTATTTTTAATATTCAAAATTGGTCTCAATAATTACTTTTCCTTGTTCTTATCTTCTGCTTGTTATTTTCCAATCCGTAATTGCATTAATAGACATCTCGGCGTGTTGGAGTGCTAGGTGCACAAAGGCAGTTTCTTTTTCTATACAATTTTGGGTCCTTTTGTTTTTGTTGCTTTGGAATATAGCAGCGTAGCAAAGGAGCCGGGTTTTGGATAACTTTCTGACCAAGGTTTTTTTGTTTCTCCGAAATGAATCCATACTTCTTGGTGACCATTTGTGTTGTCATCCTAAATCAGATGTTCCTTGCAGGGTGTCTTAGGATGTAAAATTCAAAATAAGATCAGTTCCTTTTTCCTAAACTAGATACAATTACTAATAAAAGAGAAATGTTTTATTTTGCTGATAATTTTCTGATTTTGTAAAGTGTGCTTGCATTGCTTTGTGATGAAATGATTACCTCTACAGAGTTAAACGTGCACCTAACACCACTAGTTTCATTTCATATTCTTCTCCAACCTGGAAGTTATTGTTAGGACCAATAACAAAAACATAGAGAAGCCTAGGATATGGAGAGTATACTCGAGGAGAAAGAAAGAGGGGGCTGAGAGGAACGAGTGAATCAGTTAGAGTTAGTTAGTAGTGAAGGGCTGAATGGGCACACCGGATATAACAGAATGTACGGGGAGGGGGCGTGGAAGTAAGGAGAGAGAAGAATAATTCTATAGACAGAGAGAATTTGCATTCTCTCTGAGGAGCTTTATTTAGCTCTAGAAGAATAGGTGTTCAATAGAATCACCTTGTAATAGCAGTAGTGATCTCGGATTATACTCAATAATATACTCTAGCTCTAGCATAATAAGCTAGAGTTTTATCATTGGTTCGACCTGCCGGATACCGGAGGGAGAATCAGTTTACTTGCGGAAAATTTAGAGAAACAAACCCTGATGCCACCCAAGATGTCCGATAGGGTAGAATTATTGGAATCCCGTATGGTGAATTTGGAGGCTGGAGTCGAGGATATCCATGAGAATGGCAACGGAGGAGATTCAGCAAGCATTGCTGTTGGAAATGAGCAAGATGATGGGAAAGAGACCAGAAGAAGGACTGGGAAGTGATACCTTGGGAAGGGGGCCAACGACAGCAGGTGAAAGGAATACACAACATCCTCGGCAATCAACTCTGATGGAGCATTCCTATGACACGATGGAGGAATATAGGATGTCAGTATGTAAAGTAGAACTACCCATGTTCGACGGGACTGATCCTGTGGGATGGATTACTAGGGCAGAAGTTTACTTTGAGGTTCATAATACCTCAAAATCGGTGAAGATTAAACTAGCACTCTTAAGTATGGAAGGATCAACCATATATTGGTTCAACCTTTTGAAGGAGATGGAGGAAGAGCTGGACTGGGAAAAATTTAAGAAAGCTCTAGTCGATTGTTATGGAGGGAGACGATTTGATAACCCATTTGAGGAGTTGTCGGATCTGCGACAAACGGACACCGTTGAGGAATATATTGAAGCCTTCGAGTTCATCTCGTCGCAGGTGGGTCGACTACCGGAGGAGCAATTTATGGGGTACTTCATGAGTGGGTTGCGAGCTGATATACGGAGAAGGTTACGTACGTTTGGCCCAGTAAATAGGTATCAGATGATGAAGATATCGAGGGTAGTCGAAGATGAGGTGAATGGCGAATATGAAGGTACCGAGAACTTGAGTTCTCAACCCCCTGCATGGACTCATCTACGAGGGCGTCCGTTTAGGGGAAATTTTCGGGTCAACCCGAACTAGAAGGAGGAGGATCACCCACACCTAATGGGTTGAGAGAGATATGCTGGCGGACCTGGAGCGGGAAGAAACCGGGAATCATCTGGGTCCCAACCCGAAGTCCCTATGCAGAATCGAACTGCTGTCCCACCCATGGCAATGCCGGTAAGGAGGTGGGAGGGAGACAAGAGAGGGTCGACAGAGAGGAACAGGGGGTTGCGCCACCTCTCTTACCATGAACTCATTGATAGGAAAGCTGAAGGTCTTTGTTTTAGATGTGGGGATAGATTTCATCCTCTACATCAATGTGCGGAGAAACAACTATGGTTGTTAATTTTGGATAACAACGAAACGTTGAATGAAGATGGAGAAATTATAACAATGGAGGCAGAGATCGTAGAGGAGGGTGAGATAGTTTTAGAGTGCAAAACCATGGGAGTGTTTGGGGTTAATGAAGTGCTAATACCCAAAACCAAAACAATGAGGCTGGAAGGGAAGTTACACGGGATTCTTGTTGTGATCTTGGTGGACAACGGGGCCAGTCATAACTTCATCTCGCCTGAGTTAGCTAGTGATCTGGGGTTGACAGTAGAGATGAATAAAGCATTATGAATTAGATTGAGTGATGGCCATAAGGTGACTACTAAAGGAAGGTGTCTAGGAGTTCCTATTCGGGTGGGAGAGATTGATTGGAAGGTTGATGCTTATGTTCTGGATTTAGGAGGAATGGATGTGGTTTTTGGGGCTGCTTGGTTACAAACCTTGGGGAAGGTCACCGTGGATTGGAAGGAGATGACTATGCAATTCCTACATGATGGACAAAGTGTGCAATTATGTGGCAAGGCAGAACCCAAGGCAACACCGAGAAGAAGAAGTATGTACCCTGAAGATTCGGTATCTTTACACAGTCTCCTTGCAATCTTAAGTGGTAATTTCTTATTAGCTGAAGGAGTAGCTTTAATGGAGGAGCAATAGGTTCAGCTTAACAGAAAAGAAGAAGAAGAGTTACCAATTTCCGGAGGTATTCCAAGAGGTTAAAGGGTTACCTCCTCAATGAAATCACTCTCACAGCAGGGACAAGGTCCTATTAGTGTGAGACCGTATAAGTATCCACACCATCACAAAGACGAGATTGAAAGACAAGTGCAGCAAATGTTGCTAATGGGCATCATTCGTCCTAGTTCTAGTGCTTATTCCAGTCCGGTAATCTTAGTCAAGAAGAAAGATGCCTGATGGCGCATGTGTGTCGATTATAGAGCGCTAAATAGGGTCACCGTACCGGACAAGTATCCTATTTCGATGGTGGATGAACTATTAGATGAGTTGCATGGTGCGGGATTTTTCTCTAAACTAGATCTCAAATTCGGATATCATCAAATTAGAGTTAAAAATGAGGACATCCATAAAACGTCTTTCTGGACACATGATGGCCACTATAAATTCCTACCGATGCCATTCAGATTGACCAACGCACCAGCCACATTTCATTCAGTAATGAATGATATATTCAGACCTTTCCTTAGGAGGTTTGTTCTGGTTTTTTTTTATGACATTCTCATATATAGTGCTGATTGGAATACATATCTTCTGCACTTATCGAATGTATTGGAGGTCTTAAAAGAAAACCAGCTCGTGGTTAACAAGCAGAAATGCAGTTTTGGAAGGAGGACAGTGGAGTATTTGGGTCATGTTATTTCGGAACAAGGGGTAGCGGTGGATCTAGCCAAAGTCTCAAGTGTTGTGAATTGGCCAATTCCTCGAAATGTGAAGGGAGTGAGGGGACTCCTAGGGCTGACAGGTTACTACTAAAAATTCATTATGAATTATGGTAAAATAGCTAAACCTCTCACGGAACTAACAAAGAAGGAAGGGTTTCATTGGAATTCAGCAGCTTTGGAGTCCTTTGAAGCTTTAAAAAAGGCTTTGACTACATCTCTGGTATTAGCTCTACCAGAATTTTCTCAATCTTTTGAAGTGGAATGTGATGCTTCGGGCAAAGGGGTCGGTGCGGTTTTGATGCAGAATAGGAAACCAATTGCATACTTCAGCAAAGCCTTATCTGAAGGAAATCTCTCTAAATCAGCTTATGAGAAAGAACTAAGGGCATTAGTGTTAGCAGTACATCATTGGCGCCGTTATCTTTTGGGCAAACCATTTGTGGTTTATTCAGACCAAAAAAGCCTTCGCCATTTATTGCAACAAAGGTGTCCACTACTGACCAACAATGTTGGATGGCTAAGCTTTTGGGGTATCATTTCGAGGTCATCTACAAACCAGGTCCAGAAAACAAAGCTGCTAATGCTTTGTCACGGGTACATGACAAAGGGGAATTTAAGAGCATTGTTTCTTATCCATTATGGGCTGATGACCAAACCCTCCAGCAAGAGGTGGATCAAGACCCTACTTTAAGTGGTATTATAAAAGATTTACAGCAAAATCTGACTTCCAGACCAGGATTTCTCTTGTACAAAGGAAGGTTAGTGATTTATGCTCAATCCACCTTCATTCCTTTACTCCTAAAAGAGTTCCATGCTTCTCCTATCGGAGGCCATTCAGGTTTTCTACGCACCTATAGGCGAATTGCAAGCAATCTTTATTGGATTGGTATGAAGAAATCCATTCAAGACTTTGTCAAGTCTTGTGATACATGCCAAAGGCAGAAATATGCTGCCACATCTCCTGGGGGTCTGTTGCAACCTTTAACAATTCCCAACCAGATTTGGGAAGACATCTCAATGGAATTCATCACGGGACTTCCTAGATCTAAAGGATATGAAGTCATGCTAGTTGTTGTGGATACGCTTTCTAAATATGGCCATTTCATTCTATTAAAACATCCTTATACTGCTAAAAATGTGGCTGAAGTGTTTGTCAAAGAAGTGGTACGTCTACATGGAGTTCCGTTATCGATCATAAGTGATCGTGATCCTTTGTTTGTGAGTTATTTTTGGAGGGAATTGCTTCCACTATAGGGTATGGTGCTTAAAATGAGCTCTTCTTATCATCCGGAGACGGATGGACAAACTGAAGTTCTCAATAGATGTTTAGAGACCTACTTGAGGTGTTTTGCATCTGAACAACCTAAGCATTGGTCCTATTGGATTCCATGGGCAGAACTATGGTACAATACCACCTTCCGTGTATCAACGAGTTCAACTCCTTTTGAAATGGTTTACGGGATGAAACCTCAAACCTTTATTAGTTATTTGCAAGGAGAAACTAAGGTGGAAGCAGTAGCTAGGGAGCTAGTGGACAGAGATGAGGCACTGTGTCAGCTCAAGTATAATTTGCATAGAGCACAAGATCGGATGAAGAAATATGCAGATAGGAAAAGAAATCCACTCTCTTTCCAAGTGGGAGAATGGGTATTTCTTAAGCTTCGCCCCCACAAACAACTTACAGTGCCCGACGCATAAATCAAAAGCTAGCAGCAAGGTATTTTGGCCCCTTCCAGATTCTGGGAAAATATGGACCAGTATCATATAAACTCAAACTTCCTCTACATTCTAGAGTTCATACAGTGTTTCATGTGTCTCAACTCAAGAAGGCTGTGGGAAACTACACGGTTGAGAGAAATTTGCCGGAGGGTCTGGAAGTGGAATTGGAGGATGTTGTTGAACCAGAAACTATCTTAGCCAGCAGAGTAATTACCAAGGCAAGACACAGGACACACCAATGGTTAGTTCAATGGAGGGGCAAACTGATGGAGAATGCTACATGGGAGGATGAATTCGTCATTCACAGTCAATTTCCTCATTGCAGCCTTGAGGATAAGGGTGCTCTTATAGAAGGGAGCAATGTTAGGACCAATTACAGAAACATAGAGAAGCCTAGGATATGGAGAGTATACTCGAGGAGAAAGAAAGAGGGGGCTGAGAGGAATGAGTGAATCAGTTAGAGTTAGTTAGTAGTGAAGGGCTGAATGGGCACACGGGATATAACAGAATGTATGGGGAGGGGGAGTGGAAGTAAGGAGAGAGAACAATAATTCTATAGATAGAGAGAATTTGCATTCTCTCTGAGGAGCTATATTTAGCTCTGGAAGAATAGGTGTTCAATAGAATCACCTTGTAATAGCAGTAGTGATCTTGGATTTACTCAATAATATACTCTATCTCTAGCATATTAAGCTAGAGTTCTATCAGTTATACTCCTGAAATAGATATATGACAAAATAAGAAATGAAATATTTTTAATATGAAGGTCTTGACCTTATGCTATTCGTAAAACAACTGCTAAAAAGCTACATGTTGCACTGGATGTGTTTGTGTTGTTCAAATATTTCAATTGTTATTTTCCAAAAAAAAAATTCAATTGTTAACAGTGGTTAATATGACAAAAATTTAAGTCAAAATGATGGTAGTTTCGTTGTGCTGCCTGAAAGTAACTTGAAAATAGCTCGAGAACAACTTATGGATTTAAAAAAACCGTGAAGATAAGCACCAGAAATGTTTAACAAATTCTGGTGTTATGTACTCTAATTTGGTAGGTTGAACTGTTTAGGATCTGTATGGTAATGATAAGGGAGGCCCATCCTCGACTACAGGCGGCACAGTGGGCCAGCCTCCTAATCCAATACGGGTTTATAGCAGAAGGAATGATAAAGCCAAAATAGGGTAACTAACTCCGGCAGAAGCGGATCACGGAAAAGAAAATATAAATATAGAGTATAGGGGAGGAAAAGGGTATCTTTTGCTATTGGAAGAACTCATCGGCTATTAGCTGGGAGGAAGTAATTCCTTAGTCTCTAGTCCCTTCGATTGTTTGCTTGAGCTGCGTGTTTCCACAAGCGCACTCTATTTGTTTTTCCATCCTTATTTATCAATAAAGATCTCTTATTCCACTATCAGGATTGTGTTTTTTTTTTCTTTCAATACTCCTAACTCTACCAGGTAGCCGCATCTCCTCCACCTTAGGCTTGGAAGATTACGTTTTTCTTAGGGAAGAGTGAAGAAAGACATGTACAGGGAAGAACAGGAAAAGAGTTAGCTGTTATAATTGGTTTGAGGTAAAGCATGAGGAAAGGAAGAAGGCAAGGACGGTGGACATCTCCATTTTGGCTCCAAAATTTTCATCATTGTGATGCTTCCCTCATGAGCTTAAATTTCCCTATAGCAAAAGTGCCAATGCTAATTAGTGGTCTTCATTCATACAATTGCACAATACCGATCAATCAAAGCCATATGATAATGAAGTTTGCATTTTCTAACTAGCCTTTTGTGTGTGTTAAAGGATCGCTTGTCAAGACTTGAAGTTGCACTTTCAAGTAAGAAAGGTGAGTCACCTGCTACTACTTACTAGGTAATGTTTGTTTACTTCAATTTGAAGGTCCATTCTTGCTAATTCTGCATGGACACTTGCACAGATTCTGGAAACGAGGAACTTCTGAAAACTGTTATTGAACTTCAGTCAAAGCTAGAAGGTGCAAATACACTGCTGGCTTTGAAGCAAGAAAAGGTAATGCATTTCATATTTTACTGCCTCTTTAAACTGAAAAAAGATGTCTTTAGCAATATGGAGCTACCTTGTCTTCATTTCTGGTTTTCAGGTTGATAAGCTGGTTGCAGAAAACACAAAACTAAATTATCGTATAATTCATCTTGTTCGAGCAATTAGAGAGGCCGATGCTAAGTTTGAGAGTTTGAAAGGTAAATCTTTGAAATGTTTTTCCATCCAACAGCTTCATTCCTATGCAATGTTATTATGAGTATTCATTATTGGAAAGGCAGCTTAGTTGCTTAAGTCTCTAGGATTCTTCATTTAAGCATTGGTTGAAGTCTATATATAGGCATTGACATGTGTAGCATGCTCTTTGATACTTCAAGATTGAGCAACAGCTGAAGCTTGTGATTTTATTAGAGAAGGATCCAGTAGTTCTAGTTCATTGAGGGTTGTTTAGCTTGTGCTGCTTATTTCTAGTTCATGCTCCATCTTTTTTGTAACTCTCTTATTGTGAAGTTCAATTGGTGGAATAATTTGTAAACATAGCATTGAGTTGATTCTTTGGAATAGATCAAGCCAATGGCATGACATTAAGTTCCTAACGCTAATATCTGGGTTTTTTTTTTTGGGTGTTTAATTTCTAAATATTCTTTATTTATGATATCTTTTAATTGTTGCATCACTCTTTTTGGGTATAATTAGAAGGAGAAGATGGAATTCAATGCACTTTTCTTTACGAGTAATTCAGTCCTTATAATTTTTTCCAGTAACTTCTTGGTGAAGATTCAATGTGGGAAAAGAGAAATAAAAGAAAAGAAAAGAAAAGAAAAGAGAAGTTGACATTGTTCTCCTTGTTAGTATAGAATTTGTCTACATTATCAGGCTAAGTTCCTAGAGAAATTATGCGTGGTCTCATGAGTCTCCACAAATGGAAATCCTGTAGATAATTTTGGATCCTTAGTAAGTTGTGTATGTATGCAGTCTAATATAAATTTGCAAATGCTTTGTGTTAAGAGATTGTGTGGTTTCAAATCAACTCTTCGATCAAGTTCACTAATGCAATAGCCTGTCACCATACAATAAAGCATTGCAATTCATGCAGACTTTATAAACATCTGTATACAGGTTTAGTTGTCATTTTGTTTAAATTCACGTGATACGTCTAAACACTTAGTTTATTTCTCAGGTGGCTCAGAAGCAACTGTAAATATCACCTCAAAGTTGGAGGGTTTGCGATTATGAGTTGAATCAGTATTGAACGTTAAGATATTACAGAAAATTGTTATTGTAGACGGTGTCAATCTTGATGCTTAAGCTGACACCTTGATGCATTTAAACTAATTGTGGATTGGTCAAGCTTGGCGATCTATGAGCTAAATTGCCATAATCTAATTCCTAACAAAAGATGCATTGATTCTTAAATCAAATCACAGTAGATAAGTGACTAAATCACGAAAATGTGGTTTTTGATTCAATTATGGGAGAAAATTTTAATTTGAACTAGAGTGCTTAGAAGTTAGGTGACTCGTACCTGTCTGGTAATTCATAGCACATTGAATATTAATATCCTTAAATGAGGATGACCATACCATTTAGCAGGTTAAAAAGTTATTTGCGTACTTCGTCCTAATTCATTTATGCAGGCGCTAATAAGGTGGCGCCATCCCATCAATGAAAATTTGAAAAAGCCAGAAATGAAGGAACCATTAGATTTTTCTTGTTGGAATTTTGCATTTGTTCAATGGAAATTTTATCTTTGTACTTTCTGTAAGGTAAATCCATAACTTTGAGACTCTTGAGTTTCTTCTTTTATTCAACAATGTGGTGTACAATTTGTGGTCATTCGCCTCTTTGAATGGTAGCAAACGGTTATTGGTGGAGAAACAATTGATGAATTATAAAATGTGTAACAGTAACTAGTTAGTATTAGAACGACAGACTTTACCTCTTGCACTTGTCTGAAATTATCATTATAAATTACATTTTTGCTTTTCATTTGAACATTGTGATTCACTGACTCTTGAGATGGAGCATATCAGCTTTACATTTAAATTGACTCGAGTATTCCATTTCCTAAATGACTTGCATCAATTTATTGTTCCTGTTCGGCGTGTAGAGAATTCGGTCTCACCTGAATTTGCTCGCTACGAAATATCATAAACCCTAAAAGCAAATTTGGGCCACTTGTACCCTTAAATAGCTTTCTTTATTGCTCTTATATTAACAAATTGACTGCCGAGTACCTAGAATTCTAAATAAAGCTTTTTTATGAGTCCATACTTGTAACCAAGGTCATTACCAAAGATTCTACTCTTTTTCCATTCCCCCTATACCGGTTTAGTTTGGCCGCGGAAGCTCAGCGGGGTTATGGCATTTATACACCATGGTCTACTGAACACCCTTTACTGCAATTTAACTTGTGCAATAATTATGGTCATTAAAGCATACGAGTTTAAGACCATGCAGTAATTCCTGTACATATATATGTGCCCCTGTACATATTTGCAATAGTATTAGTATATATATAATCCCTTCAACCAGGTGCATCTGTACATATTTGCAGTAGTCAAGCAACATTAAAGGGTCACGATTAGTAACACTGCAGGGTTTTATCACAAGATTCACATCCGTGAAAAAGTTTAGCATATTTACTGTCAATTCTGAAATTGCATCTGCAAAGACAGTCACATTATATCCTATTTCTAGTGTCTCCTAACCGGGCAGGGGTGTGTGGCCGTATGTGCATGTTTGTTGAGTGCCGGAGTTAAATTCCAGCTGTCACCGGAACCATCCCCAGAATATAGAGTAACAAGGACAAGGAAATGAAGAAAGAAATCAGTAAATCTACAGGAAAGTTAGCAGTTATCAATGCAGTTGGCTATTAATTCAAGCAATGCCTGCTTCCCAAGCTTGGAGTACTTAAACTAACTTAAGTTGCTTTGCAATGGCCCGCATGCAGATCAACTAATTTCATGCTTTAAGTTAAGAATACCAGAAGGATATGATACCTTAACTCCAGACATTTTATGACAAGATGAGCAGGACAGAGTGCTTGGTGGATCATCCATGTCTACCTGATCAGCTTTTCCCATATATTGTTTGCAACTCCCATTTGAATAGTTGTATCATTTAACTCAGGCAGTGATTCGAAAACTTCCAACCTTTCGTCTCTTTGGTGACTGTGCAACTGAAAGTTGCCTGTCTCTAGGAGCAGCCTTGTACCCTTGATCTTCATATTGACCAGGTTGTACTGCTCTCTTTTTTTAAGTCTCCGTGAAGTCATTTGAATTGGCATTTAGAAAGCCCACTTCTTGTTGCTTCTTGCTGTTGGATGTACATGAAAAACTTGAAATGATCATTGCTGGCAGATCAACTTCCTGTAAAGTCGATACGCTTGTCCTCTTTGCCTTCCCCTGTTGTGGACATACAGGTATATTTAGGTTGGACTTCTTTTCATCTGCGATTAGTTCAACTTCTATCAGGATTGCTTTACCTTCCTCCTTTAGCTGTTTTCTTCTGACAGTGTCCTTGTGATGTGCATCTAAAACTGAAGTCAAGGAAAAGTTTTCTGTGCCAATCAGACCAGCCTGTGCGGCCTTAATAACTCCTTGAGGAATTGTCCTTTTCCTGTATTTCTTTGGAGAGGAATCAAAGGAAGCTATATTATCCAGTGAATGACTCTTAGGAACCTTTGTGACCCGCTTCCCTTAAGCTTTATGAACAAAATCACATATTTTTTCCTCTAAGTCCATGTTATGGCACTTTTCCCGTTTAAAAGTACCATATCTAGATGCCAACTGCACATGTTTACCCTACTCTTGATGCCAACAGCACACGTTTGGTTGGCGACAGCATTTTTGACAATAGCATCAGCGGCCTGAAAGAATATTTCCTATATATTAATATTTGGTGGTCCATGTGAATTAGGTTTAATTATTAAAAAAAAAAGATTAAGTCCACATATAGGATATGGTTTTACTATTAAGGATGAAACCGTAATGGATCGGTATCGATTAAAGAAGTTAAAATCAAGGAGTAATTATATTTCCTCTTACCTTGCCTAATAAATAAATATGTATACTTTCATATCTTGTACGTTGAAAAGATGAGCAGTTAAGAGATTTGTCAGTTTTTGTTTTTGCGTACAAAAGAAAAGAGTGAAAGAAGTTCTCATCCGTTAGAGGACAAATCAAGGAGAAGGCTAAGGAAGACAAAGATTGAATTCAAGAAATCTTGCATACAAGAATCATCAAGTATGGATCAAGGTCAGTGTTTCAATCTTGCTTTAGATTTTATTAGGGTTAAATTATTTCAAGTTTAGATCCATTTGGGTTTGAATTTTATGAAAGAAATTGTATATAATTTTAACACGGCCTGCTCAAAGGAATTTGTGTTAATAGAGAATATAGGAGGAACAAGTAAACATGTGATTCATAAATTTGTTCAGTAGTGCAGCTCTTTTTGATAAAGATAGAAGTTTAACAAAAAGAAAAATCACATGAAATAAATGAAAGCTGATATACCTCGCTCTTTTCAAAAGCATTCCTTCACATTCATAATTGAAAGAGGAACTTGTCATTTTTCTTTTAATTGTTGTAAAAAAAGAGAAGTGGAGAGAAAGTATTTTTTGCCGTTTTCATTATGTTTGCTAAACATATATACACAGACTTCTACATAAGGTAAACTTCTACGTAAGGTAAACTCCTTATCAAATACAACTAGAATCTTCTAATATTAACAGCAAATATACAGCAGATATGTATACTTTGATACGCCTGGATTTATATGCCTAATAATTGTATCAGTAAGATGATGTTCCTTGACCTTCTCAGTTGTACTTACCATCAACTCAAGACACACGCAAATCTTTAATCTCATTAAGCTGCACATTTGGATTCCTGCTCACATTCGAGGCTCTGTACTTAATGAAAGAGTTTGCAGGCTACTCATTGCAGGAGGAAAGAATCAAAAGCAAACAGTTAGGAATAGCTCGAGCAATAGTTGGCAATGCAACAGCAAGACCCCTTGACCCAACATTAACATTATAGGAATTAGTTAATCTACTCGTTCAATTCAAATTGCTCAACAGACAGGTTAATTAGAACAGAATTAAGTTGAATTCTATCAACTCAGATGATTTACAATTTCTATTTTTATTTTTGTTATTGGGTTTTAAAAGGAATGCTTTGAATTGAATTTCTGTTGGATGTTAATCATTTTAAATATTACAATCAATTGCATTCTTCGACTGCAATATCCGTATTGTTCTTCGTGCAATAAAACAAATCAGGATGAGAAAAATAAGAAAAGCGTAAAACCAAATAATTTGTCAAAAAGTAGTGATGGAAAGAGTTGTCAAAAAGATAAGAAAAATAACCATCAGTCACAAAAGACCTGGAGACGAGGGAAAGAGTTTTCAAGAGAAATAGACATGAAAGTAAGAAAATACCTTGAACCTTTTACAAAAGCCAGTTTCCTTCAACAAAGTCCCTGGTGAAAAAACCATTGCCCATATGGAATTAAGCTCTTCTTTATCCTTTTTCATCATTATTGGACCTTTTTTTTTATGTCCCCTTCTTCTTGAAGCCCTTGCCTGTGTGTTCTAAATCACATGGAATAGAATCACTGACATAAATGATCTCATCCTGTTCAAGGTCAAGAAATAAAGAGAATATAATTCAGTTATTCTATAAGTAAATTCGGTTCAGGGATACATAGGAATCTCTGTATGCATTGTGCAGCCATGTTTTGCATTGAAGCAGTGCAGAACATAATGGAATATTAGAACTTTATATGTGTAGGTTGAAAGTTTACGAGAATGAGAAGGTAAATTATTTATTCTGACAACCTTATTGTACCTATCAGTTTGATATTAATTCTTTCCTATTATTCATTGGTTCAAATTTACCCCCTTCAATCACTAAGCACATCTTATCTGATCCCGTGAATTACTTGAAACACGAAGCAGCTGCATTTTTACCACATCTTTGGACAGGAATCCATAGCCTTCTTCCATAACTAAACATCATTTATTAATATGATGAACGGAACAAAATATATCCCCTCATTAATGGATCTCAAAGTTCGATATTTTGAGAACCACAATCTGAATATCATTACCTATGATTTGAAATTTTTATATTATGCCTACCTGAATCCTGCCTCATATGTGTGTCTCTTCAAGTCAAACCATCTTTAAACTCAATATGCTTGATAAGTTCTTAACTATGTTCTGGTGCTAATCCCAAACAAATTAGGCTTGAGACATTCACAACATCTATTGCATAATGTTAATTTCTAAAGAAAGTATCAGGGACAGCAAGGAATATTAATGAATCATAACTAGAAGAAATACGAAGCATCCAGAGATGATTAAGGTGGATTTTTGGCATACATTTTCATGTACCCGCTCTATAAGTTAGAACGAGTGTTGGTTCCTTCAATTATCAAACCATTCAACCAGATGGAATCAAAATGGGGAATATATCTCACATTCATGCATCATTGCACATTTATGTTATAGCAGAACATCTACTTGACCTTATTGTACTACCTTTCCCTATTACCCTTTATATAAGGAAAATATGTAGATGGAAAATTAAATAATCACGTGTGAACGAGTAAAAGCTTGATCGCAGAAAAAGAAAAGAACAAAAGAGGATGACAAATAAAAATTCGTTGAAACCCAAGTTCACAGTACCAGTTTGTAAAATAAATCAAAGCAGAAACAGAATACAATTCTTAAATATAGCTAAAACTAACTCCATTGTTTTATTAGCTTAAATCAACATGGTACCAGCTTGTGAAATAAAAAGCATCATGAGTTGAATCAATAATTAATGTTTTCTGAGCAATTGCCAATGAATATAAGCTAAAGCATCTTGTATAAGAGTTTCTGGATATTAATAGTGAGCAGCTTGAAAACTGCTTTCACCTGAATGTGGAAAGATGGATTTGCAATAGCATCATGCCCTGCAAGATGGTACAGGATTTCATTATCTCCTTCATCACGATACTTTCTAATCAGACTCAACTCAAAATTTGACTTCTATTCAAAGCAAAAGGCCAAGGCCCATATCTAGTACCATCCAAACTAGAGTCTGAAACAAAAAGAATCCTGGGGGTTCTTGACCTGTTAAATACAGAAGAACAAATATTATGGCATGTTACTACAGAGAATCAAATGCTGAAAAATTGGTTCCTAATGTATAAGAAAATATTCGAGGAGCGCTTCAGCAACAGATGAAATAAATGGATAACGCTAAAAGAATGACAATTAGAGGTTTACGATTTTAAGATTATAGGAATAAGTATGGATGCAGGGGAGTACAAAATAGAAAGTACATGCAAGAAAACACTTAGCACATAAGGATTCACACAACTAAGAATAAACGATCAACATAAGTGCTTTAAGAAGCTTGTTGCAAGTGCTTATAAAGTAAAAAAAAAAACTACAATGGTAAGTTAGAGTCAAAGATGATATTTAAAAAAAAAAACTTCGGAGCGTTGCAAAATTTGATTGATTACAATTCTATATATTCCATTTAGTATATAAGTTCCCAAGTTTTCAAGTAACAGACCTGTTCATCTATCTCATTGAAATAATTAGCAAGTAAAGACTTTAGTATTTCATGTAGTCTCCCAGTAGGCTAAGTAAGCATCAGTAAATAAACATCAACATCAATAAAGTTGACAGAAAAGATTTGTTTTTCCGATGGCCAAAACATTCGTCGGTAAACGTGAAAGGAAAATATTCCCACTAGTTTTCCGACGTACTATAGCGACGGAACACGAAAGTCCGTTGCAAAGGTAGGCGACAATAGCTAGCGGGGAAAATAAGCATCTTGAATACTGACAGGACCACAATTCCGTCGGTAAAATACCGACGAAAATGTCGTTCCGTCAGTAACTGTCAAATTGTTCATAAAACCAAACGACGTCGTTTGGTCAACAAACTTAACAACACCCGAAGCTTGTTGCAAGTGCTTATAAAGTAAAAAAAAAACTACAATGGTAAGTTAGAGTCAAAGATGATATTTATAAAAAAAAACTTCGAAGCGTTGCAAAATTTGATTGATTACAATTCTGTATATTCCATTTAGTATAGAAGTTCCCAAGTTTTCAAGTAACAGACCTGTTCATCTGTCTCATTGAAATAATTAGCAAGTAAAGACTTTAGTATTTCATGTAGTCTCCCAGTAGGCTGAGTAAGCATCAGTAAATAAACATCAACATCAATAAAGTTGACAGAAAAGATTTGTTTTTCCGATGGCCAAAACATTC
>JAOTAY010000004.1:22425662-22437412 GCA_025629805.1 Erythroxylum baracoense
AATTTATTAAATAATTAATAATAATATTTTTATATAATTAATAATAAATTATATATAATTAATAATAAAATAATAAATCTCCTGCAATAATTATTTTAATATAAGGGGTATAATAGTCATTTATTGTACATTCCATTCTATTCCATCGATCTTCCAAACAATATTTCACTACATTACATTATGAACCCTTCCATCCCTCTCAAACAACGTTTCACTGTATTACATTCCATTCCATTATATACCGTTCCATTCCGTTCTGTTACATTCCATTTCATTCCATTAATTAACATCCAACCAAACAGGCTCTTAAAGAAAGATTGAAGAGGAGGTTCCTCTTTTCCAAAATAAAAGATTGAAGAAAAGTTATTTTTTGCCTTGAAAGACAAATTATAGTGAAAATTCAAGAAAAGTCTTAGGTTTAAACATAAACAATGTTTGTTTATTGAACCACTATAAATCAGTTTGCATTTCTTTTCACTTTATTGTTTACAATCATTGCTAAATTTCTTTACTTTTATTTCATTCATGTGTTTGTTAGATATTGTTTTAATAAATTAAAATTTTGAATTCACTCAATTCAACTCCGTCTTGTTGGGTATAAATATAATAAGTTCTCAAAAGATTTTAAAAATATATAGGGTTTTGATGAAATTAATGAAACCATAGAAATAGTACTAATATAAGATAATATACGTTACTTTATCCTAGGTATTTTGGACATAGCCAACTTTATATATGTTGTATTTCATATGATTTTTTAAAAATAAATTCAGTGATTCTTATAAAAAAAAGAGAAACATTATTAAACATACTCAACATAACAAACTTGGATTTAATATGATTTTAAAATTTTAGTTATTCTAAAAATTAATGGAATGGTAGGGTGATGACCATATGGGATTCACGTATTATAAATAATGCCATCAAATATTTTCTAAATAAATGTATTTAGAAAAGAAATAGCATAACACTGTAGATAAACACATTAAAGAAGGTGGTCACTTCATAGTATCAAATTATTCAAATAGAATTATAGAACCATCAAAGTTTCATGAGAGAATGATTTATGGAAGAAAATATAAATTCACACACGTACAAGAGATACTAGTCAGAGGTTATTGAAAAAGAAAAGGGGAATTCAAATATTTGAATAGAGGCGGCAGTTTTAAGTTGAACCGCGAAGAAGAAAATGGAGAAGTTTCCGTCAGCTAACGAACTCACCGTCGCTTCTGCTCTCCTCCTCCTCTCCACCTCCTTCTCTTCATCTTCCTCTTCTGCTTCTTCTCCTCTTAAGTAAATTCGATTATTATTTACGTCCTCTACTAGTTCTTCTATGTTTAAACTTATTTCACGGATTTCCTTTGTGTACGCATGTTCAGGCTTGGTTTTGATCAAGAGCTAAGTAAGAGCAATTTTAGCAAGAACAGTTCCATGAGCTCCACCTCTTCCTCTCTCATCACCAACAATCAAGCTTCTTCCAAGCCCACACCCCACCGCAAGATCAGGATCGTCACCGTCGTGTCTCGCCGCCGTGAAATGAAGTTCCAGGTAATTTACAATCTCTTATATCTTTTGATTCTACTTTCTTTTCATAAAAATGCTACATCGGTGCAACAGTCCTATGTTTATACTATGCTTTTAGATCTGTAGCTGTATCTCTTCTTACTCAGTTCTCGTGCCTTGATGAACATAATGAATCCAATTCTAAACTCTCTTTCCCTTGCAAAATGACTAAAACAGTTACAGTTACAGTTCTTGTTCATATTCACATATTAGTCTCGATCTCCTAAACATCTACAAATATTGTTAGTTTCTGTCTGCTGTTCTGATTAGTTTAACACAGAGCAACGAATCCTTTTAGGTAGCACGGAGAAGACGCACAGAGGTGTGCTGGAGCTATGATCACCGGAAAGTCGTCGATGCTTTGCCGATTGCGGAGTCCTCGGCGTCCACGTCAACGGAAGGTTCTTGCTTGTCAAGCAGTTCGAGCGGGCGAAGGGAGTGTATGAGTCGATCAGGCTTTGGAAGAAGACAAGTTGAGTCGGGTTGTGGCTCAGGCTCGGTTCACATAAGGCGCCGTGCCGAAGCCATAATGAAGCTGCTTTCTCGGGGTTGTTTCTCTGAAGTTGAGATACGGCAAGTGCTGGGCGACAGTCCTGACACCAGCAAGGCTCTTAGGATGTGAGTTCCTTTTATGATCTTGACACATGGCACATGCCAAGTGGGATCCAGAATCAAATATAACCAAATAAAAATGTTTGGGAGGTGACCTCAGGTTATTAAAGCGAGAAGAGATCAAAAGAACGGGCACGGGAGGGCGTCAGGACCCCTATATTTACTCGGTATTTTTTTATTGCTTATATATGTATATTATATTATATTAGAAATCATTTTCTAATTTTATTTCTGACAGATAGCTCAAAAAGATTTCGGAAATTTGACGGCCAGCAGTTAAATAGGCTGACAGGTAAATCTTAGTTGGGGATATTATGTAATTCCATTTTAAGAAATTGACCATTGTTAAATGACTGCCAATATCCTGCTTTTCTGAGTTCTGTCTAGTATAGTGTAAAAGATACATCACTTTCGGGCTCAGCCCGCGTCTTTTACCCAAAAAAAAAGATACATCACTAAGAAAGACACTTGATCATCAGTAGAAGGAACTGAGATGCCAGCGGCCCATGTTACGTAATTGCATTGTCTGTCCACTGCGGCCCATGTCACGTAATTGCATTGTCTGTCCACTAAAACTTGAAAAAGCAATATAATAATTTTATGGACAAATTGACTACAACTAACAATGTATGCATTAATTATTTTTAAATTTTAGTTCAGCCTTACCAAGGCAGGCTAAACCATCATATCATACGTGAAATAATTGGCAAATATGTTTTTCAATACATTAGAAAACATAAACATATAGGATTTCCTACTTTTGTGCATTTATTAAAATTTGAATCCTAATACTTGTGTATTTGTTACTAAATGGATATGCTAGCTGATTAAACCTTATTGATTAGTAAGTAAGGGTTAATTTGGTTATTTTGAATTGATAATTGTCGAACCAGTAGCCCGACTTTAGCCTGGTTAAAGTAAAGTCATCTGTGGTCTACCAGTCATTTTGTTGACCAATTACCAGTTAGCCCAAATAGCAACTTTACAGGTTTTCCAAGTGCCTACGGATTAGGTTTAAGTTGTTCTACTTCTACGTTGTCTTCCATTTTGTTTTGACTCAGTCAGGCCTTAACTTGACCATTGTCCCTTTTTAATTTATTACTTTCTCCAAAAATTCTTGTTCTCTTTTCTCAAAAATAAAAATAAAAATTCTTTGTTCTTGGTGAACTGTATCATCATGTATTTTGATTTTAAACTAGTATCTATCCTGTGTATTACTCTATCCTAATAATAAGCTCAAGATAAGGTCATTGGTACAGAAAATGCTTTGGCTCAATAAAAAAAAAATCTAGAACATGCACTTATTCTGTTTTTGTTTTTGGTACAATTCAGCTATTACCTGTCTTACAAGACAGACTGATTTAATAAAGAAAAACTAAACCATATTAGTTTAATGTAGTCGATCAGTATATATAGTTAGGGTTTTCTTTCTTTAGAAAATCTTGGGTTACAATCAATGTTGGAATGGACGAGGAAAACCTCCAAATATCAGAGTTGAAGTTCCAATGTTTTCTATCACACCTTGAAATTAACTCCTTTTTATTCTTATTTTTATTGAGAAATAGTTATTACCATATATAAGAGTAATTTAAAAAAAGAAACAATAAATGCATGGGTATTATTCTTTTCTTACAATTCTTTCTCTCAAATATTAACGAAAATAAAATAAGGAATCAATAAAAAGAAATATGGGATAGTTCTAAGACTGTTATAGGTTTTTATTTAAGAAAATTATATCAGAAGCAATGGTGTTTATTGGGCATACTATTAATAATGAGAAATCATAATTATATTTTCACACAATTGCAATATAAATATTTCAAAGGTGAATTGCAATATAGCGGAAGCATGCATTCCTTATAAAGTAAGATTTTATAAGTCAAAATAACACATAAAAATACATTAAAAAAACACGTAATGCAAAACGTCTAAAAATATACATTTCTCTTTATGGGTTGCTCATCAAAATTGAAAATAGAAAATAATTTTGTGAATGGATGATTTTTTTAATTAAAAATATTTTATATAATGATACCGTTATTATGTATTACCTTTGAAAGGTGGATACTCGGAAGAAGCATCCTAATATTAGGTAAGAAATAAATAAATTAAATTAACTGTCTTAAAAGTAAAAGTCCGGAAAGCGCGGCGGATGCTTGACGCGTAAATTGTAATGCCAAAGTGGACTAGGTCTAGTCTAGTCTGTCACCGAAGGCCAAAACTTGAGCATTTTCCTTATACGATACCCTCACAAATTTCTTAATTCTCTATTTTAGTCTTTCTTTTTATAATTTATCTAAATCGACCCCCTATATCTTAAAATTGAAAACTAACCCCAACATTTTCTCTATAGGCTGGCAAACAATATCTCTAATATATATTATATATTACGATGTTTTTACATGAAATTGAAGTCCCATTTAGTAAGTAAACTTCTTTGAAATTTTTTATTCAATATCAATACCTTACAGTTTTCTAAATTTTGATAACTATAGGAGATGGGCTTGGTAGTTGAATATCATACTCTGAATTTTATAATTATAAATTTCCACTGTCAAGGACAAAAAAAAAAGGTAATTTTAAAGTACAACAAATTAAGTATAGAAAATTTAATCACAACAAGCATACTAATTCACATTACAACATATGGTTCGTTCTGTTGTTAGATTCTGCTTGGCAAAAGGCACTCAAACGATGAACTTAAACCCTGTCGGAAAATTGTTAAAATACTGGCGGGGCCAGGGGCAGGGGCATAACAGTAGATACAACTAATGACAGGGTGGCAAAAGAAATAGCTAAAAGAGCAAGGATAGGAAAGAAATGGGAATTGGGTAATGAGAAAAAGAAAAATATTCCTATAAAAGCGTGCTATTTCCTCTCCTGGAGTCTCCCACAAACTCGCTATCAATCGCCGCCTTGCTTCTCCCTCTCTCCCTCCCTCTCTCTCTCTGTTGAAGAGAATGGGAAAATACGTGGAGTTGTTGGAGGCACTGAGAATCGCTGGAAGATTTTATTCTCACTGCCCACAAACAGCTCGCATGTATTACCATCCTCCCGCCAACTCCGACGACCACTACCCTCACCACGGCGTAGGAATTGGGTCCCTCATGCATCTTAAAGACTCCACCACCACCACCACCACCACTATACACGGCTGCAATTCCAAGCTTACCGTAGAGCTGATTTTGTATTCGGCTTTGTGAAGGAGTTACTATTAGGCCAGCATACACGTTTTCTTCCTCTCTTTTTCAGCGCCTTTTTGATTGAGGCTGGATTCAATTGATTGATTGTTTATTGAGGCAAATTGAAATTAATTCTTATTTGATGTTTATTTCCAATTTAATTACTGTGTTGTCACTTTTCTCCTCTGTTTTATCTTTGATTAAACAAATTATATTTTTTGAATTAGGGGGAACAATATAAAAAACAATTTCCAATGTTCCTTAACAAAACAAAAACAAAAAGAAAATATTAAAAGATGGCGTGGTTGTATTGTAAAAGAAAACAAAAAGGTTTGTCCGGAGAAAAATTTGAGATAACAGTGTCTCGTGTTACCTCAAGTATACGTTTGGGTACGCTGTTAGCCGATTCCAAAAATTATATTCAATAATATACGTTGGAATATCATATAAGTTAAATACAAAAAAAACCGAAATACTCCTAATTATTGTTATCTTTGCTTGAAGAGTTTATGTTTTGGAATTCTTCTAAGCTTTAATTCTCAATTTGATAGTGTACGTCTTTAAAAAAGAAAATAAAATTAGGGATCTCAAAGAGAGAAGAAAATTAAAGATCTCAAAAATCTGTAAAAAAAACTATATAAATGTGTTCTTATCAAGCACAATATTAATTACCATAAAACTAAGATATCCATATCTATTAACTACATAATGTTAGACCATTACTACAAAGAATATAAAAAGTTCTCATATTCTCTCACTTGGTCCATACGTTTAAATTGTTATCAAATCCTATCATGATCGAAGCACAATATACGAATCATGATGATAAGTTCTCTAATGGTTGAGTATTATTCTGCATGTCTTACAATATACTATAATTATATCAACCCAAATGTGGTAACATTACTTCATGAACAAACCTTATGTTTATTCCAGGTTCAAAATAATCAATTTTCTCAAAATTTAATAACGTGCACCATAATATGAGAAAATATTATAAAAGTTTCACGAAAACAACATTGCCTATATAATGAAAACTATATAATGGAACTCAATCCCATTATAACAACATGATCATTGAATTTCATTGATAACATGCCTTTTGTTAAAGGATCAACTATCATTAATTCAGTACTAATGTGTTCAATGACTACTTTCTTGGCCTAAACACGTTCCCTTATAGATAAAAATTTGATGTCGACATATGTACTCCAACTACCACTCTTATTGTTTTTCGCTAGAAAAACAACAATTAAATTGTCACAATATATTCTCAATGGCCTAGAAATGGAATCCACGAGTTTAAGCCTATGTATGAAACTATTTAGCCATACACCATGTAATGTAAACTTAAAATAAGAAACAAAATCAGCCTCTATGTTGGAAGTAAAAGTCAAAGACATATCTTGGTTCTCCTCCACGATATGGCTCTATAGGTAAACATGAAAATATAGCCTGATCTCGATTTCTGTGAATCAATACACCCAACAAAATCTTATCTGAGTACTTTATTACCTCAAGATTTTCGACTCATCTATCCATAAGAATGTAATCTTTGGTCTTTTGAAAATACCTAAATGCTTACTTTGCAGCTCTCCAGTGATCTAATCCTAGGTCACTATGATATCTACCTAACATTCCAACAACAAATGCAATTTTAGGTCTTGTACTAACCTGAACATACATTAAGCTTCCAACTGCATAAGCATATGGAATGTTTTTCATTTGTTCCCTTTCAAAATCATTTTTAAGACAATGGTCCAAATTGAACCTATCCCCTTTCAAAATGGGAGCTAAACTAGGTGAATAATCTTTCATCCGAAATCTCTCTTATTAATATAGATTTCTCAAGGCAAACCTAAAAATACCATGAATTCTGTTTCGATGAATCTTAATGTCAATGACATAAGATGCATCACTCATATCTTTCATATCAAAATTCTTAGAGAGAAATTATTTCACATTATATGACAAAACTCCTATCATTGGTTGCAAGTAATATGTTATCCACATATAATTCAAAAAACAAATTTTACTCCCACTAACCTTCTGTTATATACATTGATCCATGAAATTTTCTACAAAACCAAATGATGAGATAATATCATGAAATTTCAAATACCATTAGTGGGACACTTGTTTCAATCCATATATGGATCTTTTAAGCTTGCAAACCAAATGCTCACTATTATTAGAGGAGAATCTTTCTAGTTGTTTCATGTATACCTCTTCCTTTAGGTCACCATTTAAGAAAGTCATTTTCACATTTATTTGATGCAATTCTATATCAAAATGAGCAACCAATACCAAAATTATACGAAGTGAATCTTTTCTAGATACAAGGGAAAATATATCTGTGTAATGGATTCCTTCTTTTTTAGTGAATCTTTTAGCAACGAGTCTTACCTTGTATCTCTTAATGTTGCCTAATGAGTTTTTCTTTGTCTTAAGTACCTATTTGCAACCTATTGGTGCTCTTTTAGGCAACTCAAACAGATCCCAAACATCGTTATTCTTTATGGAATTCATTTCTTCCTTCATGGTATTAAACCATGAATTTGATTCATTGCAACTAATGTCTTTTTAAAAGGTTTCAGGATCATTCTCAACTTCCATATTACTATCAGATTCTTGTAGATATATAACATAATCACTAGTAATAGCTGATTTCCTTGTTCTAGCATATCTACTGAATATTGCACCAACATGCTCCTGTAAAGTCTGCTGTTCAACTAGTTGCAGAATGCTTTCAGGTAATTCCTGAATAACTGGATCTATTAGATTATCAGCAACTTATGGAATTTCTTAATTGTCATTTATGTTTATAGTAGGTTGTTGAATTTCAACAGTTAGTTGTACAACGTCTATTTTAACTCGAGGATCGTTGTAAATGATAATCACCTTACTATTTGAGGTGGAAGGTTGAGTATCCAAGTGATCATTATAGAAACTATATCTTAAAATTGATCCCTCCCACTAATCAAGTCATTCTCAAGAAATTTTGCCTTTCTTGATTCCATAATTCTAGTGAGATGTGATAGACAATATAATCTATATCCTTTACACTTTTTGACTTATCTAATGAAATACTCACTTATGGTCCTCAAGTCTAATTTCTTCTTTTATATTTATAAATTATAAATTCTTATTCCAGATGGACATCCCCAAATGCACATACGTCCAAACTCGGTTTCCAACTTGTAAATAACTCAAATGACATCTTTCAAACAATCTTAGTTGGTACTCGATTTAATATATACACAACTGTCTTAAGGGTTTCGGTCCACAAGGAATTAGGAAGTTTGAACTACTTAGCATGCTCTGTATCATGTCCAATAATGTTTGGTTTCTTCTTTCTGCTATACCATTCTTGTTTAGAGATCCAGGCATAGTGTATTAGGCTACTATCCCATGTTCTTGAAGATCCAAACAAACCAGGTGCTTATCCACCTTTAGTATATCTACCATAATATTTCCCACCTCTATCAGATCTCACGATCTTAATTTGCTTATCACATTGGCTCTCTACTTGAGCTTTGAATGTTTTGAAAACATCTAGTGCTTCATTCTTGTTATGAAGCAAGTAGAGATACATATATTGTGAATAATCATCTATAAATGAGATGAAGTATTTCTGACCATACGAGTCTATATCTGGACCACAAATATCTGTATTTATGATTTCTAATATGTCTAAACTTCTCTTGGCACCTTTCTTTGATTTGTTGGTCTATTTTTCCTTTATGGAGTCCATATAAGTTTCAAAATCAACAAAATCCAAAAGTACTAAGTATTCCATCAGTCACCAATCACTTAATCCTTTCTATAGAGATTTGTCCTAATCTCTGATGCCACAACATAGAGGAATTTTCATTCACAACACGAGATTTTGTTCTAGCATGAACATGTTTTGCATTGTAATAATTATTATCTTGTAAATTAAAACAGAAAAGACCATCAAATAATGTACCATTCCCAACAAATTTATATTTATAATTTAACTTTAAAGATTTTTTGAAAAATGAAAGGAATATCCAAATAGTACAATTCTTGAAATTGAAATCAATTTCCCAGAGAAATTGGGATATAAAATGTCTTTTCCAAATTTAAAATAAAACCAGTACATAAAATTAAATTGCAGTGCCCAACAGCCTCCACACGTGATCGTATCTTGTTTCTGAATAAGATACACTGCTCACTTTTCACTGGCTTCCTTGGGTTTTTGCAAATCCTGCAACACATTTGTAATATGGATTGGACAACTAGAATCAATCCACCATGTGTCATGACAAACTTCAGACATATTAGATTCAAAACAAACTAGTGTGATTATAATACTGTTCTTTTCGCGTCATTCCTTATCTTTGACACAATCCTTCTTCATGTGTCCTTTTTTCTTGCAAAAGAAGCACTTGGATTCCTTCTTAATGACAACTTGGGTTGGTATTTGACCTTTTCCCTTTGAGTTGGCTTGATTTTTCTTCTTTCCTTGAACAACTAGATGTGCACTTTGCGAACTCTCTCCATATTCGATCAACAATCTCCCTTCCTTTTGAACACACATTGTCACTAATTCATTTATTAACCACTTATCCTTATGTATATTATAAGAGATTTTAAAGGGTCTATATGGTGAGGGAAGGGTGTTCAAAATGTAATGCATAAGGAAAGAATCAGACATCTCAACCTTGAGTTTCTTTAATTGAGCTACAATGTCCCTCATCTTCATAGTGTGTTTACGCATACCTTAGACACCGGTGAGCTTTGTAGATGAAAACTTCACAATTAGGGTGCTTGCAAGTATTTTGGCTGAAGTTTCGAATTGCTCATCAATAGCCTTCAGTAGGGCATGGATATTGTCATGCTGTTCTATGGAACCACGAATTCTATTAGAAATTATAGCTTCAATGAACATCACACTTAGGCAATTACATTGCTCCCAACGTTCATAAAGAGTAATTTTAGCTGTAGTGCTAGCCTCTGTTACCTTTGGTAGTTCATCCTTTGGGATAAATATAATTAATGTCCATCCATCTCAAATGAAGAAGAATTCTCTCCTTCCAAAGCTTATAGTTTTCACCTATCAATTTGGGAATTTCACAACTTGTATAAGAGAAACTAACAGTTTAAATAACTGCATTATTTAAACATACATGCTACTTATTAATAAATTGAGGCTAACAAACCATATATATGTGTTACTAAAAGACATAAACCAAATGACAAAAAGATTATTTTTGGACTAAATTTTTAATTCAAACAGATTTATTGTAAACTATATGATAAAACTATCAAATCATATACCAATTTCTAATACTTGTGGTGGGAAAATTAAAAAAATAATTTGATACTTCATCCTAATTAATTATTCAAATATAATAAAAATTTCGGTGAGATAAAATTTATTATGCTAAAATAGTTAACTACAATTAAATATCTCAAATCTTTACGTGATTACTTAAAATTTTTTATATAATTAAGGTTACTATAGCTAAGCCTTAATAATTAATCACTGCTGCATCTAGTTTTGTTATTAAACCAACACATAAAAAGCATTGCACAACATCACAGAATGACTAACATCTCAAAATGACCAACATTTGATTTCTTATTAAGCTTGACAAACAGATGTATTGGTATTTTTTAAAATTTAACAATACTTTTTATTTTTTTAAAATTACATTCATAATTTATTTATTTATTTTAGAAGGATGTTGATATCATAATTGCATACATTAAAGCAATGTTTTACATAATTGACTTTTTAATAAATGCAATTTTTTATGAAGTGTGTATAAACCAATTTAAACTCTTGTTTTATTGAAATGTTGAAAAGTAGAGTAATTCTTGATTATTTGTCGGACATATTAACTTAAAATTTTAGGAAATGAAAATTGTATTTTATTAGTTTTAGTTTTAGTATTATTTTTTTGGTCTTATAAGTTTATATTGGCTAAACCATTCAAATATCAATAAAATGCCATTTTGATGTAAACAGGAAATGATTAAAAAAAAAACGGCAAGGGATATGGTTAGTTACTTAGTTTAGTATGAGTACATCAGAACACTTCTGCTTCCTCTCCCACGAAAGGCACGGGCAGTCATCGACATTAGTTTCCCTTGTTTACTCTCAGGTTTGAGGCGCCGTTACTTTAACGCTCACATTGACTTCTTCTCTTTTTCTTAATATTCCATCTGATCTAGTGTTGTGTTGAGCAATCCAAGAGAGCTACTTTTACTTTGCTGTTATAGTTCTGGTCGGGTCGGTCGTGCTGGGCCCGAACCCAGTCGTAATGACCCACAGGCCAATCGGTCTAATCTTCAAAGATCAGTCTCATACCCATTGGCCATTCCGAGCCCAGGACCATTCCGCGTTCTCCTTGGCCCATTCGC
>JAOTAY010000004.1:22437512-22458890 GCA_025629805.1 Erythroxylum baracoense
AAGAGATTGCAGCTTGGGCAATCTCTAGTTGTACATAACTTCTTATTATTTATAAAATTTTACTGATTTACCAAAAACAAAAATTCATCAACATACACTAGTAAGTACAATTACTTCCCATGCAACTGTGTACTTGATGAAGAGAGTGTGATTTCATTGATTTTGGTTATATCTGGATACTTTCAAAACTTTAGCAAATATACCAAACCATGCTTTAGGAGATTGTTTCAACCCACATAGCCTTTTTCAACCTACAAACTTTATTATCTGTGTATTCTTCAAGTTCTAGTGGACTGTTCATGTAGATTTCTTCATCTAGATCTCCATGAAGGAAGGCATTCTTCACATCGTACTGCAAAAGTTGCTACTCAAAGTGAGCTCCGAAGGATAAAAAAATCTTCAAAGTATTTACTTTTTCCACCGGGAAAATATTTATTGGTAATCAATCTCATAAGTTTGAGTGTACCTCTTACTAGCTGTGCTCTCTCTCTCTAGTGATCCATCAACGTTATATTTTAGTGTAAACAGCCATTTAAGTCAACTATGTTGTTCCCCTTTGGTTTATCAAAAGTCTCTCATATCCTTCTCTTCTCTAGCGCATCCATTTCCTCATTCCCTTTTTAACAATGCCTTAGAAACAGTATTAGGAATAGAAATGGTAGGTAGACTTGCAATGAAATTTTTATAGGTTGGTGAGTGTTTGAGAGATGCATAGTGAAACAATGGGTGTAGTGGTCTCTTCATGCACTCAAGTAAATTTCCTCTTGACAATAGGAAGGTGGCTGTGTCAACTGATTGTGTATGTAGCGGAGGATTAGTTCTTACTATGGACTCATTTCCATAGTTTGCATTGGATTCTTGGACTTGTTTCAATTTTGGAATAGTTGCTCTTTAGGAATACACATATGAATATTTTGGAAAATCTTAACATGGATGGACATAGGAGAGATTTATGTTTTTAATCAAATACAAATTGGACTAGAGGATGGACATGAGCTTTGGGATGGACACATGAAAGTCAAGTGGAACAAAAGATTCAAAATACATCTTTCACCATTGATGTCTTCCCTTGAAGATATGAGTTGACATCAGCTGAGGTATAGAACTTTCGTGATGAAAGTTATAACACTTTTACCCCTTTTGTGTATGTAACTTGAAAATACACATTTGATGACAATGGGATTACAAAGTCAGTGCCACCAAATACCCTACAGTAAAGCCCATTTGAGGTTTTGAAGTTAGGATAATAGGTATTAAGGCTTTCCATGGAACTTCAATCGTCTAACCCATGTGAGGGAAGTTTATTTATTATGTGGCAATTAGAATTGCCTCTGCTCCAATAGGCTTTTGGAACATTCCCTTGAAACAGTAGAGGGTGAATTATATGAGTAAATGCCATTTTTCTTCTCAATAATCCTATTTTGTCAACGATGATGAGTCATTAATAATTCCTTTTTTTGGAAAGTAGGGTGACAAAATTTGATTAACGTCTGGCATTATCTGACGTAGTGCTTTTGATTTTAATCCCAAATTGAATTTGATCCCAAAATGTGATCAATCTGTCTTTGTTGATTAGAAATGTCTACTTCATATAAAATTAACATAAAAAATGTAACAAACATCTAATTACAAGTGTAACCAAGATTCCTACTTTAGTAAAAAGCTAACTACTATTATTACTTGAATAGAACTCTAATTGTCGTTACTTAATTAGGAAACTAACTACTGGTTCAATTATAACTAAATTATGGTAAGACTCATGAAATTACTACCTTTAGAGCCTTTTCTAATCATATAATTTAGTCCCATAATAAGTAATTTAGTCCCATAATAAGTCCTAATTCAAATAGAAAACTGCAATGGACTACAAAAATCATAGTAAACACATTTTGAGCTTTATAATTAAGTGAAGTATAGCCCAATTACAATAAAACAAAGACTAGGACACTATTAATACATGAGTTTATGCCTCCAAATCTTCTCCAACCTTAGCTTGATCATGTTAATTGGTAATTGGTCTTTGTTTGGGTCTAGTAAGCTTTCTAGAATGCTTGTTGAAGCTTGATCTGCGTATATATCTTGAATCAGTCTATTCAAAGCCTCTTGAAGCTTCTTTCTTCTAGCTATGCTTTGATTGGTTAGTCATGCTCGCTTCAAATAGTTTCAATCCTTTTCAATGAAGGGTTCCCTTTTTTGAATCCCCATGCCCCTTTTCCAATGCACATAAGAATTGAAGATCAAAAAGTAGACATGAAATTGAAGTTCAAAACCTTCAATTAGAATGTTTAAAAAGTAAAGCAAGCTTGAATGCTTTGTAAAATGAGCTTTATAACCCGTCGTCTTTCTGAGGGAATTTATTAAAATTATCGTTTATCAAAGAAAAGTTGAGATTCTTGAGAATATTAAAGAAATTTATGGGAACACTATAATTATTTGAATTGTGGTAATTTAAACTTGAAGACTGCTGACAAAAGTAGAACTTAAAGGTCAAAATTAACGATGAAAATTTTCAAAAACGAGTTAGTATTGCAAATATAGAATGTTAGATTAGGAACCCGTAAAACCTCAAATCAGGTAATACTCTTCAAATTAGGTAGGAACCACAGTCACCAGATAGTATGAGCATTCATCTAAGTGGAAATGCATATCAGCATTTGTCTAAGTGGAAATGCTTGCAAAATTAAATGTGATGAGATAATGTATACTGAAATCTTTTTCCATAATTGATAGTCTTCTATAATGTCTATTTTTGTTAGAGATGGGTGATCTATGCAACAGTGATTTCCTAGGAGGCTACCAATTGTAATACTACTACTCCAGTTGATAGGTAGTACTGTCAGCAAAACCAACTATATATCAGAGCAAAAGGCCTGTCTGGAAGGGGGTTAAAGGAAACTTGTTTTTAATCAATGGAAGCCGAAAATAGCACCAGTTTGAGTATGTTTATGAAAAATTAGTTGCATGTCATTTTTCATGTAGGTTAACGTGGTTATTTGAAATTCATTTGTTTATAGACATAAGAACATAAATGGAATGAAGCAAGTCAATAAAGAAGATTAATAGACATTGTAAAATGAAACGTTACATGGTTTCTTCCTAGGAAATCCTTAATAATGTTAGAATTTGTGACGGTCAATAGGTTAGTTAACTTAATACAGTTTTATTGTGCTTAAGAGTTGGAGTAACTAAAACCCAACTTATGGTTTTCCGTTGGAATTCATCTTTTGGTGCTTAGTAATCATGTCACATTTCAAAGTTCAAAATTTCCTCAATAAATACTTCCAAGACATCTCCATGATTTTTGAACTTCTTGATTCGTTTCAGTCCACCTTTTTCTCCTGCTGCATCCCGTCGATTGTTTTAATTGACTAATAACCAACAGAAGGCAACTATCTGTTATATGTCCACTAAAGTTATTATTTTTTAGGTGGCAACATCATTAAACTCTACAGAGTGTTTCCTTCTGCAATCTGGCTCATCAATTTTCCTGTGGCATGGGAATCAGAGTACTTATGAGCAGCAGCAGTTAGCTGCAAAGGCTGCTGAATTTTTGAAGGTAGTCCCGTGAACATTTTTGTTGAAAGGAATGAAACATGTGAATGTATTCTATGTTCTGAATGGTAGTATAATGACTAAATAGTTGCTCATATCTCATCTATAATTTTGATAATACTGGTTAAATAGCTAGTTGAATTAACTTTTTGAATAGCTTGGTTTGGCTTTCAACTGAATTGGAGTATGAGGTCAACTGAAATGGTTACACCTTGAAGAACATATGTGGGTTTAGGTCATGTAGGGTGAAAGTTTTAAGTTCAGATCTGAATTGAATTTTTTAGTTGGTCTTTTTGTCTCTATGAGTAATCTTTTCTTATTACCTTTTTAATATGCTCCATTTGGAAGTACTAAAAGAGAAATTGAAGCTTTGCAATTAAATTGATCATTGAATTACTAATCTTTTGTTTGCTGTCGCAATTATCTTGAGAAATATCTCCAGAAACAGTTGAAGTTTCTTCTCAGATTGAGGGAATAGCCAAGCTCTTAGTATCTCCTTCCTAAGATCAAGAGAACATGGGTTGAAATCCCCTTTTGGGTGGGATGGGGTTGGGGGTTTGGCAAAATTGTTCCAAGGAGTTTCTTGCACAGAAAAAAGAAAAAAGAGGTCCTTCACATACTGCATATTTTCCTCATTTGTCTTTAATACTATTCACATATTTCAGCCTGGCGTTGCTGTCAAACATGCTAAAGAAGGAACTGAAAGCTCATCTTTCTGGTTTGCACTTGGGGGCAAACAGAATTACACCAGCAAAAGAGTTTCTCCAGAAACTTTCAGAGATCCCCACTTATTTTCATATTCACTTAACAAAGGTGTCTCTTATTCTGGTTATTAGAATTCTAGTAATTTCGTTCTCTTATTGCGCGTTTTGAAAGAAAATTACATCTTACAATCATGCCCTTTAAGTAAATTCTAACCAACCTTTTATGATAAATTTTGCTGCTTGCGATTCCAGGGAGATTTCAGGTGAGTTTTAGTCTTTGTGTGCTTATGAAAATTCTGTCTAGACAAATACTTATCAGCCTGTTGTATTCTATTGAGCAGATCGAGGAAGTTTACAACTTCTCTCAAGATGACTTGTTGACAGAGGACATACTGATACTTGACACACATGCTGAGGTATTTATTTGGGTTGGTCATTCAGTAGATCCCAAAGAAAAGCAGAATGCTTTTGATGTTGGCCAGGTAAGCTTTCAAAAATCATTTCTTTCAGATTTTTCCTGCCAGAATGTACTTATTGTATTTTACTTTTTGCAGAAATATATAGATATGGCTGCATCTCTCGATGGTTTGCCACTAAATGTTCCTCTGTTTAAAGTCAGTGAAGGAAATGAACCTTCATTTTTCACGACATACTTTTCATGGGATCTTACAAAAGCCACTGTATGTGCTCTGCTATCAAATCATTGTTAAGCTTTGGATGATCTGTTATCTTGTCTCTCTATAATTTTTCGTGATGAATGATGAATGCTGGAATGGTTTTGTTGGGCTGCTTCTATAGAGTTGAGATGATTGTAAAGTATGCCTCTACAGAGAATCATTACAAATGTACAATCAAGAAGTATATAATCTTATGTGTTTCAAATCAGTGTTCATTGCTTTGTCTTGGTGTCAAATACAAACTATTTAAGTTCGTATAAAATATTTGATCAGAATTGATTGGTCTTCTTCTTAGCCAACTTTCTATTGAAAAAGGTTGTTATGGAGGCAATGAGATCACCGGGCTGGCTGAGAATTAATGGGCATAGATGGAAGAGAAAAAGTGGAGGAAAAATTAATATATTAATGGTATTTATTCCTAAGAAAAATATATTAGAGACATCTATTCGTAAACATTAAACTAGGAAGAACTTAGAATTCAGTTGCAACTATAAGATAGCATCAAAAACTGATATATAGTATTGCATACTTGAACTGTACCATCGAATATAATCCCTACTTTTTTGAGGATATGCCTTGTAAGAAAAAAGGTCACGTAGATAAATTGTTGAGGATGAGATTGCAACTGATTAAAATTTTTTCATTTGTCGTCCCTCAAAGAAATATGTTTTTTGTTCTTGAGATGCGCTTTATTTATTGCATTGCATATGAAATTTTGCTGTTTCATTTTTATTTATCGATTCCCAATATAAATTTCAGGTTCAAGGAAACTCATTTCAAAAGAAGGTAGCATTGCTCTTTGGTTTGGGACACCAAGCTGTGGAGGTAGATTCTTGGTTTCTTTATACAATTGCTTCACTATGATAATGTGACAGATAAGGGCAGAAATGTTGCTATTATGTTTCCAGTGCAGCATGTTTATTCTTTTGATTATTTTTCCTTTTTCCACTCTCTTCTCCATTGAGAAGGATATCTCGACTCTCTTCCTTTCTCTCTTATATTATTGGTCCTATTATTAATCTTTAGAATATTTTCATGGAATAACTTACCTGAAGCAAGTGAATACTCCTTTTAAAATTGAATGTCATGATCTAGCATTTAGAAATTATATGAATGTGCATCTATTTCTTGTGAATGTACTTCTTTTTCTCTCTGGATTTTAGCAGTAATTTCTTCACGCAATATTTTCATTTGATTCTATGCCTGCAAATGTTTTGTATAGTGGGGAATATGTCATTGCAGATCTTCGTTCAAAATTGCAGTTTATAACTCATTTTCTTGTTTCCCCCACACATGCTAAATGTGTTTGTCAGAAATTCTGCATCTGATGGTGGTATTCAGGTTGAATTGTCTTAAGTGTACAAGAACCTTGCATGTGGACTTTGTTATTTTCACACACTAGCAATCCTATGTTATTTACATGACAGGAAAAGTCCAATGGAAATCAAGGTGGGCCTACCCAAAGAGCGTCTGCATTAGCTGCCTTGTCATCTGCTCTTAACCCATCTAGTGACAAGTTAGCCTATCCAGTAAGTGAACTGTTTATGCGTTTTGTATAAGTATTATTTTCTCCTGTCCATGAATGAGGCCTTTGGATGTTCTTTTAATTGTCTTAGCTTCATATATGTCATCCTTGTGAATTGTTCCTTCTAAGGTAGTATTTTGGTGCTTTCTTTTGCAGCTTGTTTTTATTATTAAAGTGGCTTCTCTGAAGCTTTTATCTTAATACTACCCAAACTATCAGCCTGTTGCAAAACGAACTATAAGAAAAAGAGTTCAATTGTCATTAAAGGACACTTGGCATTTTTTTCTCCATTAAAAATATACAGAACTGACTAGTTATATCCCTTGTTAGATCCCCTACTTAATCCTGTCACAAGTTTTTAAAACTTTTGGTCTCACAATACAGGTTATAGTATAATTTAATGAAGACAGTCAAGAGGGGATGCCATATAAACTTGCGGTCTATACTTTAGAAATTATAACCCACTTGGTGAATAGGAAAATGTCCATTGAAATCTGTAATTATAACTGTTGTTGTAAAAGATCCTTATGGAATACGTCCACTCCAGAGGCATAGCTATATGTGCCTGCCCCACTGTGGCCCATATTTTCGATGTTTATTTCCTTTTACCTTTTGGAAGTTTATTTGGTTAACATTTTGGGAACAAGAAAGGGAGGAAAGGGGGCATCTGTTTATGGCATCTTTTCATTTCTATTAACACTTATTCCTCTTTGTAACAATATAGTGGTGTTTGACTTTTCTGTGCCATTCCAAACTTTGACTGCTACATACGATGTGGTGTATTTGTACAGCCAAAATTCACCACTGGTGCTTGCAAATCCAATTACCAGTGGAGTGCGTCTTCCTAGAGTTTTTAACTTCAATCACTTTTTAGTTTGACACCACTGACAAAGTCCTAACAGTTCATGTACATCATAATAAGATTTCTCTGACTTGTTAATTGCTTTCAGCTCTCTGGAACCTAAAAGATTTATTAAAATTGGCATTTTTGTTTATATTTATTTATTTTTGTAAACATTTTAGATTTAATGAGAATTTTGTCAGCTGAGAATAATTTCTAACTCTGCCTGCACCCTTTCTGTTTCCTTGAGCATCCCTGTAACACCCAAATTGAATATGTAATACGTTGAGCTTCTTCTACTTTTTGTGCCTTGTAGTGTTTTTCCTGTTACAGTTTCTCTGTCCAGATTATATCCTACTCTTTAGTGAAATAATGCCCTGTAATAGAGCTTTTGTATCTGTTAGCAAATTTATTATTTATCTTGTTTCTCTCCAAACAAAATTTGGTACTTTGTGTGGTGATTGTGCTGTAATCTATCCACAGGACCAGGATAGGTCCAATGGTTCAGGAGGACCAACACAAAGAGCTTCAGCTTTGGCTGCCTTATCCTCGGCATTTAATTCATCCTCTGGAACCAAAACTCCTTCGAAGCCCTCTGGAGCAAATCAGGGGTCACAAAGAGCTGCGGCCGTGGCCGCGTTGTCATCCGTTCTTACTGCAGAAAAGAAGAAGCAAAGTCCAAATGGCTCTCCCTCACATACTCCTACCTCAGAGGCTGGCTCCTTAGGTAAAGAAAATTTCTTTTTTCTTTACCACAGAGACATTAAAATAGTCACATGAAGTCGTTTGATTCTGTAGGAGTGACAGTCTTTTGATGATGCGTTTTAAATTGAAATTCACTTCGTTTTAGCTCTTATGGATCTGTAATTTTGCTATGAAAATTGAAGAAAAAAGTGAAGTTTATGAAGCACAAATTTCTGAAGATACAGAAGTCAAGGAAAGTGAGGAACCTGCATCCATATCTGACAGCAATGTTGACGAATCAGAGCCAAAGCAAGATGCTGAGCAAGATGAGAAAGTTGATGAAAGCATTCAGTCTACATTCAGTTATGATCAACTGAAGGTTCATTCTGAGATTCCTGTAACTGGGATTGATTTTAAGAGAAGAGAGGTTTGTCCTGCTATAAATTGTGATTACATCTGAATTTGATTCTTGGATTGGCATTTCAAGGATTTTCGTCCATTTCATTCTGCAGGCTTATCTTTCAGAAGATGATTTTCAGACTGTATTTGGGATGGCAAAAGAAGCATTCTATAAGTTGCCGAAGTGGAAGCAGGACATGCAGAAAAAGAAAGCTGACTTATTCTAAATGGAAATTTATCTCTCTGCTTCTTATCTGCCTAACTTATGGGTTTTTAATCACTATGGTCTTCACTGCTCTTTTAAAAAGTTATGCTTTCAATTGTATACATGGCGTACTTTGACTAGCATATCACCATTTGCAGTTCATGAATATAGGTGTGAGTGGTACCATTGTTGCTTGTGATCATGCCTGAGGAGTGAGTTTTGCCCATGATTTTCAATTTCATTTCTTCCTCCCCTTGATTCATTTTCTGCCATTTTGTAATGATAGCATATTGTAGTTTTGCAGAAAGTTGGGAGGGCCATTTTTTTTTAATTAGATCATGTATGTCGTTTGTGCTTATTTGACAACACCTCTTTAGCTTTGTTATTTTTTAATGAATGGGTTGTATATGTATCGCGATTGTATTCAGTGACAACATCCAGGAAAGGGAGGTTGTTAGTTTGAATAAACAGTACTCCATATTAAGTATTTGCGCGTAAGTGTTATATCTGTGGTGTGTAAATCTCTTTCCGTGGGGTGGTAGCTGATGGTTTAATGTCCATGCCTGCTCCGGGGAGTTTCTGCATGTCTTGAGTCCTGGCAAACAATTAGGGTAAACATTTTATTTTGACCTAACTCAGCAAGCTTAGCAATTTAGGTAAGCGTAACAACAAATAGAGTTTGGACAGCATTAAGTAACTATCTGTGATCCCGTAACCAAAATTTAACCGTCTACCTTCATTAGACTTGGATGATTCCGCAAATGATAAGGAATGTGTTATGCCAATAGAAATAATTGATTAGGATACATGGGTAAGAGTTTGAAGATATTTTTTTAACGATGGAATCGGTGAGGCATCTCGTGTTTTACCATAGTTTATCTCTGGAGGAGTGTCATTTGATTTAATTAATGATGAAATTGAGGTTCAGAGAATGCTTCTGATGAGGAAAGAAGAAAGCTAAGATTTCATTCCTCTAATATTGCTATTGATTTCATTCTGGTACTACTTTTAGGACACTTAATATAACTAAGCATCCAAAAAGGATTTACTTTTGTATACTTGAAGAATGAAAGAAAAAGCGTCACTACAAAATAGAGCAAGAAATATTGGCGAAGGTATATGCTGCAAGGAGGGAAGGAGTGATGAAGTTTTTGGCTGATAGGGAAGGAGGAGGATATGATAAGTGAGTTGATGAAGAAGAGAAATATGTTATTGTTTAAAGATATGATGCTGACATTGTGAAGAATTGAATCAGAAACTGAAGGTGTATGTTGTAACGAAGGAAGGAGTGATGAAGTTTTTGGTCGATAAGGCAGGATGAGGATATGATAAGTGAGTTGATGAAAAAGAAGAGAAATATGTTATTGTTTAAAGATATGAAGTGACATTGTGAAGAGTTGAATCAAAAACAAAGAGGAGACATTGTATGGGCAAACTCTAGTTAATAAAAACATGCATGTGTAAATGTTTAATTGGCCAATTATTAATGACTAAAATAGTACTTGAATTAAAACGTTATGAAGTTAACAAAATTATATCTACTTTTCTCCCTCTTTGATTTTTTCACTCTTTCTCTTGTTGAATTCTAGTTTTAACTATCGTTTGTAAGAATAAAAATCCTAAATCTCAAATACAAATTCTTAATAAAAGTTAATTGCATCAATTTGGTAATAAAGTCGAATCAATTCAAGTGAAAGTGGCAATATGGCATAAGGAACTTAAGCTCAAGAAGGATTGAAGAAGGGTTGCACAATCTGTTTCAGGAGTTGGAGCTTCATTAAGAAATAAACTTATATTAACTAAAGGAATGAATTATGCAATTGTTTCAAAAGGATAATGCAGAATTGTTGGGAGGTGGGTATGGGAATCACCGTGTTCTTAAGATTAAAGGTGTGGAGGGATCAGTTCAAGGACATTAGTCAATGCCTACAAGTTTTAGGAAGATTGAATTTCCTGTGTTTAAAGGGGAAGGGCTAAGAACATGGGTCTTTAAGTGTGAGCAATTCTTTACACTTGATAGGACCCTGTTTGAGGTAAAGGTAGGGTTAGTGGCCATACACTTAGAGGGTCAAGCAATAATGTGGCATAAACTATATTTTCACAACATATTGACAAGGGAAACTCTTAGTTGGCAGAGTACTTATTAGCATTGGAATAGAGGTTTGGTGAGGCTACTTTTGAAGATCTAATTGGTGAATTGAAGGAGTTAAGGTAAAGACGTATTGTCAAAGATTACTATGTTGATTTTGATTTTTCATCTCAGAGATTGGTAATACCAGAACCATACCTAGTTGGTATGTTCTTAAAGGATGAGATGGAATTTGAGGCGTTAAAGGAGAATGAAGAAGATATTACGTAACCCAGTATATCCTTGTAGTCTATTGCTAGAGTTAGTGATGCCAAATACCAACAAATGAATATTAAGGGAATAATATATGTGAGAACAATTCATGTATTAATCAATAGAGAAAGCATTCACAATTTTGCGTATAAGGAGTTACTAAAGAAGTTTAGTGGACAATTAGAGGAGATAAAAAGATATTGCTATTATGGTGGGAAGGGGAAAGCATCTTAATTGTATCTATATTTGTTGCAATTTCAGATGGTAAATGAATTGTGAAGAGTTTATCGCTAATGTATTAGTGATTGATATTGGGGGTAATGACATGGTTTTAATTGTGTAGTGGCTATCCATTTTTGATGATATAGTTTACAACTACACAAAAGGGGACAATAAAGTTTTGGTGGAAGGTGTATGAGCTAGAGTTGAATAGTGAAGAAGGTAAATGGATAGCAAAAGTTCTTAAGAAGAAAACGGAGAGAGTTATTTCCATAGAAGATGTGGTGTGTTGTTTCTTGACAACCTCTGAAGCTAAAAATGGAGATGATTTAGAATAATTATAGACGAATTGTTACTTTGAGCATCACTAAATAATGGTTTATGAGGACGATGTGCATAAGATAACATTCAAGATACATAAAGGCCACTATGAATTCTTGTTAATTCCCTTTGGGTGGATAAATTCCACTGTAACAGTATAAAGCTTGATGAATCACATATTTAAGGCTTACTTGAAGAAATTTTTACATGTATTCTTTGATGATATACTAACCTATCATAATTTACAACAAATGTTTGAGACATTAAGGCTTATTAATTGTATATAAAGTTGACTAATTATCCTTTTAGTGCTACTTAAGCTTAATATCTGGAGCACATAATTAGCTGTGAAGGAGTAGCAACTGATCATAAAATAAAAGTAATCCAATAATGACCTGAATAAAAAACAACCGAACAATTGAGGGGATTTTTAGGATTATGTGAATACTACAGAAGATTTATTAGAGGTTATAGACAAATTTGTAAGCCATTGACCAATTTGCTGAAGAAGGATGCTTTTATGTGGGATAAGGAAGATACCAATGCCTTCTTAGCTTTAAAGGATGCATTAACATTATCTCTTGTATTGGATCCACCAAATTTCACTTAGCCTTTTGTTTGCAAGTTGACACTTGTGGAGAAGTAATAGGTATTGTACTTATACAAGATGGGCAAGTTTCTAGCATTAGTTATGACCATCAAACAATGGTCATATTGCTTGATAGGGAGACATTTTGTCATCTAAATAGATCTCCATAGCTTAAAGTAATTGATAGATAAGAGGATAAAGACAACTTTCCAATAAACTTGGCTTCCTAAGCTAATTAGAATTGATTTATATATTTTTTATGAGAAGGGTAGTGTTAATTTGGATACTGATTCATTATCATGTGTTAGTAGCTCCAAGTTATTCATTCTATCAATTTCTTAAATATAGATGAATATACTCCAAAAATTTCAACATATTAGAGGGAGGTTGAGGTTGATTAAGGAATAATTCATTTATGTAGTAACTCTGAATTTAAACGCTTAGGTTATACATGGAATAATGGGCACTTCAAATGGAAAGTGCAATTGGTAGTGGGCATTCCATTAAATTTAAGACAAAAACTCATCAAGTTATTTCGTGCTTTAAATCAAGAAGGACATTCAGGGTGGTTAGGAACATATAAGAAATTGAGTGTGAATTTCCTTTGGAGAAAATTATATAAAGATGTTAATGAATTTATGAGAAGATGTGAAGTTTGTTAGAAAAAAAAAAAGAAACAATAGCTCCTTATGGTTTCTTACAACCCTTACCTATTCCAAAGGAAAGATGGATACACATTGGCATGAATTTTGTAGAAGGTCTTCCATAATTAGAAAGAGTCTCAGTCATTTTCTCAGTAGTGGATAAATTGAGAAAATGTGCTCACTTCATTCCACTTCTTCATCCATACACAATAGTTAGGGAAGCTAGAGCTTTCATATAAGGAGTATTTAAGCTTCATGTGATGCCAAAGACCATTGCCAGTGACTGAGATGTAATATTTACCAGCTCATTTTGGAAGTAATTTTTTGGCATATAGGCCATGGACTTACATTCTTAACCAGTTACCACCTTCAGATAGAAGGTAAGAAATAGGTATTTGGTTGCATATTAGAGACATATCTCCATAATATAAATTTAGATTGCCCTAATCAGCAGAGCTAATGGTTAACATTGGCACAGTAGTGATATAATACATCCTTCCATTCAACCTTTTCCATTATGCTATTTAAAGCAATGTATGATTATTCTCTCTTACTACATATTTTATTCTTAATAGGAGACTCTCATGTATTGTTAGTGGATCCAGAATTGAAGGATAGGGAAGCTATGTTCTAACTATTGTAATTTCATCTTCAACGTGGTAAAAATTGCATGAAGTAGCTTACGAATCACCATTAAACTAATAAGGAATTTCAAGTTAATGACTTTGTTTACATAAAACTCTAACCTTGTAGACAATATAATGAACAATACAAGTCATCCTAGAAGCTAGCTTTTTTATTCTTTGGCCCTTTCAAGTTTCTAAAATATATTAGACTAGCCATGTATCAACTGAAACTTCCTCCTGACAATAAATTTATCACGCTTATCATGTCTAACAATTGAAGAAAAGAATTTCAAATGATGCATTGGTATCTCCAAGCATTCCTCCTTCGAAATATACCACTTTTCATAAATAAATATTGTATTGGATAAGCGATTGGGTAATCCTCACAATTAGCATTTTGTCCAAAGTTTTATACAGCGAGCATCAGTAAAGGCTAATGATCTTTCATAGGAAATCTCTACAATATACAATAATTATTTCCATATTCAACCTTGTGGACAACATTATCAAGAGAGGGGGTATTGTTATAATTAGAAATAAGGATTGAGCGAAGGAAAAACTAGGAGGATATGATAAATGAGTTAAGGAAGAAGAAGGGAAATGCATTGTCATTTATAGATATGAAGAAATGACATTATAAAGAGCTAAATCAGAAACAAGAAGGAGACATTGTATAGGAAAACTCTAATTAATAAAACGATACATGTTTAAGCACCTAATTGGCTAATCATCAACATTAAAATAACCATTGAATAAAACGTTATGGAAATTGAGTTGAGTAATGAAAATAACTATTTCTCTCTCTATCTCTGAATTTTGGTTCTAGTTATTGTTGTAAGAATAAGAAACTCTAAATCTTAAATACAAATTCTCAATAAAAATTAGATGCTTTATTGGCTAACACTCAAGAATGAATGTTTAAAATTTCAAATGAGAAATTTGAAGTATTTAGATAATTGAAGTTATAAAACATATTAGTTGGTTCATTTGTGTTAAGAAGAACATAAGGAAGCATTCAAAGCAGTTAATCGAAAAGGACAATTAATTAGATAGAGAATAGTGTAGATGCTCAAGCTAATCAATTGAATAGGTTGTCAACCAATTTGTTCTGGATTAATCAATTGGTTTGAATATTCAATTGGTTCGAGTAAAACATGACTCAACTCTAACACTATTTTCCCTTTTCTTTTAGGAAGGAATTGGACTTTTCCAACAGCTATTTAGCTTCCATAATTATTAAAGAAAGCTTTTGGTTCTTGAAAAGAAAGAGAAACAATGAAAACCAATTTTTTTATTGAGAATGAAATGTATTAATATAATTATGAGACATTGGATGAAAGTTAGGGTGAGAGACTTGAGACTATTTATGAAGAAAGATTTGTGTGTTACAATTAGCAAAGTATATAAAATGAATTGAGAACATATTTGATCAACTGTATAATCCTCTTAAAGAATATCTAGACAATTTAATCTCTACCAACTGAAGGAGTTCAATAGTGAATTAAAATCTAAAGTGTGACTTTTAGAATCAATGTAGCTCTAAGAAAGACTGAAGTAATGTAAAGTTGGTTTCATCTTCCTTTCCTATGTCACTATATTTGTCCATTATCCTATTTAATCTTATGACATAATTACTCGTCTTATTGTTTATGTGAAAATTTGAGATTGTTTTAAATACTTATAAGATGGAATAGTATACAATGTTAGGCACACTAATTGCTTAGCAATTCACCTACTTTTAAAATTCACTAGGAATGTACATAAAGTATATATGCTAGACACTATGGTTGTATGGGTATTGGTTTGAAAAGATAAGGAACATCGTTGATATGCTAACGTTGTTACATGTATGTTAATAATTCCATATACTTAAGTTTGTACTTACCAAAAAATAATCAATCAACTTTAAAAGTTTTAAGTATCCAATTTACCCCTCTTAGTTATTTAGGAACTAATATTTTGTATTGTACAAAATTTCAAGCATTTTGTATCTAGCTGTATGAGGATATTTGGTAATAGTACACTTATGATCACGCATTGGCCAAGAGAGTGAAAACATTACTATAACTCCGTATTTCAATCATAATGATTATTTATATTGAAAAGTTAGAATGAATTTTTAATGGATAAAATAGTAAAGATTTGACATATTGTTTTAAAAGGACGATAATTCCCAACAAGATTGTAGATAAAAATACAACAATTAAACTTAACAAGGAAGAAAACCACAATGATATGTTGGTTATAAATTTGAATAGTAAGATTGTACATATTCTCTTTTTTGTATTAAGAAAAATAAATTCAATCAAGCCTTTATATTTCAAACAACTCATGAAATATGTTGTATGTTAAAAGTGACTTGGAAGAAAACAAATCAAGTGAAAGAAAGCAAAATTAGTATGTTAATACACCAATACGAGATATTTAGCATTGATGACTCTATTTCAAAAACTATATTGAAATTATCAATAACATATTTTATTAACATTATTAATGGCATGGAAAATCTTAATAAGACCTATATTGATGCTATAATTGTAAGGAAGATAATAAGGACAACATTTGAACTCTTGGAAGTCAAAGGCACAACCATCCAAAAGGCAAAGGATTTGAACACTTACCGCTTGAAGAATTGACTAGGTCTTAACTTATATGAGATAAGACTAATGGAGACACATTAAGAGGAAGGAAACTAAAAAAACATTACATCTAAAGTATTAAGGAATGATAGTATCTAGAAGAGGATACCACCATATCAAGTAAAAAACAATAAGGGATGGCATGGAATCATGACATGAAAATTTAAAAAGTTCTTTAATAAGTTTAAAAGAAGAAAAGATACAAAGAGAGAAGATAAAACGAATAAAAAAGAGAATATAATGATATTTGTTTTGGTTATAGGAAAACTAGACATATAAAAACACAATTTCCTAAAATAAAAGCGAATGAAAAAGTTAAAAAGAAAGAACTTAGGAGGAGAATAATGATGAAAACTACTTTAGATGAGTTGTGCTTATCTGATGAAAAGAAACCAAGAGTGAAATAGCCATATGTGTGCCACCAATGTGCTATAACTATTCTAAGCACATTCAACACAAAAGAAAGGCTAAAGAAAAAATGAAAAGAAAAGAAAATATATTCAATTCCTACCTCATTAAGTAAAGATAAAGAAAATTTATTAGAAAATAATTAAAATTCCTAATTAGATGAAATAGTTCAAGGGATTTAATTTTTTGTAATGGAAGGTCTTAGGTACTCTATTATACTTACTAATTGATTACCTAAATCTCTAACAAGTTCTCCAAACTAGGGGCTATTTCAAAGATAAGAGTTTAAGTATATACTTGAGAAAAATTAAGACTAACTCTGAGCTAGAAATAAAAAATTATAAGGCTTAAGATTTGTAATAAATTATGGGGATACCTAGTTCTTAAAGCTAAATTAAAAGACTGGAAAAGGTGCCTAAGGTTTATGATGGGGCCTAGGGATTGAAAATTACATTAAAGGGCTCAAAATGTGCTTAGATTTATGATGAGATATATTGAAGTAAGTAGGTTCAAACTCACATTTTTGATGATAATAAAAAATGAAGTACTAATGAAGTTGTTTACATGATGATAAGTAACATTGGAAAGCACTATTGCAAGGTAAAGCTTGTGAATACATTTAAAATTGATACTTATATCTTGGATTGAATGAAGAAGTTTTGAAGGAGATGACTCAAAAGTTGAGGTTCATATTTAATGATGTGCAAGAGGTGATTCAAGGTTGGGATAAGCTACTTCAAATGATTTAGGTGTTACTAGAAGGTTCCAAAGTAAGTATAGAAAATAATATTAGACAATTACGTTGTAAGATTATTTTGATCATATCTTTTCATATGAATGTCAAATTGAGATGATTTAAGAGGAATTGAAAAGCTAAGAGAAAGGGTTACAAATCTATAGAAGAAAATGATTTGTTTGACTAAATTGGTTCAATAAACTAAACAAAAGGGAATAAGTGCTATAAGAGATTTAAAACTTTAATAATAATCTTTTTTATTTATAGAGTGAGAAAACTTTATTGTAATGAGTATTGTAACTCTTAAGAAAACTTCTGTGATTAAAAGGTTTAAGAATGCATTAGAGAGACTTCTAAAAACCTGAATCTTATAAGGTTTGTCTTTAACTTTACAAAAGACTAGTTGTAACAATTTACTCTTTGGGATTATTGCTCATGTTTTTTAGATATTTTAAATAGAATTGAGACCATATTATTAAATTTAAATAAAGGATTCACCATTATACTTTATTGAAAAATATAGAGAGAAACATAAATAAAAGGAACTAAAATGATCCTAACTAGAAAATAAGTATGAGGTGTAATTATAAATAGAGAAGGTGTTATTGTAACACCCACATACCACCTGGGAGGATATATGGATGCTATACGAAACAGAACCAAAATAATCCAAAACATGCTAAAGCATTTCCAGAAACTCAAGGAATATATATTTCATTCATTAAAGGTTGGGTCATATTCAGAACATAACATACACATCGTACTTATTACATACAAGCCTTAAATCCAAATTCAAACTGTATTAAGGTTATTGCAAACCATTTACAACAAAATACATGTATCATTACGTTGAAAAACTCTCAAAAACAAACTGAACATTCCTAGAACAAAACACAATCTTCTTAGCCATTGTGGTTGTTTTTGTTCCGGTCTTAAGTTATCAGAACCTACACAGAGGCAAAACCACCGTGCTAAGTGATACAAAGGTTACCTTGGGACTCGAACTTTCACCGAATTCTATCGTCAATACCCTTTGTACGGTAGTCTCACTTAGTCTGCTTAAGCAAGACTCAGCCTTCAACGACCCTCAAAGTGTTTCACTCGCTCACTCGAAGAAACAATGCTTAAGAAAGCAATAAGAAAAGATAGGCAACACAGGAAAAACAGAGATACAGCAAAAACAACCTTTATATTACTTTCCCTCAAAAGAATACAAGGAATACTCTCTCTCCAAACTCCCAGAGAGTAATGCTCGAATGAGCTATATATAGGCCTCTTGACTTGGAAGTCAAGTTACATTCAAAATCCCACTTAATCTGAACTACCCAATCCCACTCAAACTGATCTACCTAGGATCGAGCTAGATCACTTCTATCTCTATTAGATTACATCATATGGATCAATTAGATGATACCCCCATCTAAAAAGGACTCTAACCGATAAGATAGAATCTACAAGATAACAAAAAGATAGAGTTTACATTCGACTAGGAAACTAGCATCCTTATCCGCGAAGATCTCTACTATCTTCAGATGTTGAATCCCACTGTAACTCTAACTCCTCATCATCGCCACATCATCCAAGATCTCCCTACGATCTCTATCCACTGATGATGCAGTGTGATCTTGCCGAAGCACACATAGCACACTGGCCCAATCCAATGCTTCCCACAATAAGTTCGTTAGTCGTGGTCCATCCATTCGAGCATAGTCTAAGTTCTTAGTCTGTCAAGTCCTTAGCTTGGGCCGAGTCCATCTTCACTAGGTCCGAGACTCTACCAAAATTTACACCAAGTCTGATCACACTCGCCCACGTTTGCCTTAGTATTTTCTCATGCCTCTCTCATGCGTGTAATCTAGCTAACCTCCCCCCTAAGGCTCCTCATTGGAGGTCGCTGAGAGCTGCTCCGAAGTTTAGGGGTCTAGTAAACCATCCCCACCAGATGGATTCGACGCCCTCGACAAATTAGTATGTTGGCACTCCTTCATGAGTGGTTTCTTTGAAGACTCCTCAGTTAGCTTTTGAAGACTGTCGCAAGCCTTCACATCAATTGGCACTTCACCCACATACCATTTTCCCAATTTATCGGGGTTGTCTTTGCCTCCATTTGGACTCGCCTTCTCAAGGCTCACCTCGCCCACCATAGACATGCTAAAAAGAGCTCTATCTGCTGAGTTTTCTCTGTCACCTTGATTCCCCGCGATCTTGGCAATGATATGCTCCTTACCCGCCTTCTGTTTCGGGCTTCCTTGAGCATAGTTTAGCTCCTTTTCAAGGATCATAGCCAACACTTGTGCTATCGGTGTTGTAGTCTCCTTCGTCCCACTAACGAATCTACAACAATTAATAAAGAAAGATTTTTCGCCATGCATAACAATCATACCTCCCAAACTTGGGTACAGCACTGTCTTTGCTGCCTTAAGGAAGTCGATCCCTAATATCATTTCGAAATCCTCAAGTGGTACGACCAGGCAATTTATCTTGGCACCCCAACTCCCTATGCTCACTGGGACATTGTATACAGCTCCCATCACTGCTTGTTCCTTACCCGTAGGGGTTCTTGACTTTATCGGGGTCGTAGATAGTCTAAGCCCCAATTTGCGCACCATCCTTTCTGCCACGAAGGAATGTGATGCACCCGTATCTACCATCACTGTCACCTCTATCCCATTAACCTGTATTCTCACATACATTAGTTCATCATAAGGATTAGGTTCTTTACTAATCGCATTCAACAACACAATCGAATTTATTGCTGCCTCCTTCGAAGATCCTTCCTCTTCTTCGGCTATCAGCGCATTTAGCTTCTCTTTCCTCGGACACTCTCTTGCATAATATGGTCCACCGCATAGGTAACAAGCAATCTTGGTCTTTCTAGAGGATGTCTCCCCATTCTCGGAGCCACCATCTTGCTTGCTTTTCCCGTTGAATTCTACCTTCTTGGATTTCTTTGTCTTCTTCCCCTCGGTATTCTGCTGTTGAGCATGGCCATTGACCTTTGAAAAATTAGAGGAGCTTGCCTTAGTTTCCTTCACCACTCGAAAGTCTACCAAAGCATCAGCGGCCGCAATCGCACCAACCACATCCTTCACATTTTGCCTCTGCAACTCCATTTGCACCTACGGTTATAACCCAGACAAAAAGTTGAAGAGCTTGTCCTCGTCTGACATGTTTTCAATATCAAGTAATAGAGAGCTAAAAGATTTCACATAATCTCTTACCGAACCTTCTTGTTTCAGTTTCTTCAAGGCATCCCTCGCAAGCCATGAATTATTCAAAGGAAGAAATTGATCCTTCAACTCCTTCTTCATGAGCTCCTATGTATCCACGGGAGTTCTACCCGCACTGATCTCCGCAGAAGTCCTCGTCCTCTACCAAAGCTTGGCATCCTCATCCAAGTACATGGCCGTTACACTGACCTTCTCAATATCAGGCACCCTTGCAGCCGCAAAGTACTGCTCCATATCCCATAAGAAATTCTCAAGCACCTTGGCGTCCCACACGCCTTCGAACACCTTAGGTTCTCGTACCTTCACCGCTGAAGGTTTTGGTGATGAGCTTTCTGCACGATCGACATCCAATGTTGCAACAGCATGCCTCAGCACAGTGATCTCTAACTGGGCCTCCTCCTGTGCCTTCAACAATTCCGCCAACTGTTGCTGCAACTGTTGGATTCGTGCCTCTAACATCTCGAACCGAGCATTGTGAGATGTGACCTCTTCCTCCCCTTGAGGAATAGGCCCAATGAGCACCTCCACCCTAGACACTCATTCCGTCAAGTTGCCTACAACCATCTCAAACTTTGGCTCTGATACTAGTTGATACAAAGGTCACCTTGGGACTCGAACTTTTACCAAATTCTATCGCCAATACCCCTTTGTACGGCAGTCTCACTTAGGTCCGTTTCAGCAAGACTCAGCCTTCAACGACCCTCGAAGTGTTTCACTCGCTTACTCGAAGAAACAATGCTTAAGAAAAGATAGGCAACAAAGGAACAACAGAGATACGACTAAACCAACATTTATATTACTTTCCCTCAAAAGAATACAAGGAATGCCCTCTCTCCGAACTCTTGAGAGCAAAGCTCGAATGAGCTATATATAGGCCTCTCCTCTTGACTTGGGAGTCAAGTTACATTCAGAATCCCACTCAATCTGAACTACCTAATCCCACTCAAACTGATCTACCTAGAGATCACGTCTATCTCTATCAGATTACATCATATGAACCAATTAGATGACACCCCCATCTAAATAGGACTCTAACTG
>JAOTAY010000004.1:22464581-22494222 GCA_025629805.1 Erythroxylum baracoense
TTGTTCCTCTTCTTTCTTCATCTTTATTTCAGCTCATAAAAACCTAGTTTCTCTACTTTCTTCTTCTATCAAAACAAAAAAAGAAGATAGAGGTTACCAAAAACTCAGCTAAATCTTCTTCTTTTACTTCTTATCTTTTTTTTCTTTCTTTCCCTCTTCTCCTTTTCTATTTCAATTTATGCTTCTCTTCTTCTGTTTCTTTCTACATTTTTCTTCTCTGTTTCTTTCTTTCTTCCTTACTATACACGACTCTCCTCTCTTCGTTCTCTAGTTTCTTCTAGGTTCTTCTTTTCTTTCTTTCTTTCTTCCTTACTATACATGACTCTCCTCTCTTCTTTCTCTAGTTTCTTCTAGGTTCTTCTTTTCTTTCTTTCTTAACCTCACAAACATGTCTCTTTCTTTCTTATTCTTATTATTATTTTCCAGCACCTCCCTCATGCATCCCTTCATTTATTCTTCACTTATTAATTTAAAAACTACTCTAATCTTCCAAACTTACCCTTCCATATTTAATCTAATGCCTTCTAACTCCTTGACTTAATTTTAACACTTCCATTTAATCCATGCAGCCATATGAAATCAAAAATATAGATAAATAAACTCCATAAATTTCTTATTCAAAAATTCTGATTTTTTTTCATGACTAAATGCTACCAAATTCCCATTTAATAATTCTAACTTCTAAGAAAAGTTCGGGGTCCAACATAAGTACTTCCCTTTGAACAAGGCCACGAGAATCATCAAAGAGATCACAAACTTTCAACAAAGTAATAGAGAGTCATTGTATGAAGCTTAGGAGAGATTTAAGGAAATATAAAGGAGTTGCCCCCATCAAGAAAATAACATGGAGCTTACCTTAACAAGATGGTTCTTCCTCTTTTCTTCTTCTTTTCCTTCTCTCTTCTCCCATGATTTTTCCTTCTCTTTCTTTTCTTCCTTCACATTTTTTTCTTTTCCTCTCTTCTTTCTCTCTTCTCACGACTCTCTCCTTTCTCTCTTATTCAAGATCACTCTTTGTCTTGGTCTTCCAATTTTACCCTTCATTTAGCTTGTCCTTCCCATTGTACCCCTCCTTTCATTTAATCCATCTACTCCTTTACTCTTCTCAATACCATACTCTAATTTAATTCTAACATGCACATTAAAAATTATAATTTCTACTTAGGCCCACTAAATTTATGACCCAATTCTAAAAATAATAATTAACCCAACAAACAACATAAATAAATAATTAAGCAAATAATAAAAATTTAAAAAAAATCAGGATCCACTAGACGGGAGGACAAAGGACAATGCAAAATCACGAGATGATTTGAAGCTTTTTATAGAAGGAATGAGATAAAGATCTTCGTATTAGTAAATATCTGAAAAGATATTACACTTTGTACAAAAAAAAGGAAATTTTGTGTGAATGGTTGAAAAGTCTAAAGTTTCTCGATTGATATGTTTCAAACTTGGCAAGGTGTGTGGACATGAGGAAGCACAAATTATTTGGGATGAAAAGTGATGACTATCATGTGTTTATGCAAAGGCTAATTTCAATTGCATTTTGAGAGTTGCTATCAAATAAGGTTTAGGAAGCTATAATAAAATTAAGTTTGTTTTTCCAAATCCTAAAATCATCTTAAATAAAGTTAGTTGAAATGGAAAAATTAGAAAGGAAAATTCTAGTAATCTTGTGCAAATTAGAAGGATTTTCCTTCGAGCTTCTTTGATTGTATGGAACATCTACCCGTGCATTTAACACATGAAGTTAAACTTGCTAGTCCAGTTCAATATCGATGGATGTATACATTTGAGAGGTAATTATAGTAAATATTTACATTGGAGTTATAGCATGTTTTAATTAGAGAATTGTATATCAATAGTTATTTATATGTAAGAATTTGCATCACTTGAAGAAAAATTTCAAAAACAAGGCTAAAGTTAAAGGTTCAATATGTAATGCTTATTTATTGGAGGAAGCAAGTACATTTTGGTCACATTATTTTGAGCCGCATGTGTACTTAAGGGAAAGAAAAGTTCCTCGTAATAACGATGGGGGAAGAATAGGTGATGTTGATGGTAATTTATCCATTTTCACATATCCTAAACGAATATATGGATGGTCAACAAGAAAAATATTAACAGAGCAAGAAATAGAGGCTACCTATAGTTACATTTTATTTCAAGAGGTTCAACCTTTTGTGCAGTAAGTTGAAGTTGATTTTCATATTGATTTTTTGGGTTTTCGAAGTTAGTGTTGTTCACAACTAAAATATATAATAATGCCTTTTGATTATACGAGGAACGGTTACGCGAGCTAATGCCCGAAAAAACACAGGTTGATTTCAATAAAAAAGTTGAAAGACACTTTCCTCAATGGTTTAAGAAATATGTAAGTTTTCACTTACAATTATTGAAATGGTTGAATTATCATATTAAAGTGTTCAAATGACATTATACTATTTAATATGATAATTTTTTTGTAGGCCTCAAAAAATCCAATAGAGAACAAGTTCATATGTGATTTTATGAAAGACCTTTGCGAACTATTAAATTGTATCTGGTGTATTTTGTTAATGGATATAAATTTCATACAGAATATCATGGCCATAGCATGACAACAGTAAATAGTGGGGTATGCATAGAGGAAGAATTGATGGATTACTATGGTAAAATTATTGAGATACTTGAAATTAAGTACCTTGCATTGCCAAAAAAATGGAGTGTGATATTTTAGTTTGATTGGTTTGATTCAGCTCCTAATGTTGGTACAAAAGTGCATAGTTGACACAATCTAGTTGAAATTAACCAACGAAGAAGATTTAGACAATTTGAACATTTTGTGTTAGCGATGCAAGCGATCCAGGTGTATTATGTCCGTTTTCTCAGCTTATGATGAGATAAGTCAAATTAGTTGGCCGTTTGTAAAGTAAAACCTAGAGGTGTTTTTGAATTACATGGAAGAGGAGAAAATAAGATAATTGAAAGTGAAGCGTTTTAGGAGAATGTTTATGAAATAAATGCATGTGTTACATATAATGAAAATGAACCTTTGAACGATCCAAATAATGAATATGATGAAATTTTTACTAGAGAGGATGAGGAGCAGAGATTTGAAGAGAAGCTTAAGTTTGATTCTAATTCTTCAGAAAAGAAGATTATGGTGATTTTGATTTTGATTTTGATTTTGATTTATAATTAAGTGATCATAATAGCGATTAATTTGTGTTTATAATAGAATATTATATGAATAAATATATTACTGCATTAACAATATATTGTTATATATTCAATTTATATTGTTCTATTACTAGAATATTCAATAAATTGTGAATTTCAGGTTAAAATATGTAACTAAAGAGAAAACAGGATATGATGTGACCAAAGTTAAGGTTACCACAATTTGGAGTCAGTTACTTTACAAGTGAAGCATCACTTGCAGCAGTTGCTACAGAATCAAGTGTTGTACCTCCAGCTACTACATATCCAGATGAGGCATCACCTTCTGTACCTGCTGCTATACCATCCAACAACCCTACACCATCCACCACCCCTGTACCAACAGATATATCAGGGGTAAATATTGCGGATAAAGAAGGCAACCTCTAGCCTATAGATAACGGAGTAGATGGAAGAACGTATATCACAATAATCAACAATTTGTGAGTGAAAATACATGTATGATAACACCATAAGTTTATACTGAAGTTATAGGTTTTAATATGAAAATGATCTAAAATTGCTTATATATTAGGATGGTTCCGTCTAGAAAGTACTCAAGAAACATCACATCCAAGTTCAAGGAGAAGATTGATCTTGAGGGTTATATAAGAAAAAATGTCTCTTAGGCGACAAAGAATTTTTATTATCAAGAATTTGAGATACAAAAAAAATATTCTTTTGTATATTTTATCTAATTAATTTTGTACATTAATTAGATAAATGTTGTAGGTTATAAGTACTTGTAGCATGTTTTCTTTTTTTCCAAAAAGAATTTTTTTATATTCCAAATTTGACACTGTGCACTACTCAAGACTAGTGTATGACTTCTATATATATCTGAAGAAATATGGAATCGTTGGTAGCAATATTGGACATCACCTGAGGCAATGTCTATTTCAGAGTGTAATTCTACCAACAGACATTGAGGACCAAGAGGAGAGAGACTTCCCATACACACTGGAAGATCTATTACCCACTAGGAGCATGTAGAAAAACTTGTAAGTATCCACACTTTACATTTATATTTTGATCTTTTTACTTTGATGTATTTCAATTTAATTTGATGTGTGAATTTGGAATGAAAATATATGTGTATTATAGAGAACAATAATGTTATAAATATTTGGTGTCATATATGGCTATATTTTTTAGTTACTTTCGTTGTTTAACAGAGGATAAATATCATAAAAATAAAGAAAACTCTGCTAAAATTTTTAAAAATTGTAGTTCATTTATAACATTTTATTCTGATATAGGAAAAGTCTATGGGCAGGAAGCTTACACCCCGTCAGCTTTGTTTGTACACCCACACTAAGAAGCATGTTGGTGTGACCTTTGTCAACACTTGATGTAGAAAACTTAATGTAAGTGAAATTTATGCTTTAATATTAATTTAATAATTATCACTTATTAACATAAATATTGCCTCATGATATGACCAAATACTAGAAAGCATTCAATGACAGTCTCAGCACTCTGAAACTGTTTATGAGAGTTAGACATATCTTGATGCAACGGGTATTAAGGACTGTCGTGGAAGGATCTTTGACTAGGTTCATTTGCGAACACATGCTATTCGCAATCTTCCACATCTAGTACAACTACATATAGTAGGCGATTGACATCCAATGAGAGAGTCGTTCAGCTTGAGAGCACAGTACAGATGTTGGCAACTCAGTTGCAATAATCGATTGAGCACATAAACTAGCTTTGTAATAAGATGGATGAGTTGAAGGGAAGATAGCACCTCATAGCACCAGTCAAACCATCCGCCTTCACCACCTGCATAGCTTAATTTTGCTACTCTTAAGTCATTTTGTATTAATTACATATTTATTGTTGTAGATAATAATTTTTACTTTATATTACCATTCAACTTCCTATTTAGATAAATTAAATGTAAAAAGGAATTCAATATATTATCACTAGATATTTGTAGAAATTAAATATCAATCATAAGATTAACAATTAAAATTAAAAATAAAAAAATCGGTGTATTTACCAACAAAATTATCATATCCGTCAGTAAATTTAGTATTAAATTTTCCGACGGAATAAGAACATTCCGTCAGTAAATAATTTACCGACAAAAAAACTTATCGTCGCTAAATTTTCCGATGAAACTTCACCATCGCTAAATTTACCGATGCACATATAATATCCGTTGCTAAATTTGCCGACGGAAAATAAATTACCGTAGCTAAATGTTCCGACAGATTTTCAATACTTTTTCCGTAGGCAATATTTTACCGATTGTATAGAAATATTCCATCAGTAAAGTTACCAACGGACTTAAAAATTATAGCGATGGAAAAAATTTTGTTCATTGGTAAATTCTCGACTGAATATTTCTATTCCGTCGCTAAAGATTACCGGCGGCCATTTCTCTGACGATTCATGCGGTCAATAATTTCTGTCGACAAATTTGCTTGCTGATAGAAAATGTTCACATTCCGTTAATAATTTCTGTCACTAAATGCTCATTTCCTTGTACTTTCTTAACATCGTCAACTTGGAGAGAGCAGCATCAGATGAAGTAGCTGTCTGATAAGTAAAGGAGGAGAGGGAGTTGACTATGGGGAAAGAAAACAGTAGTAAAATTGCATCCTTATAGATAGCAAAGGATTCAAAATAGGCCTTATTCACACAAACTGTCCCCTTTGTTTTATAGTCCTTTCCGAATATTTGAAAAGATTGGAAAAGTTGCTTAGAGGCAGGAGCGCCCTGCGTCAACTCAAATTCATCCTACTTGTTACGTATATCAGTTGAAAAGGAATGCCCCAAATTCAAGATCCACTTCGACTGTTCTTTTCTAAATATGTTATAAGATGCTAAAGGAGATTGTTGATCGAAGCGTCAGCTCAAGTGTTGGCTCGTTGGTCAAGTCCAGATGGAGAGAGTACTTCATAGATACTCTACATGGTTTGCCAGAGAGGAAAGGAATGGTGCATGAAGGAAAAGATTGTTAGTTAAACGGCAGTGTATTTTATTAGAATTCTCATGTTTGCTAATAACGACTAATATAAAGACCATTATTAGTGGTTGAACGGAATAACAAAATTCTAACGAAATTCCAATTGTCGACTCCCTCTATTTCTTTCTTTTTCTGTTCTTTTTCCGTTTCTCTAATGAGATGTTTGTATGAATGGAATCACCCTTCTATTCGTGATTTATTCTTAATAATAATAGGTTATTCTTTTATTTAGTTGAAGAAAACATATGAAATATATAATCAAATGTTTACTTATTTTTTGAGTTTAAAAAATAAATAAATTTATTCTCCTCCTATCTTTATCTATTCCAAGTGGGTTAGGAATAAAAATAAAGACTTGTTGAACAAAAAATATCCTTAAAAAATTTATATAATTACTTAGCTATAAAAGTATTATAATAATAATAATAATAATAATAATAATAATAATAATAATAATAATAATAATAATAATAATAATAATAATAATAATAAGAAAATTTTTAATAATAATAATAATGTAGTTGGTAAAGACTAATAGATACTTTAATCTTTTTGTTAATTATTTCATTACCATATCAAATTTATATTTCCAAACTAAATATTGGCATTCCATCATTATTAAAAAAATTTATGAATAAATTAAATTAAATAATTCATATTATATTTCATTCTTAAAGATTTACTATTATATTATATTCTTCATCTATTCTAATCGTAAAAAATTACCATTACATTCCTTATTGATTGTTACAAGTGAATCAATCTATTCTATTCTTAATAGTAATTACGAATTACTATTACATTCCTTGTCGATTCTTACAAGTGAATCAAAAGCGTTGCAAATTCTTGATTGAACCTTTCCCACTTTCACAAACGTTAATAGTATTTCGTCATGGGCCAATCATTTAATTGTAATTGGTTATTAGTGCAACATGCAAAGTCTCCGGGTGGCCTCGTTGTTGTCGAAACTTGGAAGCTTCTTTTCCATTTTCTTTTTCTCGAGTTCCATAAGGCGGAGGGGGTATACGTCTCAAGCTCATTTACCACACAAGCCGAAACAATTTCATAGTGTAACACAGTTGATGTTTGTCTTTGTTTTTTATACTTTTTTAAGTGATGACTCCAGACTTCCCCCCAAAAAAAGAGGGGTGGGTAAAGAAGAGAATTGAACAGGCCCTCAAAACATAACCCTGATTCGGATTGAACTTACAGGATTAGGGGACATTTTAGCTTCAAAATAAGTAATTGAATTTACAAAAAAAAAAACCAAAAAAGGGACATTATGCTGTCTTGCTTCTGGTCTTGTAGGAGAAAGTAAACAAGACTCCTTGGGGGTTCAAGAAAGGGGGTTTGTACCAGTGGAAAGTAAAAAGGACTCCTTGGGGGGGTTCAGGATGGGGGGTCTGTATCAGTGGATTCTGAGCTCGTTAATCACTTTATGCATTCAATCTTCCAGGATATACCTGTTTCTTCTGGCCCCAAAAGCAATCCTCTGTCAATGTGGAACACAGCAGGTAAATGAATTAGTGAGAAGCCACTCATGCCCAAATAATGACGATACAACTGAATTGACAGTTCAAGTCTTCAACAGTGCATAAAATTCTAAGCTTTTCACTTAACTGAGAATATCTGTGAGTAGGCCTTCATCCCAGTAAGGAATCGAATATAAGTTGGCTTCATTGATCCATTAGAGGGGACTGATCTAATGCTTGGAACAAGGTATTCTGCAACCTGTCACAGGAAAAATTGTTCGCTTTGTTAAGATGCCAGGAGCTTTCTTGTAAACGGACAGGAAGACCCCAGCTTTTCAAAACACATTTCAGAGTGTCACAATATGCTATGCAGATGTAGCCAACAAAATAAAATCCTAAACACAAAGTGTAATGTTTGTTTCCACTGAAAACCTTTCAATACCGAAAGCTAAAACTTAACATCTTGCTGCTTCAGGGTTTATGAATAAATCTTACCACTTCAGCTGGTTCTGCCAACACATTAATAAAAAACTTGGCCTGTAAAAGATCAAATGTTAACTGTCAACCACAAGCCTACGGAACAGAGATTCCAACAACTAGGTGATAATCATATTGACCTGCTTAGTAGTGGCTCCTGACATTAGAAGATCAGTTGTGACCATTCCAGGCTGCAAAGCAGCAGGGAGGGAAGATAATGAAAACTAAAACAAAAATAATGAAATAGAAAAGCAGCAAGACATATATATCTTTTTTCATAGTGATATATTAAGAGAATTGACCTATCATTTTCCAGCTTAAGAATCCCAATGACTAAAAAGCAGCACTAAGCAGTATTCCCTTGACAACTTCTTACTCTTCATTTATCTATGTAGCAAAACAGATTTGTTTTCCATACAGATACTCACAGCCTACATCAACAGATTTTAAGAAAATATGCACAAATAGCCTGGTGTATATGAAACATCAAACTTTAAAGGTGAAGGCATGATACGATTAGTGCCTTAGAAACTGATTAGACTCCACGTCAAGCCTGTATCCTAATCATATTTGGTTAATTAACAACAGAACACACACTTATCCCATGATCAAACTCAAGTCATAAAAGTATTTCACTTATTTAAAGTTAATGTAAGATTAAATATTATTAACCTTAAGGCCTTAAGTCTGAACACAGCAGTATAACTACTGCTTTATCGAGATGTACAATCCTCATGCTCCTATTTCCTTATTCTCTTCAGTAAGATTGCATCTTAGGCAATGGATGTACATAAGAATGCTATACATGCATACCTAGTACCACAGAAATACACTCTGCAAACAAATATCCAATTCCTAAGATCAAGTGGGAAGACTCAAATGGTTGCTACCCATCCATAAGCATTCATCATTGAACTTTTATCCTCCGCAAGGAAAGAGCCAACAATGGCAGCATGTGCCACAGCCATGTTCATGTCCTCAGACTCAAAATGATTATTGGTATTGAGGTGTGAAACATACCGAAAGATTATGTACAATGACATTTTGAACATCTTGCATCTGCAACTCTGCCTGTTCAAATGGAAAAACAGGTATAAAAGCAACCTATATTGGTAGTTATTAAAATCATCATCACATATTCACTCTAATAAAATTTCAAATGTCTCCATATGAAAAATAAGTAAATGTCTCCTCAATAAACTAGTGGAGAATGAAATGAACATGATGAACTTCAATCTGACCAGTGCAGGAATGTAAAAGTATCCTATCTTGCTCACTCGAAGACGACTAGCATATATCTCAACATAGATGATTGCATATATCCCAAGAGCAACAGAAAACTCGAGTTGCTCACTTTGTTGCTCATTCAATCAGTTTCCAGATAGCATGCACAAGCAATAAAAAAATCCTCAATAATCACTTTAATATTAGGGATGGCAACGAGTCAGCCTTGCTAATTCTTTTGAAATAATTTTTTTAAAATTAAAAGTGTAAAACGTCTTTTTTTAATTGAATCCGAGCCTGGGTTGCCCAAGCTCAGGCCTACCCCAGGCCTAACTTTTCGTTTTGCTTAGAAAAGTTGAACCTCAAATTGGTCTGGGCCAAAATTGTCCCATAGGTCAGCCCATTAAAAACAACTAAATTTAGGCCCATGGGCAAGCCCATTGTCATCCCTATCTAATATTCTCAACAATGTGACTCTGAATGTTCCCAACCAACTTAACCGAACCAGCACAAAAGGCACAACCATCCTGAAAGCTTTATGCTTTTGTCCTACAGAATATTAATCATCAGGATATCCCATTTACATCAAATAGCAAATTCATGTGCAATGCACAAGGCAGGCTCTATTTTGAACTTATAAACATCGTGTCCTTCACAACAGAAGGAAAGTTAGAGATTGAAACAAACTGAAAACTTGGGATACATGCAATTGCACTTTATTTTTAAATTTATCAATAATAAACAGAAAAGATAGTGAAAACTTACAGAAAAAGTAACACTTCAACAGGTCCATCATAAACAGAGCACAAGCATGGAAATCAAATCTAGAATTTGTACAAATGTGCATTAATCGCCCCACATCCCTTTTCTGATTCATGTGAATGGAAATATGAACTGCTAGATTCAAATCTGTGCATCAACTAATTAAGACTAATATGATTATAGTTGCATATGAATGACACAAGCATGGATGAATAGATGACTTAAGAAGAATAGTTCTTCAGTGACTAGATGCGTACCTGCAATGATTTTGTTAAATGCACCACACTGCGTTTAGTTGCTCCATATGCGGCAAACCTGGATAAAAACAAAGTCATAACTCAATCATCAATGAAACAGCCAGTCATTTAAGAGTAAGTAATACAACAAATGAAGCATATAACATTCGAGTGATCCAATTGTAGCAAGTAAGGAACTAGTATGCTGTTCAGAGCTAAATTGGAATGGGAATCCACTTGATGGTCAAGTCTGAGAGTAGACAAACCCCTATAAGATTGCACCAGTGGTCTTGTCCTTGAAAGCCCAAGACTCTGACCTCATTGCATCATATCTATAAAATTTGTTTAATACCTCTAATGCAAACTTATAATGATAACTTTCAACTCAGAGTACAGGGTTAGCGGGAGATTTTTGTTTAACGTCTAGGGGGAATGGGGCTAAGATAGAAGAAAGAACAGAAATGACAACAAATTGCAGCAAAAGAAGTTGGGAGGATCCCACATGATTTAAGGTTCAAAAGGTAGAAATGGAATGGCATCGAAGAAATTCAAGGAATAGAAGTAATCATAGAACTATCTTCAAATTACTAATATGATCAAGTTGGTTTTAGAATTCACACCACTAACGATAACCCACCCATATCAGAGGGTGTTTTCTCTTCTTTACCAACCATTTGCTACAGTGTTGGACAATTAGCAACATCTAGTTAGAGTTATTTCGAGGGGTTGAAAGACAAATATTGATATAACTGACAAACAAGCTTTGGCAGAACTGAGATTACATAAATAGCCTTCAAGATGATTGAGGATGTTGAGGTCAAAGGCAGACAATGCCATACTTCATTATTCACACGTAAATATCAAACAGCCAACAGAGAAACTTTGTCAAACTCAAAATAAGACAGGGAGCATGTCCCTGCTGTCAACAGGAATTGAAGAATCATAGCAGCAGAGGTAAGAATTATGATTAAATGTTCTATGGGCACAGAAAGCAATACTGTTAAATTACAGAAATATAAAAATATAAGGATAAACATCTCAACGTTATGTGCTGCAATACATTTTTCTACAAAGTCCAGTAAAATCGTGATTCAAGAAACTCCAACCATATTGAAGAAATACCTAGGAGTTGGCCTTCCATCTGAACCAGCTCCATCAGTATTAAATATGTGACCTCCTCGAGGCTGGTTCAGCATCATTTTTATTGCCTTCAATTCAGTTAGGCATAAGAAATATGCTCAGAATTACCATTATATATGCAAAAGAAATAGAAAAGAACTAACAGAGAGAGAAAGTGAGAGAAAATCTTTTTACCTCTCTACAACATATCATCAGACCAAGAGTGTTTGTAGTAACAACTTCACTGAAGAAAAAGAAACTCTAAAAATTAAGAGATATTACAACAAAATAAACAATTTAAAACAAGGAAAACAGCAGCAGTGTATGACGAAAGGCCAAATATGTCATTCCTTACATAAGATCATCATCTGATGCTTCTGCTAAGGGCTTAAAACTATATGCATTTGATCCTGCATTATTAATCTGCATCATTCTCAACATGAGGTAAGAGAGTAACAGCAGAACTAAGCCTAGTCAAATTGAAGGAAAAATCAATGTTACAAGGCAAGACCCATTTGAGTATATTGTTTTTGCGTTCACAATGGAATAAGTGCTCTGTTAGAGTGGTTAGGTTGGTTGCAAGTTTGTAGGTGGTAATATTTTTGTTAAACATATTAATTGAAAACTCAAGATGAGCTAGAAAATTATGTGAAGTACTCTTTCAATAAGCTTGCCAATGTCCCAGTTATTTTGTCTTTCAGATTCTTTGCAACTTCAACCAAAAAAATGAAATAGTGATCACACTTATGGTAACTTCCTGATATAGTATATGCTCATTTACATGGTTGTTTTGGAAGACCCACATAAGTCCACTATGATACCAAATATTCTAAATGAGATTCTTTTACTAACTACAAAAAATGGAAAGCATAGGCAGTCTACAATGAAACACAGGGACTATGTACCCATATGTCAATGAATTTTAGGTTTTCTTGGGCAAATGCAGCTAAATCCTTGACATCCTCTCCTTTCCTAACATCACAAGTTGTTCCCTGCAAAAGAAGAATATAATATTCATAACCGCAAGTTTGATATGAGATACTTTTAGCGAGTTAAACAATAGAGAAAAATGAGACACAACAAAAGAATACATAAAACAACTAAAAAGGAGGAGAAAAGAGTCGTGAAGGAGGTACCCACACACGGTGCTGTCCAAATTCTTCTCTCAGACTCTGAAGAGCAGACTCTACCCTTTCAGCTGCCAAAAGTTTCAGGAAGCAATGATATTTTGTATGAAAACAAGCTTCACACTTTTACTATGAAGCTTGCAAAAAGTTTCAAGAACCAATGATAATTTTATTTGCAAACACAAGCTTCACACTCTTTCAAAATTAACTTGTGTCGTTATTATTGATTTTTGCCCTTAAACACAGGGCATTCAACTCTTGAAGTTATTGATGGTCAACAAAATATTCGAATACATAGAGGTTCAGCCTGTGAATGGATCAGCTGATCCAGAAAAGTGACCCTTGATATCTAGAGCTAAAAACTGAATACAAAGAGGATTCAGTTTTAGAGTCTTGAAGATATAGAATAAAAGGTCAATTCCCAAACAGGGATCTTTAGGGTATAGATTTTATGAAAAGTCAGATTGATGACAAAACCTAAATTAACACCTAAAGATATTGAATGGTCACTTTCCTACCAGCTAAGTACATCCAATTATGTTGAACTCTCATCTCCTAATCATGCTTGTCATACCATAGCCTACCAGCATCAAAGTGTATACTATGTCTAGCCCTAAACACAACATCCAAACTAAAAGTAGTATGATCTTTGTGCATATATATTTTATAACTAATAGGCTCAGTAACAAGGGAAGATTGGATCCCACAGGATTTGACAGAACAGATTTCATATGTCCCCGGTTGGATTTCACTCCCTGGCCAAAAAGTTTGGTGAGAGCTTTCCACAGATCATAGACCAAAGAGTCACATAATCTGCTGGAATTGGATAAAAAAATGAATTGATCAAAAGAATAAAATTGTTCCACGGTTTCAATAAGACTCAAAAAATGGAAGCAGAATCTTCAAATTATTTTGTGGACAAAAGATCCAAGACCATTGCAATCATTAACTTCCAACATTTTCAACCAAAAGTTTTGATACTCAGGTAGTACTTCTTAAACAACATAAAACTTTTGGTTTAGAAAAAGCTAGGTTTTATCATCTGAATAAATGTACGATTACATTTACAGCTTACCTGATCTTGAACAAATTAGTACATTGTCGCCGGCTTTTAGGAATTCTTTAGCCAGTGCATAACCTATTCCTGAATAAGACAAAACAAGGCATTACAATATTCAGGATCAAATAACCAATTAATTTTGAAACTGAAACAATAAACAAAAGAATAGATACACACATATAGTTGAACATACAGTGAAAGAGAGAATATGAAGTTCAAGTATGTTACATTTTTTAAAAAATAAATAGTCTTCAGGAGAAACAGTATATGTGAAATTCTCATCAAAAACAGCATCCAATACCAGGGCATAGCAAGGAAGTTGATGGACAGCAAACAACGGTATTTAGACATTGGACGAAATTGCAGTCACGCACTAAACTAACACTAGCTGAAAAACCTCTGCCCTTGGACTGCAAATAAATAACCTAGAAGCTAAAATCTCTATTTGTATGACATATATACATTCACATGAAATTGAGGGGAGGAAGTTGAAGACTATTCAACAAAACCCAAAAGGTAACTAACATCCAAAGGCCATCCAAATGACAGATTAACGCAAACATTATTATTTTTTAAAAAAGGCATAAACTTGAAGAAGCTGAGAACCTTTGGTAGAACCAGTGATTAAGACGTTGTAAGGTGGGGACATGGGGTTTGTGTTCATTTGAAGAGTTTGGGATTTTACAACCGGAGACTTTAAGTTAAGGGTTTGTTTTTGGTGGGAAGCACAAGTGAATAAGGATGGAGTGCGGAGATAGTGTTGTGAAGATGAAGGAGGAGAATGAGGGAGAAGGAAGAGACAGAAAGATGAAGGAGAAGAAGATTGGAGAATGGAAGCTGAAGCAGAAGAAATTGTCATTGCTAATATTCTACAGATGAATGACACAAAATATCCCAGGGCCACGGCGATGTGGTAAATCTGCTTGCACTGCGTTACCTCTGTATAACGGATTGTGGTAACTTAAGTCTGCTCGTTTAACATTTTAAACAACAGAATAGAATGAATTAATGCTTGAAACTAACTTGAAATTTGATGTCGGGTTCCTTGTCCCGTGTCATGTCGTGTTTCTGTAAAACAAAGAAAGGGGTTACTCCACCATTAAGAAAATTAAAAAGAAAAAAGAGTTTTATTGTCCAGAGTTTGTCTTCTTTCATCTTTTGCCCCTCTTTGTTTTTCTTTACTTAAGAATGTATGAAGAGTGAGGCTGTTAAACAACTCTTTTACGTGTTTAAATCTCAAATTCCAATTGTGGGAATCGAATAACAAGGAGACACGGCAACAGGGAACAAACTTATCATTCAGGATTTAGAACGTCGAACATTAAATGCTTTAGGTAAATTTATCAACATAAGAGAATTTGTTATGTGGGCATTAAATACTCTTCAGAAACTCATTAGGGAAGGAATGGACCTACATATTAATGGGAAGTGAAATACATTTTCTAGTGTCAACTTCCCCAAGTTCTGTTTGTAGGTTTTACAGATAAAACTTCTACGGGTTTGTTGTATGTGTGGGCGTGCAGTCCATCATTGGGATATAAAATATATCTCTTCTTACTATCCTTGTAGTGAATAAGACAAATGTATATATTTCAATTAAGGTCGTATTCTATGATTACGATTATACCATATGTATCTTTTTCATTCTGTCAAAAATCGATTTTACGGTTTAAATACTTATGATCACCTCCTCTATACCTTGCGGTAATGATTCCTCTGACATTACGGCCTTTACCACAACGATGTTGTCCATAGATCAAATTTTTTCGTGTATTAAATTTTACTTAACTGTCTACGGTTCCATTGTGTGTGCTCGGGGTAGAAGTTTTGTATAAATGGATCCTCATGCTATTAAGTATTTTGATTTAATTTCTTTTCTTTCTAAGAGGTAAAATAGAATAACCCGGTTGAAGCGTAATGATCATACGTTTGTAATGCATTGTATGTTCCATAATAGGTCTCATTCTTCTACCCTTTCCTGGGAGTCGATGGCTATTCGTAGCTATTACCTTAACCCAATGTTTTATTTCCGGCCTAGTTGATCCTGATTCGACATTAAAAGTATATTGATTTTTTTCTAATAATCGAATATTTTTGTCTGTAAATACTGCATATTTGATTCCAACCATAAATCTATTTTCTTTCCTATGAGTTATAGTCTCAATAAGAATGCTAGTTCTTACTGTTCATATGTTATGATATGAATATACCACACCAATTCGTTATGTATGGATGATAAGATTCTATTGATATAGAGCCAATTTCAATATACTTATTGGAAATTAAACCTACTAATTCGCCAATTATAAGTTGGGCGCTTTAACCATTCGACCATGGATGCTTAGTGTAGATCCTTGTACATGGTGAATAACCAATTTCTAATTGAAATGAAATCTTTAGGATAAATCAACGAATAAATGAAAGGACATCAATTCAAATTGAAAGGATAGGTAAAGGGTCTTTAATGGCAATCGTGATGTACGAAAAGGTAACTTTTTGGACTCCGACATTATGTCATCAGTTGTTGCGCATTTAACTATAATCTACCGCTTTGTGCTAACCAAAGAATGCTACTTAAACCATAAAAATCGTATTGGTTATTGGTTATAAATTTTGGGCAAAATATCAAAATTTTTTAGACTAAAATATAATTTTAAAATGTTTGTAGACTAAATTCGAAAAAAGAAAACCTAAATCTAATGACACCAAACTATCAACAGCACAAATCTTCGCTTTCTTTTCTTTTTTTTTCTTACACCCAATTTATCTTTTTAAAAATTGTTAGAATGAAATTTTTATAACGGTAAAGAAAAAGAAAAGTATTATTGGTTTGCTTATGCTTACGCTTGGAACAATATAACTTTTATGAATTTCTCTTCAAATATCACATTTATCTTTAAATCTTTTTATAAATAAATTAAAAATAAGAAATTAGTATTTTGCTCCTAATATCAATCAAATTAATATAAAATTTTGTTATAATTGAGATTTCTGTATAAAAATAATAAAATTTTATATTTAATAAAAGTTTAATAACATAATTATATCTACAATTATATAACTTCGTTGGTTGAATGTTAGGAGTAACCTCGGGGAAGAGTGAAAGGTCACCATTATTGAGTATCCCCCCTAATCTTAGTCTAAGAATATTAGCAGAATGATCTCAATTTCTAGAGGATATATCACCATTCCTGTCAGGATGCTGCCTCGACTTTGTTTCGCTCTTTTCACTTTAGATTCTCTTATATGCCTACGATCAAAAGACAAACCCTTGCAAACTTCCTGGCAGCACATCCAGTTCACCACCTTTCTCTAACTTTTTCTGGCCGCAAGGCATCTAGCCCCTCTTAAACTAGGTTTTAAACAAGCAGGCTTGTCTTTCGGGTTTCCTTGCAGAGTAATGCTAACTTAAATACGAATAGTCCCTTGTAAGGAACTGTGGTTCGTTTGGCACCTCAATGTCAACTCATCCCATCCTGAGGTTGAAGAAGGTCCCAAGGGTTTGGTTGTTTGCCAATTCAAGTAGTACATGAGTTGGCTTTAGAACGTTGTGAGATAGTTCGATTTAAGAAAGCATAATCTGACTGACTAAAGTATGGTGCAAGAGGAGTAAATATGCCAAGTTAAGGAGTGAGTAAAGGTAGTCGGTCAGTGAGTGGATTCTGCCACCTCAATTTCTACTCCTCTCTTCTCTTCCTTTCTTTCGTAGGGCTTCCTTCTCTGGCTTAATTGAATCCTGTAATCATCTTTGAACCAAAAACAGGCGAAAGGTGGAATCCCACAAAGAGAAAGCGTTCCTAATAAAAGAGAAATTTTTGTAAATGAAATATGTATTGTCAAACCACTCATGAGAATCATATTTTAACTCTTATCTGGAACTGCTTTTGACTTAGATCAACCTAAGATAAATAAATGGAGTCTCTGTCATCTTGCTTGCATCTTCCTTCCCTAACTCGGGTGAGCTTAAGTGAAGGATCTACTAGGGCCAGGTGTTACGCTCTTACCTCTCACCTCCTCTTCCGTTGGAGGCCTATCGCTTTATGTATCATAGCTCTAAAAATTATCTCCAAGGTGTTGATCCAACCATGGATGCATGAACTGATTAGCAAGAACCAGAGTAGCTTCACCGGAAAGTCAAGTGTCGACAATATTATATCCACTATGCTACCTATCTTTTTCAGTTTGTCTTTCGCAAGAAATTGAATCGAACTTTACAACCTTCTTTTTCTTTTCCTTCCCTGCCCTCGAAACTACTTATTGAAAGACTGAACAGGAAATGAAAAGTCATACTACAACAACTGTAAACATTCTCTCCTATTGTATCTATTTTTATATATTTTTCTATTTTGGATAATATATTAATAAGGAAACAAGATTTTCTTATTTTTATTAATATGAACAAATAAATAAATATATAGATATATATATGAATTGATATTTTATATTGTATTGATTACTATAAGATATATTTGTATAGGGATGTTATGTTTTAATTTTTAAGTTGACATAAAATTTTAATTAAGGCAAATTTATAACAAATTTTAAATTGTAAATAATGTGTTTAGAGGTTGAACTAGCGTCTCTTTATTTTTGTATCAAAATAATTTCAATCATTCATTGCAAAAATTAAAAAAAAAAACTATGTTTCTTTAATTTATGTCAAATTTTTAAAAACTAAAGTTTTAAACTGTAGCGTCCTGTCTCTCAAATGATTGAGAGATTTAAAGAATTTGACTAATGAGTCCTATGAATGTTAGCATATAGCATGAAATTGATACATTTATGACATGAGTTCTTAAGTGTATTCAAAGCATAATATGAGCATACACACATAAATTGTAAGTTAGACAAATTGCACTCAATTGACATATTCCGGGGTATGAAATTGAATGTGATATGAGATATGAATACATAGATTTTAAGTTAGACAAATTGCACTCAATTGAAATATTTCGGGGCATGAAATTAAATGTGATATGAGATATGAATATGCTTTTCCAATGTCTTGTGCTTTGGTTTACCAAATACAAAAATTGATGGATTATAATTAGCAACTTGGAATTGATTTTCATAATTGGGAGATTGATAAATTAACATGTACATTTAGTCATAGAAAAATGCCAAGTGGCAAGACTAATTGAAACATGAAAAATTAAGATGACTAAGCCTAAAATTGAGTGACATTTGGTATAGTTAAATGTGTGACAAATGGACTAGTAAATGTGTGACAAATGAACAATTATTATGTGACAAATGGAGCAATTAGTAAGTGACATGTGGACTAATCATTTAATGTCAAATGGTAATTTATGGAGTGGATTAGTGGCAACATTTTGATTAAGCAAATGTAATATATGCCTAGTAGCTTGACTAAGCAAAGTTTCTGCAGCTGCCTTCGCTCTTCTTTCTCCACCAAAATTGCTCTTCCCTTTTCTCTGTAACTTGCCTGAAACCTAATCCAAATTGTTAAACAAAATATACATGTTAACCCTTCACAAATTAGCCAAGGAATCAACTGAAAGTGGTCTTCATATTGTTGTCCAAAAATAATCTATTTTCACTTGGATTCGTGATTGATCTTGCATGATTAAAGACTTGGTTTAATTTGAAGTTTTGTGTTCAATTGGAAGTCTAATAGCTAAGTAACAATTTGAGCTTTAAGGCATGTTAAATGGTATGAGATTGATGCTTGAATTGGAATGAATTTCTTGTAAGGTTGATGATGAAGTGTGCTGGAATATGTTTAATAGAGTGTTTCCACTAAGCAAGCATCTATATTTTGGCCATATCTTGATCTGTAAATATCCAAATGGGATGATTTTTAATTCATACTAAACTAGAATATATGGCTACAATTTTCATAAAGGAGTCAAATTTGAATTCTGTCCCTAAGGGTTGTGAAATTTGGCTTGAATTTGAGTACTAGGTGTTGTCGTTGTTTTACAATAGTCTGTAGTATTTTGGCTATAAATCTAGGAATAATGAACCAAATAGTATGAAATTTATTTCTTTAGAAACTTAAGACATATAGGAACATTTATTTAGTAGAACTTATTGCCTAGAAACCTAAGTTTCTATGTTATATTGGTCATATAAAACTGACTCGAAAATTTATCCTGAGAAAAACTAGAAAATTGCAAGAAAAATGGGAGATTAGCTTCTGTCACGATCATAAGGAGGTACCCCACGATCGTAGGAAGTGTTGTTATATGGTAATGCTTTGATTTGTGTTGGTTAAACCAATTAAGGATAAGGTACTTAACTATGTGCTTTTGGACTTAATTGGGGCTTGAAATGAACATAATTTGATGTTAGAAAAGTTGGTTAAATGTGTGATAAGTTTTGATTGATCTTTGACGTTATACTTTAAGGAAAAGAATATTTGATAACAATGCATCTAAGTTTGGAATGAAGAAGTATTAAAGGATTGAAATGTTCATACGAAAGCAAATGTATTCCAAAGGTTATCACTGTTGTATTATGAATGAATAAATGAGAATTGGGAATTATGTGAAATATTTGTAATGCTAGAAAAGGTTTAGTAAATGTATGGTTAATGAATTGAGCATGATCAAGTCAACTTAAGGTATTAAACTAAATGCAAATAAGACATATCCAAGTGACAATATGTGAATGATTATGAATTATGATTAACAAAACATACCCGGGATAGTTATTGAGCATGCATTAAACATGGCACATTTATGTATGTGCATAATTGAATATGTATTTGTTTGATCAAGTTAGTAATATGTACAATGTATGTGTATTTAGACGCTCAAGACGTATGCCATCATTCTGACATTATTGGACCATCCAGGCAATAGCATATATAGAAGCGTACTCTGAGTCAACCTAGATGATATTCCTAGGATTGATTTATTCTGTTTAACTTCCAATTATTAAATTGTTTATGATCTGAATGTGAATTCTGAACATTAATAATTTGAGGAGATTGATATTTGGGAATGTATTGGAAGTGTTCTGATTGCATATGAGCATATGATTCTAAATGATTTTTGAATACTCAATAAAAGTTAAATGCCAGACTAAGGTCCGATGAAACTGAGATTCTGTTTGTACATCAGCATTAATCATGACATATTCTGTGATTTGATGAATTACATGAAATGCATGTTCAGATAAAGGCGTTGTGATCAGAGTAACCAGTCTGAAAGAGCTTTAGGCTCATAATTCTACACGTAGAGCTTTACTCCATAATTTCTGTATCTGACTGAGCCCAATGGGTCAGTATCTGTATCTGTATATGTATCTGAACAAATAATAATGAATCTGGAGTCTCATATGCATTTTCATTTGTATATTTATGAATTATATGATTATGAAACCTTTTTTGAAATTATGATGATAAAGTGATATGTTATGATAATGTGATTGATTGGGTCATATATGTTCTGAATGTATGTGAAATGTGTGACATTCATTATGTCTTTTTGAGATGGAAAATGTTGTGAAATTGGTTGGATATATGATATTTGTGTATTTGAATTGAGTGAGATCGTCAATGATGGTTCACTCACTAAGTCCGCAAAGCTCATCAAAAATTGCAATGTGACTTTTCAAGTTCATAAGAGATATCCAGTTAGACCAATTGGAGTAAAGCCATTGCATATGAACATAAGCTATGGTCGAGATTAGTTTGCACCTACATATGTCTTCAGTCAATTTTGTGTTAAACATTGTATTCCGCATCTGATGTACATTATCTAAATGAATTATGAAATGTAATGACTTTTTCAACTAAATAAGTTTGTAATGAAATAGGCTTAAATGAAATATGAGTTGTTTAAGATGTGTTTGATGTATGAAATTTTGCAATAAGTATTTTCGATCGTCTTAACATGCCATCCTCATTGTGTATGTTCTCGAATACCATCATTATGTTCGGCATATGCTCTATGAGAATGGTGTATTAGATAAACAATATTTTAAAATTAGACCGTACATCGAACCAGTTAAAGAAAAAGTTTAAGGTTTAAAGGTTCAACTGGTATTAAATCACCATAAAACTATTATATAATCAATAAGAAGTAAAAATTATAAGAGTAAGTAAAACTAAAATATTTTATTGAAATAGAAAATATACCAATGTTTTGTTTTGATTTTTGATAAACAAATATTAAATATTTTTAATATGATAAAAATTTCAAATTTACATCTTCATCTTATTTAAAATTTTACTATTTATATCAAGTTTAATCTTTTCTCTTTATAATATACATAAAATTGATATTTTTAAAAAATAAGGACTAATCATGTGACCAACTATTTGACTAATTATTGGCGGTTATATATCCTTTTATTAAACATTTATTTATTTATTATCATTAATGTTTAACTTTTATGTTGTGAGTGAGCTACATAACATTGCTACAACCACAAGGTAATATTTAGAGCTAAATATAGCCCCTACTCAGCCATTTGAGACAATGCCCATGATAGTTAATAATGTCAATTAATGCAATTTAAAGTAACAATATAACAAAAGCCTCAGCTTCTTACCCTCTCTTTAACTACACAGTCCAAAATATTAGCCTCAGTCGATATCTTGGCTCAATAGTTCCCTTTCTTGTTTCTCTTCCAATCCCCGCCCTCCATTGCCACAGTCAGAGCTGCCTCATCTATGTGAGATAAAGTGAGACAGAGCTTAGGGATTGTGAAAATTTGTTAGATGCTGTGATAATTATGGAGGTTTAATGCATGTGAGCTTAAATGTGGGGTTTTTTTAGTATCATATTTGTGATTGGGTTCTTTGTTGTCTTTTTGCAGATACTAGTTTGGGCGATGAAAGCATTTGATTCTTCATGGTTTCTTTACGGTTTAGAAGAAACTGACCAGTTTATTATTTAATCAGCCGATTTTTATTTATACCAATCAGAAGTAAAAACCAAAGTAGAAATCAATTTAGCTCATGCCTAACCTAGTCGAACCAATCAGACTAGTCTGGTTTTACATCATTGGTGTTAAATGTAGTTATGTAATAAAATTTTAGATAATAATTACTAATAATAATTTAAAATTCTAAAAGGATATATTAATTACCTATAAATTGTGAGATCTTCAAAATTGTAATTGTTAGTTCTATAACAATTAATGAGTCTCTTTAGAATTAGTGCTAATGTAATTATGGGTTACAGAATTTAGTTCGTATATAGAAAATGTGTTTGTAAAATATCATTATTTAATGCCACTTATTATGATATTAATAAATTTATGCATATCCAAAGTCCAAACAAATGTTTGCATAAAATAATTTGTATAAATTAATGTTATTCGACTATATAGTTACATCAGCAAAAAAGTCTTTTTAGAAAATTTATGTGAAATTTTCTTATTGTATAATTAGAATGCTAATCTACATTTTATGTTAAATAAAATAAGTTCATAAGCTGTAAATTTGCGTAATTCAAGTCCAATTGCACTTAACATATAATAGTTCGCTTAAACAATATGTAAATGATAACTAATTATGAACGACATCAAAACTCATACATGGGTGAGAAAAATATACAATTACCCTTAGAGTAATTATTTTTTTATTCATTTTACTTTACTAATTTCATATTATAGTCTTTTTACTTCAAATTTGTATCTCATTCCACATTATTAGAAATAGCTTAACAAACAAAAATTAGTTGTTAATTATCTTCAAGTTTATTTATATTTTTAATTTTAGTTACATTATATAAAGGGACTTGAACAAACTATTAATTATGTTAAATTTTGAAATAAAATTATGAAACTTAAGAAGATCGATATATTTTTACTTAATAAAATCTCAATTATTTTTTTTATCAATTGTGCAGTGATGAAAAAAGAATTAAATCAAAGTAATTGATAATATAAAATTTGTAGAAATAAGAGTACCATAAAACAAAATTGAAAATATTGAAGCATATGTCACATAAAAAAATGTTGTTTGATGCAATGAATTTAATAATAGTAATAATGAGGCTCCTTTCAATGAAGAGAATTTTGGACCAAATGAGAATTTGGGTCAATGCGATTTGAGCAGATATTCGATTAAATAAAGTTCTAGATTTTCATTTTTCTTCTTCTTTCAATTTCACTTATATTTAATGTATGTGTCAAATTATATATATGCAATATAAATATAATTGTAAATGTTTTTGTTTTAAGTTTCACTTCTAATTGGTTATTTCCTTATTATGAACTCTTACTGTAAATTATAATACGTAGAAATTTATGGATATTTTTTATTTTTTATTTAATGTTTTGATTTAATATTATTTATTATATGGTGAAACTGTAACATTTTAAGTATTTTGTATTGTCTTTTATTTTATATTTATATAATCTTTTTTCATATTAGTTTTGATTATTATTTACATGTCAAATATGTGAAAGGCAATATTAATATAAATTAATAAATTGTTTTATTTCAAATTTTTATTATTATGAATGTTTTAGATAGGTTTAATGTGAAATTATAAATTATATACGACAATATATTGAGAGACTATTATGTAATTTTTTTAAAAATGACCCAAAACGATACCTATTATTGATCAGTATTGGTGCAGTATTGTACCAAAATCAAATCCAATATTGTTATCGGTATAGTATTCATAACATTGCTTTTAACTAGCATTAATTTTTGACAAAAAGAGAAGCAAGAAAGTCACACATCTTGAGAAAGCAAAAAACGTTTGTGAATCTTAGTCATTAATGTACCATTAATTAAAACTATTGAAAAACTATAAATAACTTCCTCTTTGCCTCTAGTAGGATCTTTATTTTCTTTTTAGCAATTTTGACAAAAGCTTCTATTAATTATTCCTCCACTTATCTCTAATTATTCCTTTTAAATCTTACTTGCCTATATTAATATGTTATCTTGAACCTTAGTTTTTCTTTAGGTCATGTCTCATTTTATCAGTTTGTTCTAGTTCAAATTTTTCTTTAGGCCATGTCTCATTCGATTAGTTTATTGTAATTCCAATACTTCTAGGCATAAATTTAAGAGGTCTAGAATGTCTAGCAACAGTGAATTAACTGAGAAAGGTAAGGATAAAAGTTATCAAATGATCAATATTCAATGTAAGTCGATGATCAAATTTAAGTTAGAAGGTTATTGGAGTAGAAATGGATTGGATGATCTAAAGGGAATGAGGATTTTATTATCCCTCCTTATGTCAACATAAGGTGCTCTCACACATTTTAGTAGGTTTATTTCTTCAAACTTAGTGCGATTAGTGTTTATTATAGTTTTAATTGTAAAATGAGACTTCCTCTTAATGTTTTTGTCTTAAAGTTTTAGAAGGAGTAGGTCTAGCCATAGGTTAGCTTTATCTCATTTTTAGTGTCTTGTTGCTTGATTATAAGTGATATAACATCTAAGAAACATAGCGCATACCATAGACTTATTTAAACTTATGCATCAATTCTATCCCTAGGGTAACCTCCTAGGTTAGCATAGTTTAAATGTCAAACTTGGAATAAGTTTGAATAAGGTACCAATGGGAACCCAAAGATGGACGAATAAGTTTTGGCTTTTAGCCTTAAAGGATGATATTAAGTTAAGGTTAGGGCAAGTATGAGAAGAGGTTGATTTGAGTTTCAATAAGAAATTTAAAAAAAAAGTCAAAGGATTTCATAACCTTATTTTCGCAGGCCTTACTAGATTCTAAGATTCCACTTTTTCTTATGGAATTGTATAAAGGAAGAACAATTGTTAAAGATTGGTTGATCTACTAAATCTGTAAACATACAAGTTAATTGTAATAAGTTATTAAAATAAGAGTAATCTAGAGTGTCAATCTGTTAGAGAACTATATTACTATATATTGATCTTTGTTAAATAAGAAAATTAAACAAAACAAGAGAGTTAGTTTTGATATAAATAAACTGATAAACTAATAAAATAAATTAAATTAAAAACATTAGGAATTCGGGGTTTATTTATATGGATACCTAATTTTCATACACAATGATTATTTAGGTTGAAATAATAATTAACTTATTAAATCTATACCCTTTGTTGAGGTACACAGGTATATTTAACTAGGCAACTGCATCTGTTGATGCACAATTTAACCTAATAAAACTCATTAAGCATAATTAATCTATATAGTTATTATTAAAATCTATGATATCATTGTTCTCAAGTATTAAGTATTTATTCTCCTACTACACTGATCATACTTCAAATATTAGTCTAACATATAATCCCTATGATTGAATATAAGGTGGCCAATTACAAATATAACAATCAAGATTAAAGAGAATAAATTCAACTGATAAATAACCAAACATGTGTATAAATAAGTAAATCAATAATTATAAGCTACATATTTATCCCTAACTAAGATAGCTACTAAACATAATAAAAATAAAACACAAAAAAAATAAATCTCATTATAAAAGAAAATAATAGAAGAAAGAGATGAGAGAAGTTGTCACTAGGTTCCATAATTCTTGGTCTAAATCTTCCTTCTTGATATATAAATAAAAAATACAAAAAATAACTAAAAACTAAGAAAGTTTACTGGAAATCAAGAGTATTCAAAAAGTCCTTAAAAATATGCTAATGTTGGCTATAAATCTAAGAAAAGTCTAACCTAAATCTAATAGAAGTTTACTAAAAGTCTTTTAGATTAATTCTAATACAACTATCTATAACTAAGATTATAAAAACAAAGTTTTATATGACTTACATTTGAAGAATTATATAATCACATAAATTAAACTAGCACCTGTAATAAATCCAAAATTGGTACCTATTATAGATCCAAGACATCGATCCAAGACTAGCACAAGTCTTGTTATGCCTTTCTAACTCTTCACTAGTTGTTGTGTAACCAACATGACATGCTTTATAACCAACAATTATTCACTATTTTTCTCTATAAAATAAAGATGAGTCCTACTTTAGTTGTACTTATGTTTGAAACTGGTTTACTACTATATCTTAGCTTTTAAGACCTTCATAAAAGACAAGAACCTGTTATAATCCCAGGTTCAATGCTTGTTATGATTTTCTCCTTTGAATTCTCCAACCTTCACCTTCTTTAAGTTAGAATTAGATATATTGCCATAAGATAGAAACAAGTAAAAGCTTGTGGGATATGTTGAGAGTGTTCTAAGTGGGATTAAGAATCCTCTTCACATTGGAAGATTGTAAAAAGGGTTTATCTTTACCAAGAAAGATTGTACCAAGGTTATTCTTCATGTTGAAAGAAGAATTAGAGTGGAATTCTATGAAAAGTCTTAGAAGTGGACGTAAGTAAGAGTTATTTATTGAAGCACTATAAATAAGTTTGCATCCTCTCTTTCTTATCCTCTTTAAATTATTGCTCAATTGTTTCATTAATTTATACTAAACAATTTCCTTATCCTTATGTACATTGATTGCTGTTAATTGAGTACTTTGGTTAAAAAATTGTTGAATTTTATAAACACCAAAGTCATCCCCTCCATCTTTGGTGCCATTAGGGACTAACAGAGGTTATCTAAAAGCATCCAAGTTCAAATTATAATCCAATCTAACTATTATCTATAACTAAATCAGATTTAAGAACAATTAAAGATATTTCTCATAAATAAAATCCTTCATTAAAAAATCAAATAAATCTATTGCAAGATAATACTTCCTTATTTAAACATATAAAAACTTACTCATCATCTTTTCACCAATAATCATAAGCAATAGAACAAAAGAAATTAAAAAAGAGATTTCTAAAAGTGATCTTAATATTCTGATGTTCCATTAGGATAATGTTTTTATTTCCTTCTTCCTTGAAAACAACAAGTGTATCTTTAGGGTGTTTTTCTGTCTTGGCATCTAAGCCTAACTCTAAAATTTAAAAGAATAAAAAATTATCCTTATAAGGTCTTCACGCCTTTAAATATTAATTTCCAATGACAAATAAAGGTTGGAATATAGCTATGTCTCAAGCTATGTAACTCACAATTTCTCATCTAGGAGATATATGAGAATTTACACAACTATAGGCTTGAGCGTGTTCTTTACTTTTTTTTTTGTAAATAGATATAGGTACTAGTATATTATCTTCGAATGTGTTTCTTACTATTCTTCCAACTTGATTTATTCAAAAAAAACATGTGTTGACATGATTATGTTTTAAGCCATATTTATCTTTGTTTCCTTTTTTTAGTGTCTTGTGACATAATCTCTCATCCACACATATATACTATCCTGTCTTCAAGATTGAGTTTTTGAGAGGAACATAATCTTGCACATGACCATGTGTCAAGCCATATTTTAACCAAGATTGAGGTTTCTGCCTAATTTTTTTATTCTAAAACTCTTTAATTCTTAACCAAACTCATCTCCAAAGCAACATAGTTATCTAAAATCATAACATAAAGAAATTAAACTAATATAATTTATATATGAAAACATAGAAAACACATTATGTATATATCTAATGTTGTCACCTTTTTGTTGAATAGGGAGCTTCCTATTGCTGAAGAACCATATCTATAATTACCTTGAATTGTTCTTATAAGTTAAAGAATATAGTCTATGTTGGTCTTCTAAAATCATCTTATTTTCTTTCCTACAGTTTGGTTCCTATTGTTAATAATCTTCTTATGACATAATCTTTAAGAGCCCTCATTTTTGCCTTGACTTTTCAAATAGATTCCTAAAGATGACACTAACTGATATCGTGTAAACTTATCCTTTATGCACCTGCTCTCCTGCCATGTGTACATGTTTTCAGATTCATCATCAAATTTATACAAAACAAGGTTGGAGACTACCCCATTGTCAACATTCTGCTGTCTAAGTTAGTTCTAAATTAAAATAAGTTAAGAGAAAAATAAAAGAGAACATAGATTGCTTAGAGTTTAAGTGTCTTCCTCTTTATTTATCACTTATTTTAGTTCCTTCTTATTTAGGAACAATGCATAGAATTATTTTATTGAACCAATCTTGTAGTTGTCCCCAAACATGGGGAGTTGAATGACAAGTATGAGACATTCAAAATAGATGTGCTGCAAGGACGATAGGTAGGCTTGGCAATTGGGTTCGAGCAGGAAACTTAACAAGTTAAGCCTGAGTTGATCGGGTCTAAAGGGAGACCCAATAGGAACTTGCCCTCAAGAACCTTCATCAAGATGGAACTATGCCCGAGAACGACTAGAATCAAACACACACGAAAGCACAAGAAAAAAATTGAAAAGATAGAAGTAGAAAACAAAGAGAAAAGGGGTTAGAAGAATGTTGGTCAATGGAAAGAATCCTAAGAGAACTCGACTCTTAAAACCCTAGCAAGAATGTTAGTTAATGGAAAGAACCTTAAGAGAACTTTTCTCTTAGAACTCTAACCTTGGGACGCCTCAAAGGAAGACCACTCCTTCGATAAGTCAAGTATTCTTAAAGAATACAAGGAAAGCAAGAATGCTCTCAATAATACTCAATATTATTTCTGAATGAAAAATCCCCTTCAAAGTACATAGTGGGCGCCAATTTATAGGAAAAACTTCACAACTTAATGTCCTAAAGAAGAAATTAAATAAAAGGAAACAAATCAATCCTTAAAAGGAAACAAAATAAACTTAGAAAGGTGTTGACCAGATGACCTTATTTCAAGGAAAACCAAAAAGGAAACTAATTAAAATATGATCTGAACATATTGGTCCTTATAAATCACGTCCTTGTCCTTCTCCTTATTTTAAGTGTCACATAGTTGTCACATGATATTTTAAGTGAGTTCTCCCAATTGGACTCCATGTGGGCCTTTGGACACTTCATGTTGGGCTTTAAGGAGTAAGAAAATGCTTCTTGGACCTTTATGGGATGAAATCTGACTCAATAACATGGGTTCTATCTCTTGAAGGTCTTAATCAAACAATTTAATGCTTGCTTCATTGCTTTGCCCCTAGCTCTTGCCATTGGGCCTCCAACATCTTGTAATGGATCTTTAGGAACATTAGACTTGAATATTGGGCCTTTAATATGGGAATTTCGTTTA
>JAOTAY010000004.1:22510138-22520703 GCA_025629805.1 Erythroxylum baracoense
TTACGCTGGAGACAGGATTGATAGGAAGAGTACAAGTGGAGGCTGTCACTTTCTTGGCCATAATCTAGTTTCTTGGTTTAGTAAGAGGCAAAGTTCAATTGCTCTATCTACTGCAGAAGCTGAATATATGTCAGCTACAAGCTGTTGCTCACAGACGTTATGGATCAAGTATCAGTTAGAAGATTATTCAATAAAAGAAGAACAAATTCCAATTTTTTGTGACAACACAAGTGCTATCAACCTATCGAAGAATCCAATACAACACTTAAGGGTAAAGCATATTGAAGTTAGGCATCATTTCCTACGAGACTATGTGCAGAGGGGAATCGTTAGTCTACAATTTGTTGAGACAAATCATCAATAGGAAGATATCTTCACTAAGCCTTTGAATGAAGAAAGATTCAAAGAAATCAGACAAAACTTGAATATATTAGTGTTGAGTGACCAATCGTCTGACATGTCATGACCCAGATGATTTTCATAGAAGGAAGACAAAAAGTCTGAAGTTTTCAAGAGCACAGTAACTGTAAGTTACAGACAGTAATTTTTGAAAAGGAAGTAAAGGGAAATCCTCTCATAAGGTTCAGAACATCACCTACCATAGAATATTCTTGAAATACTCTGAAATTGACTTTTGCAGAGCTCTCAACAAAATGTTTCAGTACTTTGTTCTTGATATCAAGTTCTTTCAGTTTACATTCTCATCTTCAGATACTAACCTCATTACTTAAAGAAGTTTCTACTGTCTACATATAACAATGGAACAATCTATGATTTATGGAAGACATGTTGATTTCAACTCCTTAAGGAAGAACCAGATGGATATTTGGATAATGTATCATTCATACATGATGAGCCTACTAATTTTAAAGAAGTGATGTTTGACATTGATTCTTTAAAATGGCAAAAAGCCATGAGATCTGAAATGGAATCCATGTACACTAACCAAGTATGGACTTTAGTGGATGCGCCTGATGGTATTATATCTCTTAGATGTAAGAGGGTTTTTAAGAGAAAAACTGACATGGATGGCAATGTACATACGTACAAAGTGAGGTTAGTGGCTAAAGGTTAAAACAAGGGATTAATTTTGATGAAACCTTTTCGCCAGTAGCTATGCTAAAATCCATCAGGATCATGTTAGCTATAGTAGCATATCATGATTATAAAATATGGTAGATGGATGTTAAAACATTTCTTAATGGGAATTTGTAGGAAGATGTGTATATGACACAACCTGAAGGTTTTGAATTTAATAGAAATCCTAATCAAATATGCATATTAAAAAGGTCCATTTATGGACTTAAATAAGCATCACGAAGTTGGAAAATTTGTTTTGATGAGAAAATCAAAGAGTTTGATTTTATAAAATATTGATGAACCATGTGCCTATACGAAGGTTAGTAGGAGTGCAATCGTTTTCTTAGTGTTATATGTTGATGACATATTGCTAATTGGAAATGACATACTTATGCTTCAGTCCATAAAGATTTAGTTATCCAAGAACTTCTCTATGAAGGATATGGGAGAATCAGTCTATATTATGGGAATAAAGATCTATAGGGATAGATCAAAGATGTTGCTTGGATTGTCCCAGTCCACTTACATAACATAGATAAAGTGCTAAAGAGGTTTAGCATGGAGAATTCTAAGAGGGATTCTTACCCATGTCACAAGGGATTTCTCTCTTACAGAGTATGTGTCCAAAGACATAAGAGAAGAGTGAAAAAATGGATTGTATTCCGTATGCTTCAGCAATTAGATCAATCATGTGTGCGATGCTATGTACTAGACCATATGTCTCTTATGCTTACGAGCAAGTTTCAAGCCAATCTGGGTGACAGTCATTGGATGGCTTTGAAAAAAATTTTAAAGTACTTGAGAAAAACTGAAGATGTTTTCTTAGTCTATTGAGAAGCTGAACCGAGAGTTCAAGGATATTCAGATACTAGTTTTTAGTCAGATCTCGATGATAGTATATCACAATCAACGTATATTTTTATTATAAATGGTGGTGCAGTAAGTTGGAAGAGTTCCAAACAACCAACTATTGGAGATTCAACGACCGAGATAGAGTACATTTCAGTGTCAAAGGCGGAAAAGGAAGTAGTTCTGATCAAGAAGTTCATCACTAAACTTGAAGTGATTTATAGCATTGTTAAGCCTATAGTATTATACTGTGACAACAACGATGCTACTGCACAAGCAAAGAAACCAAAGTCTTATCAACGGTCAAAATATGTACTCAAGAACTTTCATTTGATCAGGGAGATAGTGGAGTGGAAAGACATATTATTAGGGTGAGTTCCTACTGAAGAGAATCTTGCAGATCCTCTCACTAAGCTATTGTCTCAAAAGAGACATGATCGACATATAAATGAATATGGTATTTGATACATAGGTGATTGACTTTAATATAAGTAGGGGATTGTTAGTTTATGCCCTTGTAACCAATTAATTGGATGCAATTTGATGTATGACATTATTATTTAATTAATGAAAAGGCTTTCTTTATCTTTATGTATTAATTTAATTACATTTGATGTTTTAATAATAAAGGTAAAATGTAGCACCCCACTTTCATAGTGCATATCCCAGAACATACAGATGGTATTCGAGAATACACTCCACAAGGGTGATGCACTAGGACGGTCAGTTAGACTCAATACAAATTTTTCTCTCACATCACACTCATCAAATACGTTTAAACAAATTGAAAATCAATCACGGCCCATATCATTTATACACACATCGAGTCCAAATCGATTCTTAAGTTGATCATTTCATTCATCAAAACACTTTCAGTCATAATGTCATTACACTTTACATTACAATTCACATAAACATTATACAGTATTTGTAGAATACATTTTAAATTACAAAAGAGACGGTAGACATATGCAGGGGTCAACTGATCCCGACCTCTAGCTCTTATTCGACTTTAGCAGCTATATTCTAGTTTGTCTAACTAGGTATCTCCTCTGAGCCTGAAAAATATGTTGCAAAATTTAGGGTGAGTTTTATGAATTTAATGAGCGGACCATCCTCGATGGCTCACTCATATCACATAACAAATATAGTTCATGCTTTAAATTCACATGCATTTCATGTCAGCATATAATGCACATCATTTCACAAATAATCATATAACATCACATAACACTTTGATCACTTATTTCATAGTTCACATTCAGAGCAGTCAAACAATTTATTTTGATCATTTAAAACATACATATCAATTATATATGCAATGCGCATGAGACTCACTTCTAATTGTTATTGTTGTGACCGAGTGCCTGTAACTGTCCCTTATCCATTGGGGATACAGGGCTTATTATACAAAGTGAGCCAGAGGCTCTTATCACATTTTGCGCTTTAAGCTCTTTTTCACCTTTTGAGCTTTAAGCTCTTTTTCGATGGCTATTCCCATCACAACAGCCTTTATCTTTTCATGCATTCATGTAAGGAAATGCATCACGTTCATATATATCCAATCAATCGTTTGATTTCAATTTCAGATTCACATTCATATTTATCATCGGACCTGGGTCTGACATTCAACAATAATGTTGAGAATCTCACATTCACATTTATATTTTTCATCGGATTGATGTCCGATATTCAACAGTAATGTTGAGTATCAATTATTCAGTCAAATTCACATACAATGAGCACTTCCAATATATTATTCATGCATCAAACGCCTTGGACATTCAATGTCTGGAATCAACACATTCACATCACCTAATAATTTAATACAGAAATTAAAACAAACAATATATTAAGAGGAGACCATCTAGGTCGACTCACAGTTGCTCCAAATTAGCATTAGCTTCCATGATCTGGAAATGTCTGGATGCTAACTTTCAACTCTATGTATTAACATCATGCAATGCACACATTACACACACATTACTAATTGCACAATCACATAAACTTTCAATTGTACATATATGCATATGTGTAATGTATAATGCATGCTCATATTGACTATTCCGGGTACCTTTTCTTAATTCACATTTTATAATCATTCATACTTCATAACTCATATATGCCTAATTTGAACTTAGGTTTACACCTCAATTATACAAGATTATTATAAGTTCATCACTCAATCATTCGCTAAAGTTATTCTGGCATTATAAGATCACATAATATCCAATTTATCATTCATTTTTACTTAATACTCATCATCCATCTCCTTTGAATCTCATTAGCATTCATAAGATCACTTTCATTCAATTCACATTGTCATTCTCACAATTTCATCGAATCTATGTCCGTTAGGCAGACCTTATGTCCGTAGGGTGGACATATACCTATATATAATGTCTTTCGGAGCAATTTCAGTCCAAATGGCCAATAAATGTCCGTTAGGCAGACTTCATGTCTGTTGGGCGGACATTCTCAGGTTTTCCAGCTTTCTAGCACCGCTTATGTCCGTTTGGAGGGACATCATGTCTACTTAGCAGACATTCTCAAGTTTTCCAGCTTTCCAGCGTCGCTTATATCGGTTTGGAGGGACATCATATCTGCTGGGCAGACATTCACTAGAAACTTATAGAAATGTGAAAATTTGAGCTTATAAACAGTAAAATCTCTCATCGGAGTCTGCACAGAAGTTGTAAAAATCAGAGTCCTCTTTGAAAAAATACTTAAATGACCTTAATCTGACATCCACTGTGAAAGTTACGCCTCTTTCCCCAAAATCTATCCATTTACTTAATCCTATTAATCTCAATCTATTTCCAGAATTATAACCTCAATTATCATCCTAAGCAATCACACATTTAATCACTTATTCAAGCATCATACTAGGTTCATTTCAAGCTTTATTCAAGCCTAAATGTATCATAGGAAAGTATCTTATCAATTGTTGTCTCAAACATCAAATAAAAGAAACATATTTCATGTAAAAATCATTCCTATTTTCCAGCTTCTCCAACTCTATTTTCAGGTCAGTCTTGCATGGCCATTTTGACATAGAAACTGAGGTTTTTAGGTAATATGTTCTTCTAAAACAATGTTCCCTATGTCTTAAGTTTTTAATGAACTAAATTTTATACAATTTGGTTCATTATACTTCAATTTATACCCAAAATACTACAGATTGTTCTCATATCATGATAGCACATAGTACTCATCTTCGAGCCAAATTTTGAAACCCTTAAGGACAGAATTCAAATTCAATTCCTTCATAAAAATTGTAGAAATATAAATTAATAATCATCCCATTTGGATATCTACATATCAAGATATAGCTAAAACACAGATGCATGTTCAATGGAAACACTACAGCTAACATATACTAGTCATTCTCTTCCAATTTTCCAGATTTTTAACTCTTTCATAACACATCAAATAAGTCTTATCCATATTTCATCATTTAAACTTCATAACTTCATCATTCTCACCTCATTTCTAACTTAAAATCATCTATACTAACATTCATAAACTATTATCGATCATTTATACAAAAACAGAACATAAATCCATACATATCTTCAACAACGTTTTAGCACACTTTATCAACATTAACACCATCAATCTATCTCTAAACTATCACCATAAATGTTTCTATTAAATCAAGCCATGAAGAACAAGATCTTACTTACTTGTTTAGCTCTAAGCTTCATTAATCACCGTGAAACCCCAGCTCATCCATGATAGACGACCATCAACATTTTAGGTGGAATAGAGTGGATCTTTTAGTGACAAAATGAAGAAATAATAAGGACCGTGAAACATAAAGTGAAAGATGGTGGTGAGCTTCACTATAGGGAGAGTTGAAGGTGTCATGGAAATGAAGGAGAAGAGAGAAGAAAATCATGAAGAAGAGGAGGAGAAGAAACATGCATTAACCAAATGAAAGACAAAAATTGGTCTTTCAATGAAAACATCGTGAGTAAGGTGTGTGGCATGCAAGTGACACTTGTCCCTTGCCATATGTCACCATCTTGTGGTTGCCAATGGGCCCTCTTTAATAACCAGTTCATTTGTCTCCAATTTTTAATCCAATTGTCTCCCACTTTTCAATGACACTTGTCACTAAATCTTAATGTCACTTATCAATACTTTCTACTGACATTTAACATTTATTTCTACTACCATTTATTAATTATCTTGTCACTTGACATTTTTTTCTAGTCCAAAATTACCTAAAATTTTAGAAATTTCACTAAAAATTCTAAATCAACAATTATTACCACCAAATCGATTTTCAATACATATAATCCACAATTTTCATTATAATCACATTTATAAATCAATTTTACCTAGAAAATGTCAATGAATGCATGTACAATCATTTAAATGTGTGCAACAATTAATATTCAAATGTGTGTGTATGCTATATTATACATAAGCATGAAATGCACTTTCTAATCTCTCATTACTATTTCTCATTTATAGAAATTTAGGGTTCTAACCCTTTGTATGGAAACGGGATGTTACAACTCTGCCCTTTAATAAGTTTCGTCCTCAAAATTCTTATCTAATTGATTAAAAAGGCAGGGGTATTATTTTCTCATATGCTCCTCCGTTTCCAATTTAACTTCATCACTCGAATAATTTCTTCTAATTGACTATAGTCAATGGAATCACTCATTCTTTCAATTACTTATTCAGATATCCTTCTCTTTCAACTGATTCCTTAATATATCTCATATTACTCGCAAATTTCGCTTCCTATGCCGATAATACATCTATCGGATCATATTAATATCTCCTAAACATACTCATGTAACACAATATGGATCTGATATATATTTGTTAGTAAGATTATCTTAATTCAATGGTCCTATGCTCTTAATAACTTCATATGGACTAATACAATTCGAGCTTAGTTACCCTTTTTAATGAACTTTAGCACACCTTGCCAAGGTGGTATCTATCTCTCTATATTCCATATCTTTGGTGTTGATCCACCTAACTCATTTATCTTTCTTGAATCACTTAATTTCTAATACAGTTCAATTTCACTTATCAACAGCATCTTGAATAAATTCTGGCCCTCTCCATCTCAATATAAAGGCGGACGACTCATTCTGTAGTATAACAACTTATACGGTGTCTTATCGATACCACTGTGATAATGATTTTCATAATCGAATTCAATCAGAACTGTATATTGATCTCATGTTCCTAGGAACTCCCAAAATATAAGTTCTAAGTATATCTCCAACATTTAAGACTGTTGGTAATTCAAACATTCAGTCACTTGATTCTACATCTTTAGCTGCTAAATGTTGTTTCGGCGTATTCCTATTAGGATGTATAGCATAGGTTGTTATTTGTGCTTTCTCTAATAATCTCTTTGCTCAATCATCTTTATCGGGTATACATACTTTTTACTATAATCACAAAATATCATTTTTCCAATTCAACTCAAAATTCGAATTCATTTCCAATTCCTTAACAAGATTCACAAATTTTGAATCCTCACTTATGGCTTTTCTAATCCTTTCATATAAAACTAATCTTAAATTCAATATAGCTAATATTACTTCATTTGGTCCCAAATTCAACTCAACATTCTATGTTCTTTATTGCACTAGGTGTAGTAACCTCAATATATGATGTTATGCTATACTGCTATCAGATTCTGTTCAATGTATCAGATTATATCCTAATCCCTGGTATGAAACATCATTATATACTATGAGATCTCCAAATCCAGATGATATAATTACATCGATGTTTTAATTCCTCAAATTTCTTTTACCATTCATTAGTACATTTGAATAACACATTTTTCCTCAGAAGTCTTGTCAAAAGGCCAGATTAGTAAACTCCAGATCTCACATCTATTCCTCGGAGTTTCTCACTTTATCATTGCCTTCGCTTCGCTTTTTGAGTCTACCTATATGCCCTGTCCAGATACTATACAAGTGAAAAAGTCATCTACGATCATAGTCACCAATTTATACACGTAAGGTCGAAACACTTTGTTCATTAATGCCATGTATACTGTCAGGCATTTGTCACCCCAAATAGGTATCACTATTAACTCGAAGCGCCTATAACTATTTCTCGAAATTCTTAAGTATCTAATTCTTCAATTAAGGTAATGATATCTCTTTTTTTTTTTCCAAATTGGCTTCTTTTCTCGAATGATTTTTTCCATTCTTTCGATTTCCTTGGATTTCTCATCAACTTATTCGAATATATGTCCATTTGTACTAGTTTTTCCACCCATTTTGATTTATTCATAAGCCTCAATTTTCTGAACATAACCGTCAAATCTAACTTGTACTTTATGAATATATTTATGTAGAGCACATTGTGGACGTAAGTTCCTTTGGCAATAACAATAATATCATCCCAATTTCATGAACTTATTAATGTAAATGGGTTTCCTTTCATCAACAAGATACAAGTACTCTCTATAGCTAGTATTTTTAGCTTCTTATGCCCAAGTCTTAATTAGAAATGGGTCTCTAATATTCACTTATGATTCATTCGATAGTCATTCATTCTTAGAAGTAAACCATCCAATCTACTAGACCTAATTCGGAGAAATTCTTCTTTGAAAGAAGATTTCTTGCTACTATCATCTATACTGTTCAGGTAATCCTTATCAATCAACTATTTTCATCATTGCTTATTAGCCATATTACCTTAACAAGACGAATTTCTATCATTTCTTACAAGATCATAACGTTCTATTTACCAAAACTTGATGAAGTAGTCATGATTATTGTCGCATATGCTTAGGTGTGTATCATCAAGGTCATCCCATCTTATCCAAAGATTTATTTCCGATAAATCACCAATTAACAACTTACGCTAATGATACTTTGATCTCAATATATCCTAAACAACATTTCTCTATTTATTCCTACACATAATTGCGGTGGACCTTCCCACGATCGTGACCAAAACTCATGAAATTGGCCACAATCGTGGGGACTCTGCCACGATTGTGACAGAACTCTGTCACAATCGTGGGGACTATGCCACGATCGTGCCTTGCTTCTTTTTTCTTCCTTTTTCCTCGAGTCCATCATATATAGTAACATCATTTACACTCTCAATTTATCCCCAATTGATTAGTATAAACATTTTCATGCAGTACTCTGATTCATCTTAAAATTTTAACTATGGGGATTAAAACATTCAATAAGCTATGGATCACTTCCTATTTCATATCCAAGTATATGATACATAAGTACTTAATACTATCACTTGTCAAGGTGATCACATTATCAGATATGTACTCACAATAACAATTAAACTTAACCTTTAGAACTTCTAAATATGTCGCTATCATTCATCTCATCTTCCTATTATTCTTTATTACATCTTACATATATAGAATCACAATCAATTCAAAATCATAGAAGCATAACCATCTTGAACTTTTGATCACAAATCTACTAACATATTCTTATATTAAATCATAACTCTTATTACCTCAATCAATCAACCATTTAAATTCCAAGTTCACCTTTTCAATGTCATAGAAAATTTTGTTTTCTTTCAACCTTGCTTATACACTTTAAATCTCATCATTTCTACTGGTATCTCTATTTTCCTCAATCAATCTATGACAATGTATTCATATCTATATCACATTTAAGGATATACCATCACAGTATAATATTGATGCCACATTCGATAATACAACCCCAAATACAAATGTAGTGAATCTTTATCTATCATATCAAACCATATACTATGTCTCATTTCTATATATCCACAAACTTTCATTTTCTTACTTTCTGACGCATCATCATCCTTCTCATTGCTTCTAGCAGCTCATCTCTTAATGAATGCTTATGCGTATGACTCATGTATATGCGACTCAAGCTGGGGATCAGTTGCCACTACATATTATGACATGTCTAAAATGCATGTACCTTGACACATATTTCGAAAAATGCCTATGTAAGACACTAAGTCTAGACTCTAATACCAAATTGTAGCACCCCACTTTCATAGTGCATATCCTCAAACATAGCAATGGTACTCAAGAATACACTTTACAAGGGTGGCATGCTAGGACGGTCAGTCAAACTTAATATAAATTTTTCTCTCACATCACACGCATCAAATATGTTTAAACAAGTCAAAAATCAATCACGACCCATATCATTTATACAAACATCGAGTCCAAATCAATTCTCAAATTGATCATTTCATTCATCAAAATACTTTCAGTCATAATGTCATTACACTTTACAATTCACATAAACATTATACAATATTTATGGAATACATTTTAAAATACAAAAGAGACAGTAGACATATGTAGGTCTAAATAGATCCCGACCTCTATCTCTTATTCGATTTCAGTGGCTATATTCTGGTTTGTCTAACTGGGTATCTCCTCTAAGCCTGAAAAATATGTTGCAAATTTTGAGGTGAGTTTTGCGAACTTAGAGAGCGGACCATCCTAGATGGCTCACTTATATCACAAAACACATGCAGTTCATGCTTCAAATTCACATATACTTCATGTCAGTATATAATGCACATTATTTGTAGCCCCCCATTACCCTAGAGTACGTACCGGAACGCCCGTGGGTCATTCCGACACATAACCTAAGATAATGGAGTGCTAC